>JBBKCR010000034.1:11781921-11797310 GCA_037577295.1 Ladigesia roloffi | reverse complement strand
CTCTGTAAAGCTGCTTTGTGACAACCTTGTTGTAAAAAGCGCTATAGAAATAAAATTGAATTGAATTGAATTGAATGCTATATACTGCGGTAGGCTGTTCTCTACTCATCATCAGTCAGGTTCTGGCCACAGGACTGGTGTTGAGCAGACATTATTTGGCAGGTTGAGTGTTCTCAACACATTTCTGACATGGTGGTGTGAGAGTATTGGGCACAGCGGTCTTTACACATGTCTGTGTCACTGCTGAGATGTGAGCGGCCAAGACCAGTCATGTGGTTTGACAATTACTAATACAAATTGTGCCTCAGTGGATGGACTTCAGTCTCCGACTCAACCATCCAGATGGATGTAAAATGATTTTTTTTAGGAATGTCAGTAGTAGTACAATAGTATTGTACATACAATATAAACCCTCTGGTCACTTAATTAGCTATATCCCCCCCTGTATCAACACCCTTGTCATTTCTTCCTAGTTCTACAGACTGTTTCTCCTCAGGATTGAGCATTTCCAGTAAAGGTAACAACCAAAGGACCAATACTAGTTTCTTATTTTGAGGGATTCCCAGCACTGCTGTCACTGGACTGGACCAATCACATTCCTAGCAGTGAGAATGACATGATGTAGTTTAGGGGGTGTAGATTAGGGCATATTAGGGTGTAACAGGCTAATCTGGAGTAACTGATGATCATGTGGGTGTCCTGACCATTACTGACCTCTGTAAAGGGGATTAACAAACGATGCACAGAAACACTGTATTTGTAAACTAATGTGTAGTGAAGCTGAAATAATGGGAGTGTAGGTGGTGATCTGTATCAAAAGTAAATGCATGGGGTCCTGGAGGTTGGGGTGCCCCCTGCTGGCCCCAGCAGATGTTTTTTTTTATGTTGTAACATCCAATTCCCTACTCTGTGCTCCTGACAGCAACTCTGAAACAATCATGTTCTAATGTTCCTCTATTCAAGCTGGCCCTTACCCTCCTGCTGGAGACCATATACTATTTTGAAATTTTAACAACATTAGGACATTTCTAACCAGATTTTGCAGTAAAGCAGATGATGCTAGTTACAAGTAGCTATGTTGACTTACATTGTTGGATATCCTAGTTTGCGAACTTGCTAGTACAAGAGTTCAATAAGAAACAGTGAAAGCTGTTTGTGCATCTGTCCGGTGACATCAGATGGTTAAACAATGACTGTATTATGTTGAAATCGATTTCCTAGCATATATTGATTGGCATACATTTTCCATGCCATGAACACACCTTGGGCGTTGATACAAGTATAAAATAGTCAAAACAGAAGAGACAATGGTTTTATTTTCTTTGCTGACACTTAACTGGCCCAATTCTTTTCATATTAGCACTCCACCCCACTCCAGATGAGCTTTAAAAAAATGCAAAAAAAATACGTTTTACTAAAACCTTTTCCTTAATTTAATGCTAATGATCAAATGACTAAAATATGACAAAAAAAACAGAATATGTATTTCAGTCAAACAATTAAGACGAAGACTCAATCAGCTGCCAAACCTAGTGGTCAGTCATTCTAAAGCATTCAAATACTGTAACATGATTCAAAGAACACTGGAAGTGAAATCTGTCTGTGCACGGTGTTTGATGGCAGATGAGTCCTTTTGATCAACCCTAATCCTTTTTCTGCACCACTGTGGCGAAAGAGTGCACAGAAACCATCTTGAGTACAATTATCAACTGGTTCCAACAATGCAATATATCAAACCTGAGCCACGCCAGATCCCTATCTTGCATATATTAGATCTGCTGAGGCGGCATTCCAACTCCCACCACATGCACCTAATCCGAACCCGACACCTACAATTAATTTACACACTCTGCTATGAGAGCCTGAGAGATGGAATCAATTAGGAAAAGAATGGACTAGCAGAGCACAGAATAAGAAACAATAGGCTGAGCTCCTGCATTTCCACACCCACACACTCGCATACTCGACCTGGAACCCCTACCACACTTATTCTTCATAAACTTGACAAATATACAGTAAATGTCTAGGTGCAAAACTCATCCGGGGCAGCTAACGACAGGCAGTCGGAAATTGGATCCCGTTCGAGTTTCGTGTTTTCCTCGGCCTTTGGAATAATTGGGAGATTGCACTGCTGGGATAAAGCAGCGGGCTCCCGGCGCATTCTGGCAGCGGGCTCATGGTGCTTCCTCCTCCCGGCCGCTGGAGGAGACAGTGATTTATGATGTGGCGCGATGTGGCGACGGAGAAAAGTTTTAACTGATGCTTGCAAGATTCGCTAATGAACTGCGAGCTGGCAGATGAAGTTTTTTTCGGGGGGAAATGGGTTGTGGGCAAGCGAGATGAGCACAGGAGCAGCAGATGGAGCTTTCTTACCCAGGCTCACTCTTTTTTTCTTTCTTCTCAAGAATCGTATCCTTGGAAACAGCGTGGGCAAACGGCAGATGCTCGCATTTCACGGTGACAAACATTTATAAGAATCACAGCTCTCCGCGACATATCAGCATGTTTTCGAAAGGCCCACAGTAATGATCGCACTCGGGTGATGTGCAGCGCTCAGAATGTCAGGCTAAATGAACACACTGGTGTGGAACGCGTTGGACGCTCATGGCTGCACTCACCATTACGTATTGTAAGGGACAGCATGTTTTTTTTGTCTATAGTGGCAGGGAGGTGACTTAACTGATGAAAGTCCGCTCAGCCAGAAACAACCATCCCTGTGCCAGTAAATCACTTTTTGTAATCGCTTTAATGGCGCTGCCTCTGCTTGGTAACATCTTGATATCAACGCAATTCACAGTATTCACTGTATAGTCTTGTAATACTGCATGTCAAGAGACATAATTCAAAGTCTGTCTCTCTTGGGGAACTGTTGACTAAGAGAAATGTGAAGAAAAAAAGACTTCCTCGTACCTGCGTCTCCTGAGGGCTTGCCGGATGAGGCGGACTGAGGGAAGAACTAAGACTATATCCTGAGATCCTGCCATCAAAAAGAGTGCCTACACTCGGCCCAGATGTTGTCCCTCCACCCTCTTCTACAGAAACAAGGCCCTTCACCGTTGTTAATGCGCTTATTGTGCTTACCAATTAGGCAGCATCTCTGGAGTGCTGGAGCAGATGGGAAGAAAGAGCCATGCCATTATTGGGGCTAATATCCAGGGCAGTGAGGAAAAGACGGCTGCTCGCTGGCTAACCCTTTCCCGCCTTTCCCTCATCCCTCCTCGCCCAGCGCTCCAATAATCTAATACAGCCCACTCATGCAGGGCGAGCTGAAGAGGCCCAGGGAAGATAAACACATTCCATTAAAAATACATGCTTTTTTCCTGCTCGTCTCCCTTGTCTCCCTTGTCAAAACTAGTAAAACTGAGAGTCCCACAGACTTCTCTGCTTATTTCCCTTGCTGTGGAAGATTGATTAGATGGAGAGAGGACCAGGGCGGGTTACAGCCTTGTCGTCCTCATCAGGAATGTGGGATACAAGCTTTGATTACAGTGACACTCCGATCAGTCTACCAGGCAGACTTTATAGGACGTCCTGTCAGATCTTCATGCTCAGGCGCTTTCCTACGTGTCTGAGAAAAGGTCAAGCCTAGAGGACTTTGTTTTTTTTTAATCACACATGATGTAGTCCCTCTAATGAAGCCCCCTGTGAACAGTGAAATCGGACTATAATTTGGATCAAATTTGTAGATTTATTTCATGGAGAGTTGTTCAGCCCTTAGGACATGGAGATGCATTCCTAAACGTCACCATTCCATTTTACTAGGATTTTGAGTTATGGCGCATTATTTCATCCCTGCTTTATGGCCTTAATTTCTTGCGGTTTAATAATGAATTGCACAGGTAGCCGTCGTTGTCACATTCATTCGGTTCCGAGGCTACTCTAGATCATTGCGGTAGGCGTATGCTCTGCTGTCAGCAGATGAATGCTCTCCAAGGAGGTTTTAAGTGGGGCTACCAATCAAATGCAGAGCTCGGAGGATGTGCAGAGTGGCGGAGTCAGCTCGTATGAATCAGCGAGTCAAAACCTCGTGCTATGCTGCGTAAAAG
The DNA here is from genome assembly GCA_037577295.1 of Ladigesia roloffi. Classification (NCBI taxonomy): domain Eukaryota; kingdom Metazoa; phylum Chordata; class Actinopteri; order Characiformes; family Alestidae; genus Ladigesia; species Ladigesia roloffi. The sequence goes on along the minus strand of JBBKCR010000034.1, from coordinate 11,793,264 downwards.
AACACCACGCTTGGCTCCCTGAGAGCGCGAATAAGTTTGCAAATGTTGATCCAGCCAACAGTTGCGGACTTTTAAATCCGTGGCTCATTCCATAAGCTGTCCCGATGATTTTGGGGCAGGAAGACACTCATTCATCTCCTCATCCCCATTCATCTTACTCTCCTCTGGTTTCTCCACTTTTGCCTTCATTCCTTCACAGACTTCTTGGATCTTTGGCAGGATTGTGCTCGCTAACTCCCAGGGGCACGAGCTAAGACTGCCGAGCCACCAGACTGCTGCGAAAATCCACAAGCTGGCTTTGTGGCCAAGCCTGATAAAGGCCTTGGCCTGGGCCGGTCCAAATTAGCTCATGCCAGCTCTGTTCGCCCCTCGGGCACGGCCACCGAGAAAGTTGCACAGGCCCTCGTCTTCAGGAGGATCACAGGCTGCATGCAGAAGATGGTAAGGGATGTGCTTATGCTAAGCTAAGCGTGAGGAGGCTGCAGCCAGGCTCCAGACAGTGTCCCTACGGAGATTTAGAGAGAGGGCCAATGTCCTAATGCCTATCGCCACAGTCCACACTCTGAGTAATCAGCCCCAGTTACATCAGCTGTTACCATGATTGGGTTGTGTATCACTACATGTTTGCTGGCTTAGCGGTGTGGCATCTAATATTAACACATTTTCAAAATACTCAGTTAGACACAGAAGGACAAGATATTTAAGCAACTATAGACAATGTATAAGTTTATACTAGTGCTTACTAAAGTACTATTTATTGCTTACTAATTACTAATTAATTCAATATTGTAAACAATAGAGGATAAAATTATTCTATCAGGGAAATGTATTGTAACTAGAAGCATAGTCAAGCAACCTTGGTTGAACATTCATATGTATATGATGCTCTACCATAGGCATCACCAAATGGCAGACCTCAATCCGGATCTGGACAGAATGATGGTTCTGTCTGGACCTGTGATCAGTCTGGTAAATTCATGAGATGAAATCATTTTCATGGAAAGTTGTTCTGGACGACGGTTATTTCTAAATAAATGCTGTTCCAGTTAATACAGCGATAGCTTAACTCATTCGTTTACTGGTAACGGGAAGTTCAGCTTTGGTGGCATGGCTCCCAAATAAGAGCCAGTTCTTTCAGCTTCCAGAGGGCTCTTAGTTTATTATCATCTGTAGTATTGTAGTGTTCCACGGGTTGGCTTTTTTGAACACCTGCTCCAAACCGACCTGTCAGGAGATCCAAACCGCCTTACCCAACCCAAAAAATCATGCATAGATAATGACCCAAACCCAGACTCGACCCTACCTGACCCGAAGAAAAAACAAATAGTTTGCGACACTTTGATAACACTTTTGATAATGAAATGCCTTTTGTAACTAACATTTTTTTTCAATTTCTACTTTTATTTATGGTAAAATAGTTAGTTGTGCATTCAGTTAATTTCCTGCATTGGAACTGAAAAATAAATAGTGGGAAAACTATATGATAATATGGACATAGGGGAAGGCTATAAGACACAAGATGGACTTCATTTCAGACCTTCTACTTGGACGAAATGTAATAACTGGACCTCGGTGACTTTTAATTGAATACACTTGCTCTACCATATTAGGTTACACACCAGCAAAGATGTGAGAATGGAATCAACCAATCATATTTTGCAATGAGCTAAACAAATTTTGTGGAAAATGTCTCTGACTGAAAAAGAGCAGGAGCCTAAATGATGCATGGAATGCTTTTCTCAAGACCCAGATGTCCGTGTTTAATCTAGAATGGCCAAAAATAATGAAGTGTGATGCCATTAGCATAGTGCTAAAATACTACATATATTCCAAAGGGGCTTGAACAGAAATTAGTATTCTTGATATATATGAATTATGTATTGATATATACACTCGTTGAGTGGAACATGCAGCCACTATTGCTCTCATAAATTTATTTCTTGCAATAAACCGTTTTCTCCACCACAAAATCTCTGCATCAGAGCCCCAGGTTCCATTAGAAAGAGCTGCCTGGTACATGGCAGTTTACACACCCACACGTTGGTGGTGATGGATCATCCCATTCCCCACAGTAAACATCTTAGAATAATAATGAGAATAATAAAAATATCCCATTGCTGTCTACACGCTGCTCCTCAGAGAGGCTCTCCTGGTTAAAAGACAGAGAAGGAAATAAACAGTTCACGTCTCACTTCACTTAATGTGTGCAAAGGCAAAAGTTCAGTGCTGATCGTAGAATATCCTCCTTTATCCTTACGGGCTTCGGGATTCATGGCCAGCTCACACCGAGATGCTCAGGAAAGATCAGCAGGTCTGAGAGCAGCGTAATCGGGTTTTCGACCTTAAAGCTTTAATAAGAGCCTATCAGGGGCCCAAAGGTGATTAGCCAGGCCCTTCCCGGCCCGCTCAGAGACAGAGCCGATTAGCTCCAATCATTTCCTTCATGTTTACGACACCTAATTACCCAGGATGCTCATGCATGTTGGACCAAATAAGTACTACACGTGTTTACATTACCGTTTAGAGATAAACAGCAAGGATTTAGCTTGTTAACAAGAAACAAAATAGCAAAAAGGCTTACTTAGCTATTGTGTGTATTTAGTAATTGTTGGACATTTTACAATAGGATTCTACCAATTTTTAGGGGTGTAACGATACTCTTGAAATTGCTTATACAATCATGAACTAGTACATTTATATTATTGATACAGCAGTGCCTGAATTTGTACCTTGTTTTAATTTGATTAAGTTGAAATATTAATTTTGGTATCCTGTGCATTTATTGGCTCATGATATGGATAGCAGTCCACAAGTGCACAAGGGATTGTGGGAACAGAGGTAGACTGAAGCACATGATGAGAAAAATAAGTGGGGAAAGTGACAAGCACTCTCGTGGTAAACAGTAACAGAAAAGTTACATTAAACTTTTTTGGCACCCAGTAGTGAAAAAACACTATTTTTTAAATATCGATCGGTCTGTCAATCACACACACAAAAAAATGGCTTGAAACAAACCTGTGGGTGGGGATCACTGTAGGGGGTGGGTGCATATTTGAATATATAGACACCCATAGTGGAGCTTTTTGCTAATTTAATCAGATATTTGGCTAAGCCACTGAATAAGCAATGCAATGATGTGGGAAATCCTGGAGAAGCAGCAGAGGGAATCAACGTAATGATGGAATTTTTAAAAAGTCTTCTTTTACAGCCAAGATTTAGGTCATGGAGATTAATCTCAGTGGAAAAAAGTGACACTTTACATCAGTGAAACTGTGCAGCATTTCCACTAATGTGAAATGTTCTGTAATTTTTTAATATGGGACAAAATGGAAATTGGGTGTTGTTGGGGGTGTCATGTCCGAGTATATCCTGTCTGTGCTTGTGTGTGTGTGGGGAGGGCAAGAATAGCCAATGTGTAGGAAATGCAATTATAGCCAATGCGTGGGAAATGTTTTGCCTTATCAAGATGTATTCTAAATGTATTCTGAATACTTTACGTTTTATGCATTGCGGAATGTGTGTAATGGAATACATTACTGAATAAGGGTACGCAGACTTCTGCAGTCATTACTCTTTGAAAGTATTCTTCCCATGCCATATGTTCAACATAGGCCATCAAAACTGAGAAATTTCAGTAAGCAGACAAATGTATTCGGAATTTATAGAAGGACTTACAATCATCATTCAGCAGAACAATTTCTGGACGACAGCGTTTAGCAAAACCTCAAAGGAGTCACACGTGTGCCTGGCATTTGGAGGAAAAATGTGTGATTCGTTGCACGCACCTCCAAGGTGTCTGAGTGAATGCAGTAATTATGCGAGTCCAGGAACACCGGTGAAGGGAGACAGCAGAGACTCCGAGAAGGACTCGGGCCAACTCCCCAATTACAGCAAATTAGTCTGACCACAGTAAAACCTGTACTCCAAACAATGGGCTGCCTTCCCTGACATATTGCTTTTAGCAGCTCCTATTAGCGCAGTCTGTAATGAATAAACTGTTGTGATAGAGAGGGTCAGGTGGCATAAAATTACACTTAGTCATTTTGAATGAGGCCAGTGTGCACTCGGCACATAGAAGCTGATTTCCGGCCGCACTTCTGGTGGACGTCCATTATGTCTAGAACATTCTGACCATGCCGCCTTCGCCTAAACAGAGAGGATTAATTACACGCCCTTCGTTTGAAATACAACAACCTTGGGCTGCAACCTGAAAGAGACATTAAACTTTTGAGGTGGTTCACTTAGGCAGGAGCCTAAGATATATTTGGCAGCAAATGCACCAAAGAGAATAAATTATATGAGAAAATTAGAACCTCATAGGCTAATAACCTGTGTGGGAAACACACAGTCGTAAGAGCATCTCCGCCGAACAACACATCTTCAAATGCAAAGAACTCATCTTCTTTTAAGAACACTTTAGTGTATATTTGTTGTTTAATGTATTGGGGAAATAATGAAAATATGTGTCAAATTTTCCAAAACTTTATTTGCTTACATTTTAACAAATTATATAGTGTATTCAGATGTGCAGATGTGTGAACACTCTAGAGGATGTGGCCTAGTTTCACATGTGATGTGACCTAATGATTGCACACAACTAACTGAAAGCTGTAGACTGTATAGTGTAGTGGACAACACCCTTTCTTCAATGCAGTGTGGTCTGAGGGTCTGAGTCTCTATCTGGGTAAACACACCACCCTAAGAGGCCTTGGGTGCGACCCCCAGCTCAGGGGCAAATCAAGCTTTCCCAAAGTGGGGGGGTTCTGAGGTAGGGATGCCAAGTTATAAATAAAATTTAATCAATTTAGTACAATATAATCTGACAAAAGTGTGTTTGTTGTGGGGGAGGCTGTTTGAATCCCCCCCATTCCCCCCCCCCCGTGTGCTACGCCCCTGCCCCAGCTCTACATTCATCTACCGATCATTCATCTGTTCTGTCATTAAGCTGTAATTTGCTCCAGCCAAGAATGTCTCCCAAATCTTTATAGCCTGTGATTTTAGCACTTTAGTATTTTTAGGACTGAATTGTAGTGGTTCTGAATAGTACAAAAACACATTCTCTGCATGTGGTCTTCTCTGGAAAATGTACATTGCCTACACATACAAATCTTGCCATTTCTCACTCAAGGTCTTACAACAGAACAGCTTATACAACACCTATATTTTGAAATGGCTGTTTGGAGCATGGGTGGGAAGTAGTAGAAGAGGCCTTTTTTATTTCTGTAGATTGCCCACCTTTCCACACTGTATCCACACCGTCAAAAGGTCGGATGCAAGAGAGCTGGAAAAACTGCATGGAAGTCTTTTTATGACATACTTCACTCCACAACCCCTTTCACAACATAGTGAATGACATTTTAGAAATGTTGGAAGGCTTTATATATCTGTATTACACCCACTCATACAGAATGTGCAGAAATCTTAGGTAGTCAGGAAATCATCTTAAAACTCTTAATAAGAAATAAACATAAAATGTTTCCCTGTTTTCTTCTTATCATAATTAAATTAGAGCACAGGTTTCATTAGGAAATAACAGGGTTGCAAACCCTTCTCTGTGCACTTCAGCCATCATAAGGATTATTTTAGTAAATAGTTTGGCCAAAAAATCTCTTTTATGTTTAGTTTAACCCAAGGCTAAATGCTACAAGCTACATGGCTAATGTTGCTAACAAACATTGTTCAATACTCACCCAAATTGTTACACGCTTCCATTAATACACTCCCAAAAGTCCTCTTGGCTTATCAGTGTCCTTTAAGCCACACCCAGCATTTCACTGAAGTGGAGTAGACTTGTGGTTTAGGACAATGATTCATCGGTAAATACTGCCATTTCAGGCAACACCAGGGCTACATGTTTACAAAGCAGCTGTAAGCTGGACTGATCTGTAATCACATAAAATAGGTTCTTTTCGTATTCAGTCTTTACTAGCTTAGTTTGTGCTTTAGATTGGACCATACAGTAAATCCTATGACCAATGACTATAGGATCCAAACTACCTGCAGAAAAAATATTGAGCAAAAGCTAATGAGCGAAAGCTAACCTAGCAAATACCGATAGATTCCAACTATAGACACTTTTCTATAGACATACAGTACATGTGCTATACCTAAACAGTACAGTGATGGAAAGCTGAAAGTCAGCTCAGCTGTGGTCCACTTTCAGCCCTGCTGTTTACCAGCTTGGCTAAAGCTCAGGTAATAGCCACTTTAATGGTAATGGAGAAAACAGTATAGCAAGGTTCCATGTGTCAGTGTACAGACAACCTGTGTGAATTTTTCATTTATGTAAACTGGATGTTTATCAAGAAGTGGATAGGCACCTAACCTTTTCAGGGCATCCCCACTTGAAGGCTGGAAGATGTGTTTTGTGAGTTAACAGGAGCAGTTGTTGAAGTCCACGACACAGCCTGCATATCTTGTGCTGGTTTCACTGATTTCCTCCTGCTCACGTTTCTGGGTTCAGTTCTGCTTCAGCAGAGTTGCAGACTGGAAGAGTTGGATGGAGGGCTGTCAATCAATCATACTCACAGGAATATGAGATCCACGCCCAGGCAGTCCCATGTTTCGGATCAGAGGCCTTTAAGCTGTATTTCAGCATACTTCTTTCAACTTTGCTGGATGTGTAATATAACACTCTGTTTTAATAACACAGACATATATTTAATATTGTACTCTGCGTTCCCTCATGCTTTAAACACCTGAAAGGTTTAAGTGCTGATGAATGCAGACATCACAAGAGGATAAAATGTGTGACCTTTGCTATTATTCCCAAGGCAGGGCTTTTATCAGTTCTTTCTTTCAGGCTTATTTTTTTTGCAAAGAAAACTTAAGAGTCCTCTGGTTAATATGGTATGTCACTTCAGACCAGCAAAGAGAACATGCTCATGTCAGTATAAACAAAAATGTTTTTTATTTTTTATTTTATTGAGCACCTGGTGCAGTATGTAAATACTGTTACAACACATAACACCCCCTTACCTGTAAATGAGCTCCTTACATGGAAACTAAGCTGCGAAAACTTAAACTCTGATTTCACTGAAGGACACTGGAGTTTAGAAGTGTTTCAGCCTGGACGGCTTTTTGAATGAGGAGAGAGCATATTTACTTATATGGATCTTAATGGCGCTGAAATCTAAGCAGCCTGGGTAATTCTAAATGATGCAGGGAGCCTGAATGAATTATATAAATGATATTATTGGTCCTGACCTGTTCAGTTGGGCTTTTTGCCCTGTGAAACCTGGGATAGGGTCCAACACCCCCCTTGCATGACCCTGATTAGGATAAGTGACACAAATGATGAATGAATGAACAAATTAATAAATAAATGAATGATTGATTTAAAGAATTATTGGCCCGCAAGAAAAACCTGTTACATTCTCTCTGTCTTTCCCTCTTTTTTGAATTTTGTAATGTTTCTCCCTGTTTTGGTCTTGACATTTAGTCCCACCCCCTTGTTTTCCAGTTAACCTGTGCAAAAAAATATCGAAAAATATAGGATACAGGTCCATTAAATCCATCCTGAATCAAAGCGTTCTCATAATTCTGATGAGCATTGTAAGAATTTGCATATTGTAAAGACACCAAACTGCCTCTATTACTATTTCAAAGCAGTATAAATTCACACCCCGTTGATAATGGTGTGTTTGGAAGGTGGCTTGAACCTGAAATCATCATCCTGACCCTCAGGGCATGGTTTATTGTGCTCTTTGAAAAGAGGAGTGTGGGGTCAATCAACCCATTAGTAAGAATCCTTCTGTTCAGGTCACGGTCTGTCCAGCCATCCCTCGCCGCTCTTCACACCCAAATGGCAAAGCACATAAACACAAGCGCTAAACCCTGAACACGACGCTTTAATGCAATTTCCCATTTTTGAGCCAGATTGATGGCTGGGATGATGTAATTCCAGACGTACCTTCTTGAGACACGGCCATGGAGCTCCTGATGCAAAATTAAGAGAAAAAATGGCCGATGTCATCATCGATTAAAATAATGCAAGGGCTCGGTCCAAACATGTCTTGTCAGCATCACAACAATCAATGGAAATGACATTATGGTCCCCGCGGTGCTTCTCCAGGGGCTCGTAATGTGGAGTGATCATGATTTTGACTGATGTTCTCACAGACGGTATCTGAAGGCCGCTGATGATAGGTGACCATGCTGTGGAGTATTCGCATGCAATTGTTCTCCGAACCCCTCTGCCCTAACGTTACCACCATTTCTGTCATCGTCCATTGACTCACAGATTATGCAGTGAGATCTTCCTTTATGTACACTCTGAGAGTTGCTTGCATGCTGAGTCTTTGTAAGACACCCTTCCCTTGATATAGCCCAGGGGTCTAAAACTATCGCCCATGTCTGGCCTGCGATACAACTTCATACACACCATCAAATCATTCAAAAACAATCCATAACTCAATACTAATCAATGATAAAAGCTTGTCAATAGTCCCCATGAAAAATTCTCATTTTTCTGCAGCTAAATATTTACAAACGTTGGCTTCACACAACAAAGACTGTTGCGGATAATTTAATAGAATTCACATAAAGTCAGCAACAACAGAATGCAACATGCATAAACAAAAACCTGATGCAGTTTGAGCACCGCACACAGAGAATATAGTTCTAAAACCACATGTGGTCAATCAGCCAATGTTTGGTGTTAATATTTTCCTTCTTTTTTTTAGTACTGAGCTACCAGGCTAACAGTGATAATGAATACTAGAAGTAAATATTCACTTAGTTTTAAAAAAGGCTCCCCAGATGTACCTATATTTAAAAGAATCTAAAAATATTTATCAAAAAATAGCTATGTCCATCTACCATCACTGCAATAGTTATAACAGCAGTAGTAGTTTTGTGTGGGGTAACAGAAGAATTGCTAATAAACAATGAGTAAGACGTGCTTAAAGGAGTGCAAACTTAATGTAATAAAACATCACAACTGAAATAAAATATATAAATGAAATGTGGTTGTAATAAATGTGGGATTTTTGAAACTGCCCCAGCCAAAAAAGGACATAATAAAAGACGAGGGAATCTGTGTTAGAAACCCCTGGTTTAATAACCAGAGAATCCGGCGGGCCATGACTTCATATTGCACCACACGCGGCCCCGTCCCTTATTGGCTTAACAGTTGTTAATGCATTTCCATTTATTTATCCTGACACGCTAATGCAGGGTATTAATACTAGTATCATATATCAGTTGACACAATCATATTTCCAGGCATTTGTCTCTGCCAAGTGGAAGCGCATTACTATTCACTGGAGGTAGATTGCTGTCTGGTCTAATTATGTCAGGCTGACAGTGGATACACTCAGTGAAGAATGTTATGTTTTAATTAATAATACTCCACATCGGTCAGACGCTCTTCCTCTCCAAAGGAAAACATTGCAGATAATTCCTCAAATCTCAGAGTGCGCGGCTGAGATTGGGACATAAAGCCGACAGTATCAAAAAAGAGAGAAGACGCGTGAGGAGAAGCCGAAACTGTTTGATGTTAACATAGAGGCCCATTATGATTTCACTCCAGCCCAAGACTGAAGGAGTCCTGGCCTTTGTGTCTGTCTGTGGACTAAAAACTGCCCTGTTTACCAATCGTTTGACCATCACCGTTCAATAACTTCCTTTTAGTGTGGCATGCAGGATTTATAGAGGTCTGTATTTAGCCATGCGCGATACAAAACAGCCCTCAGAAGTCTGTGGTCCTGATTCTCTTAACGTCATTATAGCCAGGCCACTCTGTGGTTTCTCTACTGGAGTAACAGTGTGGAAAAAACAACAAAAAACACGCCCCCCACAACAAAGCACTGAGGATAACAGGCTCGGCGGCGTCCTCTCCGTCATTGGCGGCGGCGACCTCCTCGTTCCCCTGGCACTGGGTCGATTATTCACAGGGAGGGAGGTGCACCTGAGTCCCCGGCGGGTCTGGCACGACACCGAACCAAGAAGAGTAGGCTGGGGGGAGGAGGTGTGTGTGTTGGGTGTTCCTATTACCATGGCAATGCCAGGTGATGAATTCTGTACAACCTGAGGGAGCCGTCAGAGGTGACCTTCACACAGTGGAGGCCTCCGTCAAACTTGCTGGTCTCCCAGTGGACGAGACGGAGTGAGAGAGAGGAGAAATCCATGTCATCTTTGTTTGTTTGCACAGAGGTATGATGTTCGGCGTGCGGCGGACCTTGCTGACCCTCCACCCTCCCTCCCTCCCCTGTTTTTTTCTGCTCCAGCTTCTCCACAGAGGTTTCCCAGCCGCACAAATATGATTTGCCCTCTGTTTGTGGCCTGACACCGCCTTGTGCTGGGGGTGGGGGTGGTGGGGCAGCACACGCTGCAAATTAATCCACTCTAATCATAACTCTCGGAGCACTTTGATTGACAATATTAATGTCCCCGCAGTATAGATTTATGCTTTTTAATTATGCTGATGTTGGGGATAATTTGTAGGGCCTGCTGCCCGACTCCCAAACCTCATCTTGACACGGGTCTGGCTCCCCCGCACGTCTTCAATTGTGTCTCATTGGGCACGCAGAAGCCGTTTGTTGCCAGGGCTAATTTATTGGAAAACGCAAGGTGGGGGTGGGGGGGTGGGGGGAATGGGAGGGGCAGCATTTCACTTCATAAGCATCATTTTCCCAGCACTTACTTTGATCACTTTTCACATATACATAAACATCCGTCCAGCGCGAAGGCGTGTTAACAAAGCAGTTTGGATGCATTACATGAGCGCGACACTGCAGCCACTTTCTGCTGAGCGCTGAGAACTGGGGCCGAGCCTGCTTAACGCTGATATCTTATACTACAAAGATGATTCACTTTTAATGTTATTCGCATTTAAAAAAATATGACAGGCCATTTGAGAGAGGAGAATACAATAAAAATAAAAGAATAATATGAGATTTCCTTGATATTGGATCATTTTTTTTGTTCTTCACCCTTAAAACTACATGACTTACTGCCATCTTTCTATCTGTCCATTATCTGAAGTGCTCATATTTAACAGCTGTGTGTGTGTGGGGGGACGGGACGGGACGGGACTGGCGAGAAGGTAGAGAAACACCCTGGACAGAGAAAGAAGTTCCAAAACAGTAAAGCTAAATTTTGCTGATGTTAAAATGTCCATCACAGAAAAACATTTTGGTCACTTAATTGATATTATAGAGCAGCGTTCCTCAAACTTATTTGTCCTGGGGACCTGTCATGTCAGGCTTTGTGGCTGCATGGCCCTGCATATATGGAATACCCCACCCCCACCCCGATCCAAATCGAGAAAGATAGATAGATAGATAGATAGATAGATAGATAGATAGATAGATAGATAGATAGATAGATAGATAGATAGAT
>JBBKCR010000034.1:11761997-11779598 GCA_037577295.1 Ladigesia roloffi | reverse complement strand
GATAGATAGATAGATAGATAGATAGATAGATAGATAGATAGATAGATAGATAGATAGATAGATAGATAGATGTGTGTGTTATATATTTTTGTAATTATTATTGTGTACCCATACCTATATATAAGCACCAAGAAATTTATGTTTTTTTTACATTTTATTTTGTTTTTTTTTAATGTGGTAATTGCGCCTGCTTTCTCGCCACTAACTGGTCTAATTGAGGCAGGCACGCTGACAGAGCCGCTCGGAGCTTGTGTTCTAAGTTCAGCCTGATGCTGTTCTTTTTTTCGTGGCTGTCTTAGAGCTTGTCTCGGACATTAACTATAATTATCGGTTCTCAACTGTGGGTGTGTTCATAAACTGACACTCCCGAGCTCCGAGCCACTCAAATGCTGGATCACGGCTCGAGGATAGTAGCAGGAAATATTGCGCCAACCCAGGCAGAGAATATAAATTCTACTCAGTTAAGAAAAAGCAATCTTGCACGTATCACGAGGGGTGAGGGCCGTGAAGTCAAGGGGGCGGGGCACGCAGTGATAACAGCACTGAGATCAGAGCTGGATGTGACCAAATGTTTTAATTGGTGCAGAACCGAGGCTCTGTGGACCGGCGGGAAAGTTCTCACGGACCGGCACTGGTCCGCGGCCCATAGTTTGAGAAACGCTGTTAAAGAGCTTGATCTGGTGTGTAGCCAAGCCACATTCCCAGGCCTGTATAGCCAATTTTCTTAAGATAAAGTAAATGGGCCTATTTAAATTTGATTGGTTTTGTGATGTCATAAAAAAACAATCACATTTTCTAAATCCACCCACTAGCCCCGCCCAATCATGCTGAAGTTATAAGGAGGGTTTCAGTCTGAATGGTTGCAAAGGTCTTAAAGTCACACAGCATTCTATTGCATAACGTAAAATGTAAGCATGTACGGTTTTTGGTCCATAAAACCAGCGAGATTTCTTCAGGGGAGTCTGTTTGGAGAGTTTTGTTGTGAAATCCAGTCTAATCATTCACACAGAGTGGCAGAATAATGATGACGGCTTCACATCGGGGGCGGCACTGGCCACCCCTGGTGCCTCTGCGAAAACAAAAAGACACGCCGAACACAATCATCTGCCTCTTGTAGGCTTAAGTGATGAGCAGTGCAAAAAATTGCCAAACAAACAACACTAATTGTGTTCCATCTGCTGGCGGTGGTCGTTTGAAGCCGCAGCCGAAAAGCCACCAGTTCCAGTTTCCCCTGACAAACGGCGCCGTCCCCGCTGGCTCGGTGGCATCTGCAGCGCTCTAGGCGGGATGGCAAACACGCGGGGCGGGTGGAGAGGCGAGCTGCCGGGCCTGCTGTCTCCCTCAACCCGGTTCCAGAGCAGCACCTCAGCCCCCCCCAGCCCAGTGGAGCGTGCAGGAAGCAGCACGGCCGTGGGACGGGCGAGCGGGGGCCCGTTTTGGCCCCGCATCAGAAAGACAGGTGAAGGATCCGACGGGGGCCCGGGCAGGCGTTCGGAAAAACAGAACTCCGCAGAAGCACGCCCCCCCCGCGAGCACACCCCGCTCCTGCTCCAACTGTTGATGTGTCTTAATAACAGCGCACGTCAGCTGTCGTCAGTGCTCCGACCCACTCGAGTGTGCAACTCCAGTCTGGCGCTCCTGTCCTGGGCCACAAACCGCACCGGGACCCGGAGAGGAGCGGCTCAGCTCGCCTGCCTTCCCTTCTCCTGCTTTTGTTCAAAAATTAGGCCTCGGTGAATGCCCTTTGTGTCAGTGAATGGAGAAGGTTGGCGCGTCAAATGGAGAAGGTCTGGCAGTGCCAAAACATGCCAAGCACCGTGAGGCTTTCATGAAGTGACCGGCTGTTTCATAACACTTTTCATGGCTACAGGACATGAGTGAAATTTACTCGCTTTAATGGTACCCACACATCTCTGAATTTGATTTAAATTATTTATAACAGTTACTGAACAATAAAATAAAGCTTAAGAATAGCAGCTGGATTGTAAGCCTGCTGGTTTTGACAAATATTGCCCCAGTATGACCAAGAGACTGCTATTAATATATACTCCAATAAAACTGAAAAAGAATTCTCATAATTTCAAAGCCTCAGTAAAGGTTAAAACTATTTTACCAAATTGTACAGAAGCAAATTCTCACTTCTATTTATCACCTTAAATAACAGAGACTGCGGGTGAGCTATTTGCTGTTCAGGGTTGCCAGAATATTCAGGATTTCAGGTTTAGGAATTGAATACAACTTGCTGTGAAAATAATTCTTTATCAGAAATGATTTGGCTATTTAAGTTTTAATTAAGCGGTTTTAAAAAGCACACTATGACAAACAACAAAAACAGTGACTGTTTGAATTGTATTGTTGCTGTTATTTTTATTGTTCTTGTTGTAATTAATTATGCAGAACTAATAATAAAAAAATAAACTTTTTCCACATTTTCAACTTTTTCTATACTTAAGGAATATTCGATACGGAATATTCGAAAAGTGACCATATGCAGGAGTTGCAGAGTTACACATTTTACAAAGACTCATCAATCACGTGTGTGAATTTTAATCCAAGTCCACAAAACAATATGCATAAACAACACTTGGCTGCTCAATATGTGACGGTTCCCACAAAGTGAAGTATTTAATCATTTCCTCTCCCCTCTTTTTCCCACCGTCACCCCACCTGTCACAATTAATGACGTCTAATTCAAACAGCAGACGTGTGACTGATACGTCCATTACTGGGCCAATGAGCGCGCGCGTTCTAACTCCATGTCGGCTATTATCTTATCAAGATGATTTGGAGTGATAATTATTCACACTGGAGTCTGAAGACATTTCCTTTCATAGGGAAATTGATTGCGCCAGTCGAGCACATGGGGGAAAAGGACCATTAAATACTGGAATTCTCCGAGATGGATGGTTCTGCCCCATACTGTCCTTCAAACACCCCTGCCTCTTTCCGGCCGGCGCCGCACACAGAGCTCCATCAGGCAGCACAAAAGGAGAGCGGGTGGCTGAGCAAATGACCCATTCCCTACACTCTGCTGCCCCGTGTGGTGGCACTTAAGACCAGTTTTGCCCAATTATCTAATTGTTGAGCATGATTTTCCCTGCATTCCCCCTCACTGTCTCCACAAAGCGACAGGACTCATTAATCGGTTTTGGTGGGACCACAATAAAGCTGTAGCTTCGCCATGTTGCAGCGTCCGATAAAGCCAGATCAGCTTGAGGCCCCCACCAGCTTGAGTGGAGCAGAAAGGTCACAGACACGCTAATAAAGAACTCCCTTCCTAACGGCACGAGTGGGACCTTGACTTGCCCCTATGGAGAGAGAGGAATGCACCCAAACTTCCATTTGGATCCTGTTGCCAAGGACCTTCAGTGGCAAAGCCGTAGGCATGACAATTATTTTAAATGACTTCTCTGGGGTATAAGTGGGTTTCTGACAATAAAACACTATTTAATTCAATCCAGACTGACAGAAATGCAGGAAATCCAGCAAAAGAGATTGAAATCTTAGGAGATGTTTAGAAAAACGCAGGTTTGGTTTCTACACAATAGATGGCTGGCTCAGCTGATCTATTTCATGGGAGGGTCTCAGACCACAAGCCCTGAAGGGGCTCAAATATTTGAGACACCCCACAGACATAAAAATTAGATGAATGCCAGGCATTGAATATGTACAAATGAATAAATCAAAAGAGAAATGTTCTGTTCTCAGATCCCAAGTTTTAGATTATAATGGGCAAGGCTGACATGTAACGAAGAGAAAATATTTTTTTCAGACTACAAAAATCTTTCAAAAACACTGTCAGTACTATTTTTGAAGTCCATTCATTAAATAGACCCAAGAAAAGGCTTTTTTGCTTACACATGCTAGAAGCTCCAGATGAAGCCTAAGTAGCCTGATAAACCATAAACCAACAGGAAAACGGAACTAAAGCCTTTCCTCAGTGGGGGAATGGGTTTAAGTGGTAGATTTAATGATCATAGATCGGAAGGGACATGTTGGAATTTTTAAATCTTCATTATAATGATGTGTATTTTTTATTAAACACATCTACAGAAGAATGACATGAAGAAAACTGTGGACAAGTAACAGTGAAGAATGCTGTGAGTTAAATAAAAATGAAAAGATTGGAGTTTTCCTGTGCACATGATGAGGATTTGCTGTAAATGTGTCTGAATCTGTTTTTTGATGTTTTGGAACAGAATATATTGTTACACATTACACACATTAACATAAATGTGCACTACTGTTCATTTTTCACTTTTCAGTTCTTGTTTTGTTTATGTATTATTTTTTTGCTGACATTTGTTCCTAGTAAGCTCACAACATCATAATCCTGCCTCAGCCTGGATCACCTTGATAAGAAGTTTGGAAAGGATTGAGCTGACAGTTGCTGATACATAAATCACAATTGTTTTTCACTAGCAAACACCAGAAATCAACAGTCATGACAAATTGTTTCATAAATACACCATCAGGACTTCTTTCAGTTGATCCATTTAGTATTTCTTTAGTTTAGCACTACAGCTATGAACCTAATGTTGCTGAGGTCAATAGTCACCCAAATCTTCAAGAGTTTCAAACCACAGTAGAGAGGAGCAGACTTGCAGATGTGGTTTAGGACACAGTATGACATATTGTGGGAAAACAGAGTCTGTTTGTTCAATATTAGAAGGACTGGTATCAAGTAAATACAGAGGAATCTGATCCCAGATCAGCCATTCTGGCAGGTACATTGTAATTTTTTGCTCTGGTTTCGGCTGAAATGTCTTTTATTGGGGGGTTACATTTTGTTCTTAACACTGACACGTCTGCTCCACCTTAATGATAGGGAAGCGGTTTGAGTTGACTGAGAAATGTGTTGGGACTGTATTCACAAAAAAAGATTTGGGGGACTGTTGACTTGTGTTGCTTAATACAGTTCTGAACTAAAGGAGCAAATGTTGGACTCAAGAACACATCTTGGCTGACTGGGTGGATCCATGCTCAGTGAAAAGTGATGAAGATTTGATTTTTTGCAGAACTCTTCTGTAAACCCTACGAATGCGAGCTTTATAGATCCGTGCCAAAAGTGCAACACATGGTAAATTATTGTTATACAGCCAAACAATATTATATAGAAGTTCACCCAGTTTGTGTTTATGCTTGCAGTGTCAAACATCATGCTGAGCTTTGTGTGGTGTTCCAATGTCACATAGAACCAAAATCACTGTAACTGATTTTTTTAAAATACAAGATAATGCCCATGAAGAGCAAAAACACCCAAATTTATTTTAGAAACAAAAAAGACATGATCTTTGAAACAAGGAGAACTTTCAAGACAGTCTCCGCCCACAAGACAGTCGCCTTGTGGGGAAAACCTGTAGAGGGAGGGGGTCCGGAGAGCGGCCGGAGAAAAGAGCAGCAAAAGGTGTGTAGGTGAACAAAGAGGTTCTGGACTGTTTTACACAGTTTCATTAACTGAAATCAGATTTTACTTATACACTCTGAGTTCTCAGAGTTTTTTTCATTCCCAAACATAAGCAAATAAGCCCTGCTCAGACAAACAGCCTTAAATATGATTTTCTCAGGTCATGACCTTTACCCAGCACCCCTCCTCCACTGCCATTGTTTGTGTCATTGTGTCTCATTAAACAGACAGCAAGCAAGAAAGAGCGAGAGAGACACCATCACTCACTGCCCTCGTGCGCCGTCCTCCCTGCACCCTAAATCCATCTGTTATGTTCCCCCAAACTCGATTTTGTCATAAAGGGTCTTTCCAGTGTACGAGATCATGAGTGATAGGATGAGCGTGAGGGATGGCGCCCTCGCCGAGTCTGCACGAAGGTTCACGTATTGTGGATTCGTTCTGTCTGGGTGGTTTATCCTGAAGAACGACGACATGATGACAAGCTACGACGGAGAGCGTGCCCCCCCACCGAGGAATGATGAATACGTCGGGTCTGCATTACGGCCCCCTTTGTCCTGACTCGTTCTCTGCCTGTAATTAGCCGTGTGGAAAAATAAAACAAAAAAAGACCCTGTTTCGCCGGGAGAAAGGACCCATCTAAAGGTCTCCTAACAAGTCCTTCTCTCGACATTTAGAGCGGATATCAGAAGGGCGCCGCATTCCATAAATCCGACCTCGTAAAGTTAATAATATGATAGTGGATAATGCGAGGAAAGGTCAGCGCCGCGGCTCCCGCGCAAAAGGCAAGATGTTCCACTTCTAACATTTACTTCAGACGCCTCACCTGGGAGGAGCAACGCCGGCCGCCCGGGATTTCCACCGAGGAGCTTCCATCTGGAAGGAGAAAGAATAATTATGACTGTGAATACATGGCTCGGATTCCTCCCTTCATTCTAGGTCAGCAAGAACAGAACCTCTGCCTTTTGTGAGACGGATCCAAGCGAGATGTGGAGCGGTAAACCAGCCCTCGGCATGAGGGACTACGTTCTAATAGGCCCATCTGCATTAGGAGAACATTTGGAGTTGGTTTTTGTGCTCAAAAGACCGACGAGGCGAAGCATAATAAAGATGACTGTTGTTACAAAGTAGAGCTCCGAGACATGTTTTCCCCAACGGTGAGTACGAGTACACAAAGCACAGCCAAAAGTCCTACAAAGGTTTGTTTATTCCCCATTAAGGCACTAAAGATGAATACTAAGTAAGAATAGTCTGATTTTCCCCTTTTGTTAATGCCTGAATTAGTTTTTATGAAGCATTGGCTGGCTTGCTTGAGTCAGTGTGGTCATGTGACAACTCAGGATTTGACGAAAAACAACAACAACAAGCAGCAACCCAATTTTCTCCCCAATTTAGCTGTCCCTAAAGAAGTGTAATGCCAGAGTGGTGCTGTAACAGTGCTGCGGTCGTTTTGCCAGCACAAATAAGGGGTTTGATTGCGCTACTTTACCAGTGTCATAACGCCTTGGCCCACCAAGACCCCGTTGTCAGTCTCAGCCTGGGGCTGCAAAGTTCACCACAAAGGCAGGCAGGCAGGCAGCCGTGTGATGGTCACTCTGTGCTGGAGCCCTGACCCCTGCCGTGGCCTTCTTTCTGCTCGCCTTGGCCTCTGCAGCTGCCGCCTACACCAGCTACGGGAAACTTTCCACTAATTGGGAGCCGAAAATACTGTAATCATCCAAAATTCACCAATTTTTAAGACATAAATCATCAAAATAAATGCCTCTGCGTTCAAGGCTGTGTAGTTTTTCTTTCTTTTTCAGCGTTCACTTTGCTGGCCGCCTTTACGGTGGCACTCAATTCCCAGAGAGCGGCGCGTTATGGACTAAATCAATCAAAACGCCGACTTCATTAATTGCGCAGAGGGACCCGGGGCGGGTTTGAAGTGGGGGTTACTCGCCTGCCCCTGGCCGTGACTGGGAGGGAGGGGGGTTGTGAGTGGAGGAGAGGGGGCGGAGAAAGCCGGGAGAGGGCCAATTTGTGTGTCAAAGCCTGCAGCAGGACAAGTAGGCACTTAATGCAGATCACTGGAAACGCATCATTATACGCACCATTTACCAGATGCCCATTTAACATGCAATAATTAGATCAGTGCGTTTGGAGAAAAGGGGGTGGGGGGATTCCGCCTGCATAAATAGAGTCTCCTGCCATAACATCAGCTGTGCCCCCCCCGCCGGGGTTGTCAAAATTATTATTTGGGTCCTTCATTATTTAGAGGGCCTGGGAACACACAGCACATTCACAGGCCTCCTTTGTGTGTGTATTTTTTCATTCACATCTCTCTCTTTCTCTGTCTCTCCACTTCTCTCTCGCCCGCAACACACTGAGCAATGTTGTTTGGGTTATTACTCTAAAAGATGCCCAGCCCTCCGCACCATCTTTATTGTAAAGTACATCCATCTAATGGCTGTTCCCATGACTAGCACCAACCCCCACCCAAACTGTCACCCCTGGCCCCCCGAAGCACTAAAGAAAATGTTTGTTCTCTTTTTATTGTTGATGGAACAGCCTCAGTGGTATTTAGCAAGTACTCACAATTTCCGCTCCAAAGGCGAACCACTTTCGACAAAAGCCAAAAAGCGACGGGCACCGGCACCCGTCTTTACACTGAGAAATATTAAATGTCATTTCGTCAATGCACTCATGTCAAGCTGCTCTCAGGAGCGAGCCCCCTCCCTCAAACAAACTCATACACACAAACACACACACACAGACACACACACACTTGTTAAAAAATAACCTGTATACAGTATAAAGCATAAAACTCTATCTCATCAGCAAATCGCCTTTGAGGCAGAGGGAAGACTGTCGCTAAAGCTGAATTCATCCCATTATTGTGATCCCAGCACAGCTCAAGGTTCATTATAAGCCTCTTTTCAAATGCAACGTCCAATTTCCATTCGTTTGAAATCTCTTCCACCGATGACCTCCCCTCTCTCAGTAAAAAAAAGCAGAAGAAATACAAACATAGCATCTCACTGATGAGAAGAATCCTGGGGCTCAATTCTGAAATTGGTGCCTCCTTGGTGCCTGCCGGACTGGCTTTTTTAATAAAGATTATACGTACATCTAGAGAAAAGCAGGCACCCGTCTGTACGGCACATTAACCACAAAGAGCTTCTAAAGATACGTCCCAGTGCAGATGTCTGAAAGCAAATCTGATGTTCTCAATGCAAATTGCAAATTCCTCTTAGCCCTCAGGGTCTTTAGGCCTCATTTCTTGATGCCACATTAAAATAGACCATGGAGGGTTAAGCACCGTGAGTGCTCAGGCTGAGACAAGTCAAACCAGGAGTCATTAAGGATTGTCACAAAATGTTCTCAACAATACCCTTACTGAGGGTTGCCAGTTCTAAGACTCTTCCAGGTCTACGCTTATCTCCGCATGCTGGGTAAAACATTGGATAAGCCTACAAGCAACGATTTTAGTACATTCTACGTGATGGTATTTGATTGGGTGATTTCACAGCCGCATTCCTCAACTCAGCCACCGCTGAGGTCAAGGTCAAGACCCTGTTTGAATTACCTTACCTGGTCACAATATGTTACTCAAAGAAACGATTTGGTGATAAATCAAACGGGAGCCATTTTTGATTGTTTAACTGATAAGTCAAGACATGTTTAACATCCCACTTTTACTTTTGTTACTTGACACCAGAGATGGGGACTCGAGTCTGAGACAAACAAAGACTTGTGACTTGCCTTGAGACTTGCCCTTAATGACTCGAGACTTGACTTGCACTTGGGTGGTGTGACTCGTGAGTCATAACTCGTAAACAATGTTCATTTTATGGAATTATTTATTTCATTCATTTCAGAGTTTCCAAAGCTTTATGTGAAAACTGCAGCAGACTGATTTTCGCTCCCTGGTAATACGCGCATCGTCACGCATTCATGCAGCCACAGATTTCGAATCAACACTAATGCCGACGGCAACTTCCCAGGAGCCATTTGTTATCGCATTTGTTTATAAAGCCTTCACTCAGGTGGTTACCAAGCGAATGGCCACTTGCAAAGAGTGTGGCATCAGGATTAATGACGCTGGCTCAACTACGCCCAACTTCATCAGGCACCTCAAAACCCACATGTATAGGTGAGTGATTCAGGGGAAAAGGGAAACTTAGCATGTATGGGAAGGTAAATCTACCGCTAGCAAACTATTCGAGCCACTTTTGACCACAGTTGTATGCTACTTATAGATTAGAGCTTTGTTTCTCTCACAACGTTACCGTTTTATTTGATTAATATTTGATTTACCAGTTAATACTGGGCTCCATATTTCCAGGCTGCAACTATTCTGCTGTCGAAACCCTTTTCCAGGATAAAGATAATGTCTAAAGGTTTTTTCCCACAGTTGTTTTGGCATAAATATGTTGGTCATCTTTTGGCAGGCTTTGTAATTCTTTATTTTGTTATTTTCCTTATTATTTGCAGTTGTTATTTGCAGGCCATTGCCTGTTTAGTGTCATGGTACTATGATTAGCAGTAGATCATTATATACAGAATGTATCTTGTCATTTGATGTTATTTCAAAATACATTTATCAAGCTCAAAGCTTTCATGATATTTCTTCACATTAAAATAGCTCTCTGAAGTGCATCTTCTAATCAGTTCTGTAACTGTCTAATAGATGATATAGTACAGTACATGCCTTTAATCTTAAACTTACAGCAATGCAGAATTATTTTAGATTGTATCTAATTAGAATACATTTATTTCAGTCATTTCAGACCTGAGACTTGACTTGGACTTGGGACTAAAGACTTGAGACTTGACTTGGACTTGGAACAAATGACTTGTGAACATATCTGCTTGTCACACACAAGTCATTTTTTCCAAGTCCAAGTCAAGTCTCAAGAAATTTTGGTCAAGTCCAAGTCAAGTCTCAAGTCATTTTGGTCAAGTCCAAGTCAAGTCTCAAGTCATTTTGGTCAAGTCTCAAGTCTTTGAGTGGCAATATCAAGTCAAGTCTCAAGTCTTTAGTCCCAATTTCAAGTCAAGTCTCAAGTCTCAAATGACTTAAATAAATTTACTCCAATTAAACGATATTCAGGATAACACTGCATAGTTTTTAGATTAAAGGCATGTACAGTACTATATAATCTATTAGACAGTATCAAAATTGATCAGAAGATGCACTTCAGAGGGCTATTTCAACATGCAATGTGAAGAAAATACGAAAGCTTTTAACTTGATAAATGTATTTTGAAATCACATGAAATGACAAGATACATTCACAAACTTATTTGACAGCCTTTCCTAAAATCTGTTCTGACAATGTTCTAATGCCAATCGCAGTGCTAAAGGCACTAAACGGGTAATTGGCTGCATATAACAACTGCAAATAATGAGAAAAAGCAATTACAAAGTCTGCCAAAAGGTGACCAACACATTTACGCCAAAATATCCGTGGGAACAAACCTTTAAACATTATCCTGGAAAAGGGTTTTGACAAGAGAATAGTTGCATTTCAAAAACATTATGAGGTTTTAAGTGCAAAGCTAAGATGTATCATAATGTGTATGTCTCTAACGGCTAAAAATATGGAGAACCGGAAGGAAAGAATTCAAAACTATTATGAGGGAACACAATATAGATTGGTTTGTTACTGTCCTAGGCAAAATATAACACAGCTGAATGGAGTTTTAGGCTACCAGGTTAGCAGTTTCCCTTTTCCCCTGAATCACTTACCTATCCCTGTGGGTTTGAGGTGCCTCGTGAAGTTCGACGTAGTTGAGCCAGCGAGTGGCCGTTCAGTTGGTAGCCATCATAGTGAAGGCTTTATAAACAAATGCGATAGAAAACGGCTCATGTGAACTTGCCGTCACCTTCAGTGTTGATTCAAAATCTGTGGCTGCATGAATGCGTGACGATGCGCGTATTACCAGGGAGTAAAAAATAAATAATTCCACTAAAGGAACCTTGTTTACATGTTATGACTCACGAGTCACAACACCCAAGTCCGAGTGAAGTCTCGAGTCGTTAAGGGCAAGTCTAAAGTCAAGTCACAAGTCTTTGTCTGTGTGACTTAAGTGTGACTCGTGTCCAATTTTCAGACTCGAGTCCCCATCTCTGCTTGACACTAACAAACACTCTGAGCCAAACGTCATCCAGATTTTTTCTGTTGATACATCTTGTCTCAGCCTGCCCAAACCTCATCCATTAGTTGAAACAGACTTTTGTATGTGGATTTGGACACAGTTTGCTTTACTTTAAACTATAAAATGAACTTAACCATGTAGCTGAACACTGCAAGCAGCAATATTCACAACTATCTGAAACAGATGCAAGAATGCTAATCTTGTATACTGGGGAATCAGGCCTAGCAGTGTGGGAAATGGCTTCTTGTTGGTTTACTTTAACAGATCCCAGCATGTAATTCTGGGTCCTAAACCACATCCACAAATCTGGAAGCTGTTTGAACAGGTTGAGGGAAAGATGTAATTATAGAAATGATTTGAGTGACTCTTAACTTTGGAACATTAGCCTTGTAGCACCAGTGCTAAACCAAACTAGCAATAAATTGACAACAATCATGCCATGGCTAAGTGTAACTGGGGATGTCTCACTCAAACCACATCCGTAAGTGTTTCATCTTCATGAAGAGCTGTGGCTTGAGAATGTTAAGAGTAAGTATCCCCTTATAGTCACACGTGAACACCTTAACGCGACGGTGTGAACAGTGTGAAATTCTTTCTCTGTATTTAACCCTTTCACAGAGGGCACCTGGGGAGCAGTGTGTGAGGATGGTGCCTTGCTTAAGGATATCTTAGTGGTTAAATTTTAACCCACAACCTTCTGACTGCAGAGGCAAATCTCTAACTACTAGGCCCCCAACTGCCCCAGTCTTAGCTGCACAAGTATATCTGGGGATAGCTTAAAAAGACCGCATTTATCTCACAATCTTCAGTTTTCGTTGAGAATCCAGTCATGGCCCACATTGTGCTCAGACTTGAGACATAGTAACTCATGTTATTCTCAGCTGAACCGAGGACAGGAATCTCACCATGAATCCAATCAATTCTCCACCAAGACAAAGAGCCTTGTCAGTTTTGATGGTGTGAAATTAACCATCATAATTGCCTGCTATTAAAGTATCTCGTGTCTCTTTTTGTGTTATTCTGCATACGGTTGAAATGACAATAAACACACATGACTAAATGATTTTAGCAGAATGTCCAATACGTAAACTATCAAAGAACAATACTTCCGAAAATAAATTCTCTGGGTGTGTGTGGTGTTCGCGTCTGGTGCAGCAATGTTTGACGTCACTGCCAGGTTGAGAGTGGTTCTCCTCCCAAAATATTCAGCCAAGAGCAGCTCTGTGGTTAGAAACTCACCACATAGGATGGCTAACACAAATCTTGCCACAATGGGTTCATTGAGCGATGCCAAAAAACCACTTTTGGTTCCCAGACGGACCTTGTTTGAACAGAGTACAGAGAATTCTCATGCTGTAAAAGTTCTACATGAATCTTCACAGATCCGTGCTGGAATCTCAACAAATGCAAAATCGTTGTCATATAGACAAACAGCTCCTTATATGGAAGTTCCCCCAGTTTGTGTTGATGCACAATGTGTCAGATGTTATTCCTGTTTTACATAGATCTAGAACTAAACCACTGCTGGGGTTTTAAAATTGGACACACAAACAAATGGAAATAAAGAACAAATATATATATATTTTTATTTAACTTCTCAGAAACAAGCAGAAAAAAACCCTAAAACCTTAAACCTAAGAGAAGGATCAAGATTTCTGTACACAAGTGGGTGGGGCAAACCGAAGAGGGAGGGGGTCCGGAGAGTGGCTGTAGGGCCGCCAAGGTTTTTACATCATTTCCTGAAATCAGAGTTTACTGATACACTTTAAGAGTTAATAAGGTTCCTCACACTCAAACATCTCAATCACTCCAAAGAGACAGCCACTTCTATGGCACCATGCAAAGATTCCTTCCTGGTACCTTTATCTTAATGAGTGCAGGGTAACAGATGGGCGGTGGGACAGAACACTGGGAAAGTGGAGCTGTGAGGTAGAGCTTTTTGACAAAGTAACTCTTGGGTGTTACTCGGAGTATCATTGTTCAATTTTGAATCCAGACGCGTGTGTGTATGTGTGTGTGTGTGTGATATCTGAAAGGCTTTGGTGGGCTTTGGAAATGCCTTAGGGGAACTGAAGCGATACTGGCACATTATCTTTCCACAGTCTTTCACATGCTCTTAATTAGAGTGTGATAAGATGCTTCAAATTTGGCCACTGCACAATTCTTGCAGTTCCCCACACCATTCTGAACCATCTCATCTTAAGACTGTGCTGACATGCCCTAGATTTTGGCGTGCCTTTCCTCAGATACCGCCTACAGCGGCGGGCATGGCTAACGTCCTGTGATGCATTATGAACAAGTATCTTAATTAATCACAACCAGCCAAACCCAGATCGCTGTCCAGTGTCGTGGTTTAATGAGCGTCCTGTGTTCGAACACTCAGCAGTCCAGAGGAACGTCCAGTTGATGGTCACTCGTCGCTCTCTCCTCCGATGTCTGCCGTGTGCTGCCGATTTACAGAGATCTTAATGGAGTTATTTATGGAGGAAATAAAAATGTAACAGGTCATCAGCATTCTACCCCCCACCAACTCCCTGCCCCCCCAACATAACCCCCCCTGCGGGATGTGCAGTGGCACATGCACTTCAGAGCCATTAAACTCAACGGCCTTTGGAATGCCGGGAAGAACGACAAGTGCTCGGGGGGGTTAATGGATTGCGAAAGACACCACACAGGCAGCTCGCAATCTTATATGTTCGTGGGGACTATTATGCTTCAAGAAGGACTTTAGAGAGGTGGGATTTCTTTCCCAATGGGCGGCCACGCCGACCGGCCTTAATGTCTGGCACGTCGCTGGAGCTCGTTGAGGTGCTGTGTGAGACTCTGAGCGTAGGAAGTGGTCCAGCTACTTTTACAGTCCCTCCAGTGCGATGTGCAATTAAGACCTGTATCCACCCATCTGTCACAGGGCCATAAAACCCCCCACACAAAACCCACGGGCGACTTATTAGCCTCATGCCTACTTTCAGCCTCTCATTTCTGGCAGACTTTTTATTTTTTAAAAAAGTAACAACTTTCAAATTAAAATGACAACGAGCAGAGCTTAATTGCGGGAAACACTTCAGCATTTGTCAGGAGAAAAACAAAAAAAAAGAACCGAAAATCGAATGATGATCTCCCTTCATCCAACCCTTCCTTTATATGAAGCTCATTTACGGCAATTCATCTTGCGCAGAAGTGCTTCGCGTGAGACGTTAGCCCAAGTGAATGCTCGTGATGGATAGTGTTGCCGTGGAGCCTCACGACCAAACACAGCGTTGTCACCAAAAGTGACAGACAGTATACATTGCGTCTTGCCCCCCCCCCCAACCCCCTGCACCCCCCACCGCTCTAAATCATGAGGCATCTTCTGAAAGTAATGCGGCTTTTCTTGTGTTCAGTCGTAATGTCAGACATAGATGATATCTCCATCTAATAACACAAAGAGCTTTTTTATTCCTCTGTCCGTGGGATTGGCAGCTCATGATTGGCTGTTGGCTGTTTAGCCTAGTTAGCTTTGCAGATAAAATTAAACCGCCCATGACATGATTTATGGATGCAATTTTGCACAGCAGTCAAAAGGCCCATATTTGGTGTGGTGTGTGTGTGTGTGTGTGTGTGAAAGAAAAGAGGCCATGCCAAACCTGGTGGTATGTGGTTGGAATGGAGGTAAAGAAAGATGATTTCGAATGATAGAGGGAGGAAAGAAGGAAATCTGCACCTAATTACCCTGATTGAAGGATAAGGACACCAGAGCTGTGTAAGGAAGATGATGGATTACTGGTTAATGCAATTAACCATTTAATTAAATATTGAAATTGAATTAATTAAACTAATTGAAACTGTGAAAGCAATATTATTCAATATTTATTCAAAACATCAAATCAAATGTTAAATCATATAATTAATTATTGCTAACTTGACTAATCCATTATCCAATATATATATATTATCCTATGACCTTTTTAGCATGTTGAAACGACCTGACCTGAAATTACATACAATAGTGCGTCCAAACAGAGGCCACCTTTATCCAGACCAAGTCAAGACCAAGCCCGAATATGTCAAGACCAATGAAAGACAGAGTTAAAAGAGAGAGTGAAAATATTCTCTGTATAATTAAGACTTTCATCTATGTTTAAAAACACATTTCTCATTTATACCACCAGCAGACATCTTGCCTGACAGAGTGAAAAATTACAATTGACCAAGTTTCTGATTTCCCCTCATGCTAAGTGGAACATGAAAGCTGAATGAAGAGACATTTTATTTGAAAATGCAATTTTTTTACCTTATAAAAAGACAAAAAATGCAAAGACTAACTCTCCATGTCTAGGATCATGGAACATGAATATTGTGTTGCAACGTTGGCAGTTTCCCTTGTGTTTCTATTGTTTTGGCATATGATTGGTCACCAGGTGGCCGGTGTTAATACCCATTCTAGATGGATTTGAAATAATTAAACTAATTCTCGGTTTCTGAATAAGCTCATGCTCTCAGTAATTTTGTTTTGAAGGACTTACTACAGACTTTAGATGTGCTTTAAAAAAATAACAAGACCCACAGCCAACCAGAGTCCAAATACCAAAGATTCCAAATACCAGAGTCCAAATACCAAAGAGTCCAAGCCTGAAACAAAAGAAGAGCTTGGATTCTACAGGCCTGAAGATCATCAGCATCATACGAACATGCCCCATGACCAAAAACCGTGACTGTCTGAGGGGTCCTGCTCTTGACAGTGGATTGTAAAAATGTGGGCTTTACCCCTAAACAGTGTCCTGTATGTGCAGTAGAGCTCTGTGCATGTGGCCTGAATACCAACTGGCTCTTTTAATACATGTTTGTAATATTTGTAGAAGGAATATTTCTTTTTTCTGTATATCAATGGTTCTCAACCTTTACAACATTAAGGCCCACCTATCTATCACAGCACTTTGCCACATTAGATCATCTTTAATTGCGGACCAATGGCCTGTCTCAATTTGACATTCGCGGCCCAATCAAAAACGTTCCCAGCCCATCAGTGGTCCCCGGCCCAGTGATTGAGAAACCTGGTATTATATTACCGTAGTTCAGTTGTTGCTAAATTAAATTAGGTTTTTTTTTATTACTAACTTGTCTGTTTAACTAAACTAATAGAATTCCTCAAAAGCAGGAAAACAGAAGTTATCATGTAATGGAGCCAAGGAAACACACAGAAGAAATAAAAGTAATTAGTGTCATTTTAGTCTGCACTTTTAAATCTCACACTGATAAAGTCATTAAAACTGAAATACCACACGAGTCAGACCTCTTTTCAAGCTGCGGAGTGCTGGGAAGCTGATGAATGATTTTGTTTTTCAAGACTAGCTTCACTACACCAGCAGCCTGTTTCTGTTAGGATCGATTTTAAAATAATTTCATTGGTTTTTAAAGCTCTTAATGGATTAGCACCCTACACCATACATCACAGTACCATTAGCATGACAGACATCATTGAATTCCAGGCAGAAAACTCTCCTAATCCCGCTTTAAGATCAGCGGGCGCTGCTTTGCTGATTGTTCCTTGACTGAAGGATAAAAAAAAAGTCTAAAAGCAGCTTTTGTTTTTATGCAACAGAAATGTGGAACTTATTACCACTTAATATTCGCCAGACACTGACAGCTACTGTCAGCAGAAATGATTTATTCAGCCCAGCTGCTTTATTACCCTTTAGTAATTCTGATAGTTTTATAATTAAATTTTTTTATCCATTATTCCACCATTTCATATTTCACAAAGCCTTTATTTTTTAAAGCTCTGTTTTGGAAATATGCTATTATTTTAAATGATGTACTTCTACATCTTGACTTTAAATTAGTGTAATGTCATTATTTTTGTATGTTTTTAAAATTGTCACTACTTCTACTTGCTCTGTTCTTCTTCTTTATTAATTTATTACTAACACTATTACTTTAGTACTAACTTTATGATTCCTGTTGCTGCTAATATTTTTATTATTTGTAGTAGCGGTAATATGTCTTGTTATTATTGTTATTATTATTATTATTATTATTATTATTATTATTATTATTATTATTATTATTATTATTATTATT
>JBBKCR010000034.1:11751644-11761897 GCA_037577295.1 Ladigesia roloffi | reverse complement strand
ATAATAATAATTATTATTATTATTATTATTATTATTATTATTATTATTATTATTATTATTATTATTATTATTATTATCATCATTGCTGTTGTTGTTATACTTGCTCAGAGAGTGTGCAGTAAGTTTACACTGAAGTGATTGATTGGATTCATTCATCCATTTCCAATCCACCCTTTAAAGTAGTCCAGTATTACTCCAGTATCACAACCCAATTCCCAGTTCAGTGGATCAATGCTTCATTAAGTGAAGTCACGGGGGGAGTGATGGACTTTAACGTTCTGTGTTGCCTGGGGGGAACCTTTTAAAAAAGTCAGGAACCAATTAATTTCAATTAAATTATTTTAATAACATGGGATTTTGTTACCTGCATGTATGTTTGCATTAAATATATAATAATGCTGTTTATATAAACAAATAGTAATTAGATTGACACATTTCTTTTAGCCTGTCACCTGAAATACTTATGTTTGAGGAAATGCACTTTGATGGTGCTCCTAGGGCGGTGTCCCAATAAATGATTTTCTACAGACTTCCCTGATGACATGTTAATCATTAATAATCCCAATTTCCCCACTGCTGTTGCTGGAGGAGCTGACAAAGAACACTAAAATGAAAATTGACAAAGTGTCACCTGTCCAAATCCATCAGCCCTCAAAAGCGTGCATCCATCAACTGACCAAACGGTCTCCTCGCTCCCAAAAGGTACATGAATTATTAGCCAAAGACCAAGGTGTATCAGGGACTGGCCTCCAGCTAAGGACTGTATATCAGCCTTTAGATTTATTCAGCAATAGTGTCTTCATAAATATCATGAAGCTTGGACTACTGTCTTCAATGTCTTCGCTGGGTTCTGTTGGAAATGGCTTTTTTCAGTGTTTGCTTTGAGTTGTGACCGTGCACCAGAAGCAGGGAAGAGCCTCTGCTGGAGGAGGCTTTTCTCAGAAGTTGTGTGTGCAATGAATGTGGAATATTCTTTTTATCTATTGGGACACACGTTCTTCACTCACGCGCCCCGCGCCTTTTGAGTGTCCACATGAATAGTCATTTTTCTACAAGAAAAAGAGCAGCCGCGCCTAAAGACGAGGTCATCTTCACTTGACTCTGTCTTGCCAGCCTAGCAAATCAAAGGGGCCTCACGTCGAGAGCTCAGAGATGGGCGTATTTCTTTTAAAAGACTCTGTCCTGCTGTCAATTCTGTCCCTTTTCTGTCGGGCAAATATCAGTGACAAAGCGCCTCTGCAGTTGAAAAAGCCCATCATGGTCTCAGTGGGCGTTCTAAAGTAACCAGTGGTGCTTCCGAAAAGTGGGGCTTATCTCATTGGCGAGGTTGGTCGAGTCTTCTGGCTTCATTTTAAGCTCTAAAATCGTGGCACGTGACCAAGGAGGAACTTTGAAGGGGACGAAAACACCTCAAAGCAGCCTTAGTGGAGGAAAGCTGTGGGGTTCCTGGAAAGCCCTGTTTCAGAATTAGAATCAGATAGGGGTGCGACGCTTCCCAAACCAAATTGAAAACCATGATATGAACGTCCGCGGCCTCAGATATGCACCGGACCTGCACAGCTGCACCCCAACCCAGTTCTCCTGTCAGTTATAGAGTTACAATCTAGTCTATAACACAAACAGGGCAAGCTGTACATTTGGTGTCCATGACTGCCTTTGTCCAGTCTTATATTATTTAATCATGCTTGCAGGAAAGTAGTTTGATGGAATTGTGGTCTGATTTGTGCTCCACTTTAAACACACAGCACACATCAGAAGACATCATCCCAGCACTTAGAGGCGCAAGAACATTCCTCAAAAATAGGAAACTCCTGTCATTATCAAGGCAGTTAGAGGTTGCATGGCACTGAATATCCACCCTTATCCACCCCTGTTCCGGCATTTACTCTGTGTGCTGGGACACAGATATGGAGGGCTGTATTCCAGTCTAAATGTGTTGTGTAAAGGCTAAACTGCTGCATGACTCGCAAAATGCTAAATTCATTGCTTAAACTGCAACAGAGAGCCTCAGTCCGGTCACGGCGCTCTACATTACCCAAAACCGGGTAATTGCAAATCCCGTTCTCCAGACACGCGCTGTGTATGAAAGTCACGCAATGACCATTTATCAGAAATACCACAGGAAATTATACCGGAAGGAATATTTGAACAGACCACACACTACCGTACCAGTGATAAGGGACAACGGCAAGAACATTATTAATGGGGTCAATGCGGCCATAAGAATGTTAATGTAAAGCGGCTGAAGCAGCCACACTCATCCACCATGTTCTTTAGAGAACTTATTGTTTCAAATTGTAAGAAAAAACACAAAGATTTTTCCTTCATCAACCAAAAAAAAAAGAATAAACAAAAACAACATAATAACCGAGATTTGAACTGGATGGTGGATTTGGAGAACCATTACACCACTAGAATTAGAAAATTCTATGGAAGAAATTGCTTATGTTACTGCACAAAAGCACAAGAGAAACTGACAAGAACAATATAAAATATGAAATAAGAATAAATAATATAAAATATGAATAAATAAAAAAAAACATGGAGTGAGAGTGTCCAGAGAGCAGAAAACACTGTAGGAGTGTTGATGGGCAAACGCCAGTTCCAGACTGACATACATCGCTTTTATTCGTAGAAATCAGATTTTACTGATACACTCTGAGTTCTAAAGCTAAATTCATGAAGCATCTCTTATCCCCCAGAGTGTGGAACTATTGACTAGTACCTCCACTTGCGAAAACTAGGGGGGATTGCATATTAAAACCAGTAAACATCTGAGGAGTTACGGCCTAATTTCTGCTGCCTTTGAAATCGGCGGTGTATTCGCCGCCCTGCGCCGGCTGACTGCAGCGAGCGAGATGCGGGAGGAGGTGCTGCCAGAACATCTGTGCCTCCATGACGAGTCTCTCACCTCCCAGCGAGAAGCAGCACATCCACAACAAGTTCAAGAAGGACCTTTTGCCTCAGTCAGGAATCAAAGCGAAGGAAATTGGCAAGCCTATCTGTGAGTCAGAGGGGCCATTCATCATGCCCAGATAAAAGGTCATCTCGCTGGCCGCCTGCTACATTTTAACACCGTGCTGATGACCAAAGAGCTGGCTGTCTTGCCGCGCAGCAGGGCCCTAAAAACCGGGACATCAGATGGAAGCGTGTGATGATATTTCCACCGAAAGAAACCAGCTCTCTGCATGTCGAGGATCTCAGGAAAAAAAGAGGCTGTGGCCTGAATAAACAGAAAAACTTCGATACTTGTTTGTTTTTTGGTATTTATTGCTAGTTTTAGTGTCTGAGTACAGTTTATCCTCAAGTACATTTTACTGTGCTTTGTCTTTAACCTCTTTAGAACCCAACATATTCAACACAATCAGGACAATACAATTCATCACTAATGTTGACATGATTAAAAATACACTTTTAAAGAAAACATGTTGGTTATAAAATTACAAACTACAACCAAATGCATTGAACATTATATTTATCTCAGCTT
Organism: Ladigesia roloffi; assembly: GCA_037577295.1. Lineage (NCBI taxonomy): Eukaryota > Metazoa > Chordata > Actinopteri > Characiformes > Alestidae > Ladigesia > Ladigesia roloffi. The sequence goes on along the minus strand of JBBKCR010000034.1, from coordinate 11,758,410 downwards.
CAATGGTGCAGCGTTATCCTCTGAGTGCTGCAGCTCTGAAAGTGAAGAGCAAGATGATGGAAGTTAAACCAACTGAAATCGAAATGAAGAAAGTCTTTACTGACATTGCTTCTGTATCATCACAGCCATCAAGGTCAGCAGGCCTCCAGTCAGACCATCTCCTTATCTGACAAGACTTTACAGCATATTGCAATATTATTGTATCTTTGTACAAAGGGATGTATGAATATGTGAAACTATCAAAAACTGGAATATTTTGAGTAGAAATTTAAAAAGATGAACATAATATAATGCAGGTTGAAATGGAAAAGGAATTGCTCTAGTTATAGTGTTTCACGTTTGCATGGCTCAAGAGGGAGAGGGAGACCCAGGTGTGGATTTCCTTATTTACAATACTTTATTTCAAACACAAACACGGCACGAGGGCTAAAACACAAAACAAATTTAAACAGAGAACCTGGCGCGAACTACACACTCGAGATTCACAGAACTCCAAACAAAAGACGGTATAAACTCCAAACATACGACAGTGGAGAGACACAGGGTTACAGCACAACCCAGAGGACACTAAATACACAGATGAAAAAATCAGGGATCAATAGGAACAGACACAAACTCAACCCTAAACACCAGAGAGCTATAAAGTACACAAAGCCATGACAAGGAAAAATAAAACTCCATACAGAGCAGAGTGGCCTCTGGAGCCTGCTGACTTGAGTATATAATACTATACAGTACAGCTCTAGTATAAATCACTCTTCAGGACAGCTGTAGTATATAATATTATTCAGGACAGCTATAGTATATAAAACCACTCAGCACAGCTCTAGTATAAAACACTATTAAGGACAGCTCTAGTATAAAACACTATTCAGGACATCTCATGTAAAAAGGGATGAAGATAAAGTGGAAGGGAGCATTCATTCATGTGTGCCATGGACTGCAGTCCGCTCAGACGGAGCCTTCACCACGAGCGGGTTTGATTTGATCTGTTCTGACGTGGACAGGATGGGTCAGGACAGTAGCGAATGGGGCCTTGCTTTGAAAAGGGTCACATTATCTAAATCATCTCCATTAACCTCTCCATTTGGGAACGGCTCCCCGACCGAGACGGACTGATAGTCCACAGCCCTGAAAATGACTACTGTTAATCCACTCCATCGCTCCTCCAACTCTTTGCTGATTTACATACAAATTGATCTTGAGGTAAATCAGTTGTCATTTTTTGCAGCGGGTCAGGGGAGAACATGGGGAGATAATGAAACGGGGCCCACTGAGTGGAACGGTGCCGCCCAGCTGGGGCTCCCTCCTCTAAACGCGCTCCCTGAAGTCATCAGCCATGCAAACCTACAACTCAGTGTTTATTTTAGATTTGGGCGTATGGAGACATGCGCGCCTGCCGATAGACTTGTCCATCACTGAGTGGAGGAAATCAGGAACCCAACCTTGGCTGGACAGGACAATTCCAGACGGGACAGGACTATCAAACAGATCAGAAAAGGCCTCTCCTGACTGGCTTTGTTATTTATCTCTCCTCAGTGCACAGCAGTACAGACGCAGTTGTGATCACACATGCGAGTCCTATCATGTCTTGTCCTGTCCAGCCAGAGGGTTGTGTTCCTCGAATAGAACACCATTCCGGACAGCTGTATTATACAGTGCTATTTGGGCAGCTCTAGTATAAAATGGATTTTGGGACAGCTCTTGTATTAAGCACTATTTGGGACAGCCTTAGTCGACTGCTTGGTACAAAGCTCTAGAATAAAATGGTGTTTTGGAGAGCCTTCGGACAAAATGTTATCTTAGATAACAAGACGGCTGTGGTTCCTGGTTTCTTTCAGGAAGACATGTCTCCGTATGCCCAGACGACTTTGTGACAAGACTGGGCAGGAGGGGTTAGGACTATTGCCATCCTCCCAAAATGGCAATACTCTGCTCAGCCAATGACAATTAGGATAGAGTTACAAACATACACACCAGTCCTTTTGTTTCTGGCTGTTCACTGCACATTAACTCCATTCATATCGGAATAAATCAAGCAAATATTGACTAGCATTAATGAAACGCGACTCCCCCAAACCCCGAGTGACAGCAAAGCGTGTCTGAGTCCACCGGAGGGAGGGCCCGTGGAGACGGGCGTGCAGAAAGAACAGAACGGGCCATTGCACTCCATTAATGTTGTCACGGGGAAATTAATAAGGATTGCGATTCACGACTTGTTTCTGTAATGCAACAGAATATCGATAGTGCAGGCGGCGACACGCGAGCTTTTTGCTGCGACGATAAGCAACGCTGCTGCGATGAGCAAGATAACCTCGAAATGTTCATTTGTCAGCAAATCTTTAACCAAAAGGTTACTTTGGCTGCCTGGTCGGAATCTCGCGGGACGGTGGTTGTGCTTATTGTGCATTTCAGGGGAGCTAGATTAGTTACTTCCATAGGTGGCCTAATGTGTGCCTGCAGAGTTTACAAGAGCCTCGAGAGCTACCAGAGATGTGTGCGGGGCGGGGATAAGCTATTATGTGTCTAGGGCCTAGTATTACAGTGCTTATTGCAGCAGTACTTCTCTAATTACAGCTGCTGTTAGTAGAGCTTATTCACCTCCACAGCAAACTCCGGTCAAATGTCCAGCCAGAACCTCTGACATCATGTCAATATAATCCAGCCAAAAGCTATAATAATTATAGGCCTGGTTTTCATTTCCACAAACACAATGAATCCACCATAAATGCATCCACTCACTGCACAGTCTACACTTATTTTATAGCATCTAAAATCTTTTTTGGCACTAAAAGGTCATTCCTACTTTGCACAAAAAATCCCCAGTTGCAAAATCAAGCACCCTCCATCAGTCCAGCTCTGCGTCCAGCTCCCAGTTCAGACCTAAACTGAGGAACACAGTCTCGGCCAGCTACCTATTTCAGGTTTACTGGGAGGTGGAATATACGGAAAATGTGTATTGATGGGATTCTTCACGGATAGTAGTAAAGATCCTATTTATTCGGGCTCTATAGTGAAATAAAGGCACCTGACTTGTATCTAGACTCGTCTTCCATTCTATCAGTATTGACTTTATGGGGCTTTTGGCTCTTTTGGGTTCGGTTTCAGACTGTAGTTGTTCTGTTTCCCTGCATCATTTACTAATCCCCCTTATCAAATATCAGGACCCTTAACCATCAGCATCCAAAAGGGATGCCTGAATCTCACACAAAAATATGTGCTTATTTGGAGGTCCCAGATCTCTGGGTTGACAGTGAAGGCCTCAGACATCAATCGTTTTTGGACTGTAAAATGTGTCAAATCAGAGAACATGCAGTGTGAGTGTGGAGATGGAAAGACGGGGAGTGTGTGTGTGTGTGTGTGTGTGTGTGCGCGTGTTTGAGGGAAAGCAATGGGTGTCCGACAGTTTTGAAGTGTCGCAGACTGATGTAAAATACAAATTTATGAATTCGGCTGGAACACACATATATAAATATATTTCGTATATTTTTTAAAGCATTTTTCTCAAGAAGTCCAAATATAATACTGCTGTGTATGTGAGCTGTAAATTCCTGAAATGTTTAATATGTGTATGTCTTTCTTTTTTACAGAAAAATGCAGAGGGATTCCTGACATATTTGTATTTTATTTTAGGTAAGTTGTGTCCAAATGGTGATATTATATTTGGTTTAAAGATCACAAGCGAGCAGGTACTGTTTGGGTGGTAGGATGTTCTTGGCCGTGCAGTGACATTGTAGTTTGGTGTGTGAGTGTGTGTGTGTGTATGTGTGTGTGGGACCTCAGTGTCAACGCTATGCTAAGAATAGAACAAACATGTCCAGCAAACAGGGTCATCTCCCTAAAATGTATTTTATATTTTCCCATTATGTTAAATTTAGCGAATAAAGAGAAACTGTGCACTAAAACTGGCAGAGACAAGCACATTCAGGGTCTCTGAAGAACGGGCTTCTACCCTTTTAACTGTGCAGATTGATTCAGGGAAGGTGGAGTGAGGGGAGGGTGTGAACAGGAGAGGGGTGCACATGGTTATTGGGGCAGGTGGCAAAACCTAAGTCAAATGACCCTTTGAATGCACTACTGCTTGTTCTGTGTGGATGTTAGGGGAAAAGATGCAGAAACGGTGGCTTTTGCTGATTTGCGGTAAACGTGGCTGTCCTGCTGATTCTCTGCTGAATGTGTGGCTCTCCCAGACAAATCCACTGAGGATCTCTCGCCACAGAGTTTCCTCAACTGCTTTTTGTTAGCAGCCAGTACTGACATGCAGGCTCTCACTGGGCAATACTGAAAACCTTATTAATCCCTGAGGGAAATGTATCTGACCAGTAAGTGCTACTGAATGACAGTGATTTTCTGGAGGTACAGGTTCTCAGCCTCCTTTCCTGCTACTTCTGTAAGTCACTTGTGTCCAAACCATCCTTGAACCTTTACAAGCACAAAAACATTTCTGTCTCATTTCAAACTTGTGGGTCTCCAGCTCATCTCTGCAGCTCAGTGGGAGAAAGGTCTGGAGACTGGAGCCAAGATATCATTCTCTAAACTTCCTTTTGGGGTCCTTATCCTGCTGAAGGACGACATTTTGTAAACCAGAGGGAGGAACTGGGTGATACTCTTTTCATGATTAACATAAAGAGACTGTTGGTGCTCAAAAGACAGACCTGATGAGTTTCTTTGTGCCTTTGTGTATCAAATACAGTCAGTTACATTTGTTTCAAGTATTTCTAATGTTTTCTTGCAATGAAAATTGAAAAAGCAGCATACTGTTTATTTAAAAAATATGTGTGTGCTCAGATTTTGGTGTATAGTATGTGCACTTTTTAATATATTAACACAATACATAAACTGTAATACCAGTATATTTCCATTGGGCAGCTGACCCTGCTCCCCTGCTCTGCCTCACTGTTGAGGCTCAGTAAGAAACAAGACATGGCCTGGAACCAGGAGGCATCCCAGCATTTGTGATCCCTGACCGGATTTGACAAAGGGTGAACAAACTCATTATCTTGTAGTGTCTGACTTGACAAAACAGTACTGCTTACACTGTTTATTATACCATGGCATATAATTACATTATAATAGGCCTCAGTGGCTCATTATAATCCATTATAATAATCCAGTAAAAATCAATGAAGGCAAAATAGAAATTGTGATGGAACTCAGGACCAGGTTCAGAGCAGGGAGAGGAAAGTGACCATCCTGTCATCCGTGAACACGCCACAGCACACAGTGTAAACAACATGGAATTCTTATTCTGCATTTAACTAATTTCACCAAGCAAGGGGAGCATTGTGTGGGGAGGGTACCTTGCTCAGTGCTGCCACCAGCATTCTTAAGATTTGAACACATTTCTTTCTGAAAACAGAGCAAACCACTAGGCTTAAAGAAACCGGGCTGTGACTGTTGAGGCGAGTTCTTCATGAAATAGAAGCAGTGCTTCTACTGCCACAGGGCAGCGGTGGCTCCATCCCACTGCATGGTTACCCAGCATTGCTAATCATTGGTTATATAACCACGGCCATGCATAACAAGCTCATATCCTGAGTTTCCGGCTGTCATGCCCCTATCAGCAGAAATGTGAAAAATCATCTCCGCCCGCTGTGAATCTACCAATTCCAGGGGAAACGTCTGCCACTGCCAGATGCTCAATAACGTCTGTTTGTGCGGTCCCGATTGTTTTCCGTTTTCCCCTATTAAATAGCAATCACACACAGATTTAGCCATAAGACACCTACCAAGCTGTAATGGGAAAATTGTTTCTCCTTTCCTGTAATTATCGAAGGATATATTCTAATTAAATCATCTTCAAATCAGCACATCCAATTTCTTTCTACTTATTCCTCTTCTTTAGATTTATTTATTTATTTGTTTTAGTTATGCAAACAAAAGCACCAGGATCTGAATGCTAACTCTCATCTGATTGAAGGTATAAAAGATTCCATAGCCAACACTGGCTGGGCCTTATTATAGTAAAGCTAAAACAAATTGTCTGCTTTAATTGGTGTCCTGATCTGTGGGTCACAGTGTCTAAAGCACACAGTAAAAAGGTGACAAATGGGACACACACTCTAACCGCCAGTCAACGCTATTATAAAGATTAAAAAAGATGCCGTAGGTCTCGGCAAAAAGAGATTGAAATACTGCCAGGAGATGTATTACCAGGGTGGGAAGTGCTCACCGCGCTCTTAATGGATCTCTCTGATTTACGACAAGTGGTCCCTGGCCTGGGCCTCAGACCTCTGGCAGCCATTCTCCTTCGCAGTCGTGCCTCGATAAGAGCCCGGCGAGTGAGGAGGGAGTCACCAGAGCAGGCCAGGCCTTCAAAAGCCACCATTTGGACAGTAGCCTAATCGCACAGAGCGCATCAGGCTGAACAGTTTGTATTTAAACTGGGAAATGTGTCTCATATTACTGTAACAGTTAGCCATTGCTGGCCAAAATGTCATCAGAATATAATCATGGCAGACACACGTGCAGAACTGATGCAGACTGACATGTCTCCTTTAATGTTTGGAAGAGGGGGAATAATCCCTCCAATTATACAGCATGCTGTGATTGCTCATGGTGGTTACATTTACATTTTAAATCATATTCGTTATGGTTTAAACAGAGAGCAGCTATGGTTAAAATATTTTCTCTCATCTGGTCTTTGTGTCCCAGTGGAGAAAAATTCAGACCAGATTTTGTTTCTTTGGTCTGGAACTATAGCTATGAACATGACGTCAGTCTATATATATATATATATATATATCTATCTATATATGCTATACTT
>JBBKCR010000034.1:11734146-11751544 GCA_037577295.1 Ladigesia roloffi | reverse complement strand
TGTGTGTGTGTGTGTGTGTGTGTGTGTGTGTGTGTGTGTGTGTGTGTGTGTGTGTGTAGACACCGTGTTTTTTTTTTACACATATCAATGACATTGCTAGCTTGAGAACAGTCGACCACCTAAAAATAACCAGCGCAGCGCAGCTCTGACCACAGAGGTCAGATTCTGCAAACAATCTGTCCATAAGCCACAGCAGAGCTGTTTCCTATAAAGTGGCCAGGGAGTGCAGAAGAACAGCCTGGCTTATTGGGTTTGCTTTTGGGGTTTATTGTAAACCGCTGATTGTTATTTAGCTTCCCGAGATTCCAAAAATGGAGAGAAAAAAGTCTTGGCTTTCTCCTGTGGAGGGGAGCTCCACGGAGCTGGACCGCCGCCGAGAAGCCTTCAGCACTGCAACAGCTTGACCGCACCACTGATGAACGACGCTTTTCCAGATCATAATCCTTGTAATTAAAACATGAGGCTGCGCCTTGTTTTCCAGGGGGGTCGTCTCGCACCTGAGTGGCCCCCCATGACACGTTTCAATAGAAAAGCCTTTTATCTTCCTTGGAACGATTTGTATCCATACATCTAATGTAGATTTTTAAACTTTCCTCATTGTTATACGCAAATATTCACTTCTGTTCAGACACACATTTGTATGTTTCTACATACGTGTATCCATATGAATAACTTTATATTAGATTTTGTTCATTTGCATGCGCTAAAACTTTTTTCAAAGTAGATACTTATAGTCATTTTAACAATTTTGTTGCCATGAAAAGAAAATATACTTTTCTACACTTTGTTAAGTGTGACTAGATCTCCAATTTCAGCTAAAAGTTTATTTTTTCTCAATTTAACCTCTTTTGTTTCTATTTTTTGCATTAAAGAAATAGTTGAGAGGAAAAGTTAATGACACATTGTATTCCTTTTTTTAGTATGTCAACAAAGATGTGACGTAGCTCTGAGGCCGATTTTTAAAGAGGCCAGAATTTTTTAATAAAGCTCCCCTCATTTCTTTAGATTTTGCTTTGAATAACCTTCAAAGCAAGTTGATGCAGACACACTTTTTTCTGCACGTCAACCTGTGTTATATTTGTAATATTGAGTATATAAAATATTGAGTATATAAAATATTGAGTATATAAAAAAAGAAATGAGAACAAACGTTATACTGCAACAGGGTGCAAATTGGCTGAAGACTGGAAATGAGAGTATTTGAAAGTCCTTCAGGAAGCCTGGAGAACTTTTCCTCAATACTACAGTAAAATACAAGAACGTATTTACAAGCAAAATATGAAGAAAAGGGAACGCTGAACACAGGATAGGGTCATGCTGGGGCCTATCCCGTTAGTCACAGTGTAAAATAGTAATACCTGTTCCAAGCAAACATCATCGACAAGCCAGGAATCAACCCAGGATCCAAAGGGCTTTCAACCGACCAGGTCCTCCAGTTTGTTCCTTTGGGCTGTAGGGAGGGTTTCAATCTGCATTTTTGTGGTATAAATAATGGTGTGTCACATCTGTGTATAAAAATAGCGTGTTGCAATACTGTGTCACATTACTGCATTTTTTTTCAAAGGCTGTGTTTCTCTCCATGTCTGACTGCTGCTAAGCAATAGCTAGTGATACCTAGCTGCGTTGTGAAAATAGGCCAAAGCACTTGCTTGTTAATTAAAGATAACATACCAAAACAATAAAATGACTGGAGCACTGCAGTGGTAGGACCCCCACTGTGCCAGCAAGCCATACAGGTTCAAAAGTTGAACTGCTAATTAGCAGACGTGGTGCTGTTAGCAAAAAAAGGCAGAACTTTTTAAAAAGCTGCATTTTGTTTGATTTACAAACTCAAGGCCTTCCTTAGTGTTGATCTGATTGGTCCGCAGAGAAAAGGCTCTTGTGAATCAAGATGCTGATACCCTATGCAAAAAAACTGCATGGTTTGCATAAAAATGCATCTCTTTCATTGTAAACAATAGAAAAAGGGCGTGTAGGTGTGTGTGAACCACCTTTTGCCCCTCAATCCTTTCACATTTTACAGTCACACTGCTGTATTGTCTACTTCCTGTATTGTCTCAGACCATCCCATTCACACTGTGACACTGATATATTGTATATGTATTTTATTGTGTCAGATCTACTTAAATGTATGTATCCGATTCTCTCTGTACTGTTACACTGCTTAATAATGTATTGTCTCTGATGCTTAGTTTAGGGTGTTGCTCCTGAGATCAGGCCAAGTGTTCGATTCCCAGGACGGCTAGTTTGACCACTGAGGAACTCTTGAGCAAGGTACTGCCCCAACACTACTCCCCAGGTGCCCCTCATTGGTGGTAGTCCCTGCTTCACTTCAGGAATGGGTTAAATGCAGAGAAAATTTTCACATTGTTCACTTTGCGTGCTGTTGTGTGTTCATGAATAACTATAAGTGGCCACATTGTTTGCACCGCTTTCATATTACAGTTGCATTGCACTAATTATTGTAGTGTTTCTGTTGTACCTTGTTATTTGTTCAATGCTGCTAACTCCCTCCAGTGCAAAAATGACACTAGTAGGACCAGTGACTCTTAAAGGTGTACACCATGTTCAGACTGTGCTGTTTTGTTAATTTGTTTTGTTTCTTACGTCACTCTCACAATGCTGACCATGCAATTGAAATCATTCTGGTTTACTTCCCTTTCATCCTATACTGTCACATTACATTACTATGCAATGTTGTGTCTGTTTATTGTGTTGTTTGTATTGGTTCTGTTTTAACCTGCACTTGTTGAATGTGTTTATACTGTATGCTGCACTGTGGTCCATGGAGAATGATCTCATCACATTCTGCACATGTTCACAGCTGCTGACAATAAAGTAACCTTGAACCTTGTTGTGCTGGTGAATCTGTGGGTGTTGTCCGGCAGCAAATTGGCAAATTTCCTTCAGCATTTTCCACCCTGGGGCCTGAACCTTGCCCTCACTTTAGTCAATTTTTATAGACAACATTCAGACACACAACATCAGAAGCCAGGTAAACCTAACTAAGTGTGTTGAGGCGTGTCGAGCGCTTATTGGCGCAGTATAAGCCCGTAAGCCACATTGGCCAGGCAGCTTCAAAATGTGCAGGGACACAAACGTCTCGCGTTGCATGGAGAGTGGAGGGAGATGTGCTGGCACAGCACTTGACGGGCACGTGTCTGTCAGAGCTGACGTCACTCCTACCGAGCTCCTTGCGAGGCTGCAGATACTACAGTGAGATTAATCATTTTCACTCCTCGCCAAAAGCTCCCGATTCACCACAATACAAAGCAATGCCCCCCTCCCCCCTCGTACATTCGTTCCATTAAGTACAGTATGTAACATCTCTCACAAGTGCAGAGCGTTTATTTTTTCTCTCCTGGTCCCTTTGTCTGACTGTTGCCATGACAACGCAGCATGTATCTAACAATACAGTCTTGGGAAGATGGGTCAGTGCGGAGTGTTTGGATTGTGTGGATGAAGGCACTCTGCCTCGTGGAAGTGAATGAAAAACCATGAGAAATGGCACTCTATGTCATCAGACTAAAAACAAACCTACGAACCTATTTAAACCACAGTACACACACAACACACATGGGCACATTTTTGGAAAACCAACTCTGGAGCTCCACCCTGTATTACATTGTGACTGTAGCTCTGTTAATGGACAGATTGTATTAATCATCATTTACATCTTCATCAGGGGTCAGATTTTTCCTTTCAGATGGACATATTCTCAAACTACTGGTGTAGTTTGAGAATAGTGTATACATTCCATTGTCATACACACACATACACAAACTATAATCTCATAGACCACCATTTAAATATAATTTATGGTCAAACTGTAAATCTACTGCATGGTTATGTGAGCTTCTTGGACGCCCTATCCCAAAACCATTCCAAAAACCAAAATCAGAAACTTCAATGTCCCTTTAACAGCTCCACCTCTTCTAGGAAGGCTTTCCACAATATGTTGGATTATTCCTGTAGTCCTTGCATTCATTGAAAAGAATATATTTAGCTGGCGGCTTGGTGGTCATGGAGTTGGCGCTGCAGCCAGAAGGTCATGAAATCAAATCCCAGGGCTGCCTGTGCAACCAGTGTGGCACCCTTCCCACCCACAGCTCCCCAGGTGTTGCATTAAATGGGTTGGAGTAAATTTCACACTGTTCTCACTTGTGCTGTGCTGTGAGATGTTACAAATGACCATTTTATACTTAAGATCATTTGTGAGGTCAGGTACTGAGGATTGACATACAGTAGGGGTTCCAATTCTTGTTGGTGTTCAGACGCAGTGGAGGGAAAGGCCTTCTCCAGACTGTTTTTGACAGTGCATAATTATGTAATGATATGTGGCTATTGTGTAAACATGGCTGTTTACAATATCAACCCATTATCCCCCCTCCACCAAACTTTCCTGTTGTCACAATGCCTTCCAGGGGGAAACACTCTCCTTTCAGCTTCCAAAGCCATATTCAATCTTCAGACTACTTACAGTCATTATCAATCAAAAGGTTTTGCACACACTGAGATTTTCTACAGTTGCCTGTCCCTCAGTATTTACTAAAAACACAATATTCTCAGCGAAAAAATTTTTTTACTGTAAATTCACAATATGGGTACCTTTATTTCTCATCTAAATGTATTGTATGTTATTATATTTTAATTAATCACGAACACCCACCTAACATAATCTAACATTTTCCACATTATAATCCACACTATATTTATAGTGTGTATATATCAATGTTGAAGGTTACTTTATTGTCATTAGCAGCTGTGTACATGTACAGAGTGAGACAATGTTTCTGCATGGACCATGATGCAACATACAGCAACATACAACATTAGCTAATGTTGAGCTATTAAGTGCAGAAACAGTGAACGTGTGACTAAAATGAAAGGACAGTCTAGAATATAAATCTGCAACGATCAGTTAATAGGACACCAGACATGTACTTTTACAGATTTTTTCTATGTTATAAAACACTTGATTAATTTGACACATTTTCATTTATTCATTCAACAACTGTTTATCAATAACAACAATCTGCAGTTAGTGAAATAAATAGATAAGTGGTAGTGTACGTTTGACCAGGTCCACATACTTTTGACCATGTAGGGCAGCAGACCTGTGGTCAGAAAGAGAGGGAGGGGTGGGTGATGACTCGGTAATGACAAGAAGGCATCACCTACACAGTGGCCCCATGTGATAGGTCAGTTCTGTAAAAGTGTAAGGTGGGGTTTCTAATAAAGTGGAAACTCTTTGGCAACTGAGAAGGTTATGACAACAGAACCCTCAACAGGCCATGTGCCGTCTGCAAGCCCTTGCCTTAAAGATTAATTGAATGTCGCATAAAATATTTGACACAAATGCACCGGTGCTCTTCTGAGGCCATCTGGTCCGAACGGCTCGGCGCGAAGGCGTCAAGGCCTCGGCGAGGCTGACACTGTACTTATCAGTTGTGATTACTGCCACGGCCTTATAGAATATTCATGCAATAGACTAGACAGACGCCGATGCGCTCTCCTCTCCTCACGTTGGAGGCAGTAATTGAAATTTCTGAGGTGAAACATGTTTAATAATGGAATTAATTTCCCATGAAAAGAGTTCAGACTGACAGCCAAGAAAAATGCTCTGCAGCCTGGCGCAGGGATTCGGGAGGGAGGGATAAGGGGGGGAAAAAACAGAGAGATGTCGAGGCCTTAAGCGTCTTTAGCCCCGTCATGTTTTAGGTGGTTGTTTTGTGGCAGACTTTGCAGTTAAATGGTCAAAAAGAAGCAGCGATTGATTTCTTTGCTTTCATCTTTGGTTTCGTCAGCCCGTCCGGTAGGAAGAGGAGCGGATTGGCAGGCAGCACATTAATACAATACACCATGGGTCCATCAAGGGGCGCCAGCTCGTACCCATCAAAAGTCTCTTCAAAAAGGGGCACCCTGGAAGTGTTCTCGCTCGTACGCTTGCTCTCTGCATGTGCTCCGGACTGAGCTCCCTCTCGCTCCGCTCAATCTCAGGAGAGCACTTCAAAGAACTCTGCACTCACTCTGGATTCTAAGCCCTGGATCTTTTTCCTGCTTTGTCTCAGTCACACTTTTCTTCCAGCACAAATCTGGAATCTGAACTCCCAGTGACCCCTGAGATTCACTGACCTCAGTTAGCTAACGGTTCGTGAGGATAAATCGAAGCTCAATCTGATCAAAATCTCATAAGTAATGTATTCATCAAAGGTGGTTCATTGATCCTAAGGTAAACGACCTTCACTTCAGGGCAAAAGTATTAGGATCCTGCGAAAAAAAACATTTTTAAAACTCCTTAAATGAGCAGCGAGTATTTCTTCCTCAGCAATATTAATAAATATAATAAACTTTATACAAGTAACAGTAAATAGTGATTGTATCTTCAGTGTGTTCCTTGTGGAATCCAGTATTATTTGCAGTTTCCATCAAAAACCTGATTTGACACGATCAGTTCTTCAATAAATTAAATCAGGAGCTGCTGATGGAGTTTCACCATCCAAACAACAGCTGGAGGAACCGAGGAGGAATCTGGAACCGAACCTGTGTTCTCCTCACCAGCTCACACAGTAGCAACTATTAACAAAACAAATTTTGAAACTCTCTTGTTTTGTTTGCCTTAATCCCCAAGTTAACTTTGGAATGAGAAAGACTAATGAAGGCTACTAAAATTCCTTTAAACAAACAGCATAGGTGTCTAAGAATGTTCGCAGCATTTGAAGTTTGCCATCATATCGTCACAGAGTTGAAAGCATGTAAAAATCTGACATGTCTTTGTGTGCTGTGGCCTTGATATTCCTCTTCACTCAAATGAAAGGGTCCAAACCTCAAAACAGTCTTGGCTCATGTCAGGTCGCAACGAGGATCCACTCTCTCTCCCTGAATCCAGCTCCTTTCCATTAACCTCTTCAGCATTTCTGCACAGACGGTTAATAATCACCTGAATTTTAACTACAGGACTCAGATTCACCATCCAGACAGCTAGTATATTCTGAGAAGTTTTTCAGTGTTCTTATCTGCTGTCAGATTCTGACCAGGGTGGACCCAGTACAACAGGCAGCAACATCTATATGGTACATCAACAAAATGCAGCCTAAAATAAAAGAAATGTGTTCGTTTTTGTTCTTTGTGATCATTTGTGTGTCACACCTTTTTTTAAATCTCAGTAGTGCTTATTATCATTTTTAAATGACAGTAACTTTAGTTCTGTTTGACACAGGAACATCAAACAAAGCTCAGCATGACATCTGACACCTCGAGCATCAACACACTCCAGGGGAGTTTCCAGATAAGGAATTCATGTCAATTTAACATTTTTTGTGCTGTTGGCAGGGATCAGTGCCAATCGTGGTCTAAGGGTTCATTCTTGCCTACCTCTTCTGTTCTGCTTGATGGTTAGGCTGCAATACCAGATTTTCATGGATCCAGTCTGGAGATTCGCTCTTCCCCTGAATCCAGCTCCATTCCATTAACCCCTTCAGTATCTCTGTACAGACATTTAGAAACCATCTGAATTTTAACCACAGAACTTAGATTCACCATCCAATGCTTGTAAAGTCTGTAAATTTTGATCTGCTGTCAGATTCTGACCAGAATCGACCCAGTACAACAGGCAGCAACATTCGATATATCAGAATTCAGTTTCTAATGATTTGGATTAGTTTGCTTGTTAGACTGTATTGTAGTTTTGGATTTTTGCTTGTTTCTGTTTTTTCTTGCTGCCTCCTGCCTGTTGAAGTAAATGTATCTGTACACTGCCATCAGACTCTATAACTCCTCTCCCGTCACACACTCACACAATAACCAGTGCAATAACCTACTGCTACTCAGTGGTGCAGTTTTTATTGGGTTTAAGTCATTAGCATCATGTGCATTATTATCTTTACTATGTGCAGTGGTCTACCATGTTAAATATCATGCGCGGTTTTCTTATTGTGTGCTAAATCATTATCATTATGTGCAATAGTCTTATCATTAGTCGTGTCAGTATTACTCTCCTACTGTTTATGTCTACTATGTGCAATGACAGATTACAGATACAACTCCTAAACAATATTTTTTAAGTAAAAATATAACACTAAATTAATTATATTTATTATTTATACCCCAGCATTTTGTATATATAGCATCAAGTTTATATTAAACTTTTCATTTTATATTGTTCTTGTTTATATTGTTCTGTGTCTGTGCAGTCATAACCTATATGTTTTGGATTTTTACTTATTTCTGTTATTTTCCTGCTGCCTTCTGCCTATTGGGATAAATGTATCCATATTCTGTACATCATGTTTGGGTCCTCCTTGTTCTGTTCATGACAGCCCATTATTCCTCCTCCACCAAACTTTCCTGTTGACAAGATTCATTCTGTTGGGCAGCACTCTCCTGGCGACTTCCACTCATAGATTCATCCATCATTTCCCCATACAGGAAAGTGTGATTCATCACTCTAGAGAATATTTCCACTGCTCCAATGTGTGAAA
The DNA here is from genome assembly GCA_037577295.1 of Ladigesia roloffi. NCBI lineage: Eukaryota > Metazoa > Chordata > Actinopteri > Characiformes > Alestidae > Ladigesia > Ladigesia roloffi. The sequence goes on along the minus strand of JBBKCR010000034.1, from coordinate 11,743,064 downwards.
AGACATGAATTGGAGCAAACCTGGAAGAACTTATAGATAACATGATCAGTGTTTGTGGGTTTGTTGAAGAATTGTTGTAACTCACCTTTAAAGCTTAACATACCCATTTATATCTTCTTAACTGACCACTTTATGGCTGCCACCTATCCTATAGGTCTTCCAGGTGCCAGAAAAACCGATCACAGTTCATCTTGCACATTCTACTTCATTCATCATTGGTCAGCTCCTGACCACAGGGCAGCTGTTGACCAGATTTTATTTGAGCTGATTCGCAGCAGAGAAAGTGATGTCGCATTTATGTGGTGCTAGTGTTGAGTTTTTTAACATGGCTAGTTTGGGAGCAGCCAACACTCCAAAAGTACCTTGGATATAACCTGTGGTGAAACACTGACCACTGATAAAGGGCTAAAAATAAGGGAAACACCTATTGTGAAAGTGAAAGCAAAAGTGGAATTATAGAACAACACAAGCTCAAGCTCCATTCTGGGGTCTGCAGATAGGGGTCAAGCTATATTGCTGCACTGGACAAGTGGTCTTATAAAGCCGGTATGCTTTCTATTCATTCCTAACAATGTACATTTGTGTGCAAAGGTTAGGTCACACTTACTGATTATCTGCTGAATTTAACATATATATTGCTGTACTCGTTTTCAGCCCAGTCCCTGTACCTGATCAGTTCAAGAGAAATGTTTTTTGTTTGTTAATACACACAATGACCTACATATGAATCATTCAAGCATAAAAAACTCATATAACCAGTAAAAAAACAGGAGCAGATGATTCCAGATGATCAGGTGTTGATCAGTATACTGGCGGTGCTGAATGCTGAGTGGTTTGAACTCTTTTTCTAGGAACTTTTTATCTTGGATTAGCAAAATATTTGTTCCAATTGCTTTAATTCAATCTACTCAATAGACAAGATGGTTTGACTTGCATTTAATAGTAATTTTGCATGGTGATTAAAAAGAAAAGAAAATTAGAGGTGTCTCAAGACCATAAAGGGACCTTTTTATATTTTATGCAGTTTTCTAGTATGTATAATTCATCATCACCTCCTTGTTTCTATAAGTTAAAGCAGCACATGTTCCTCTTGGCACTTGTGATAACATGCTCTGATTCTTCCTGTATGTGTTGGTCATATTTCTGGGTTATTGAAAGTTTGATGAATGGTGAGGTTCTGGGTTGGCAGCACTGGATGGGAAAACTTAGCATGCTTGAGGCACTGGGAATGGCTAGAAGGAAACTGGAATTATGTTGTGGCCACTCCTTGAGTACGGATAATTTGACTGTACTGCAGAAGCTGAACTTTCTGTATTTAACTATATTTTTGTCCTCACTATGCACCAGTAAGGTGCTGCTATGAGGTAGAGGTTTCCAAAACAGAGGCCATTGGGGGTTTAATTGTTTGTCTGGCATGGCGATTGGATTTATTTGTCTGAAGGAGGAGAGTGCTGTTTGCTTTTAAAAATGCCCAGCGTTGCTCTTTCAGGCACTTCCAGAAAGCAGAGTGTCTTTATTGGCACAGTCTAATGTTTACAGCGGATCTGAAAATCCAGTCCAAGTGGCGTGTGCTTTCAGGAAAGAAATCTTTCATTTAAAAAATAGAACTGCAGAGACCTGCAATGCTGTGGTTTCTAATAAAGTGGCCAATTTGTCTAAATGTTGGTCAAATATTTGTGGCTACACACACAGCCCCAGCCTCAGTATAACCTGTTTCGCCCCCAGAAGGAGGCGCCCAACAGCAAGAGTCTAACCTAATGATCGAATTCACTTGACCTTTGCGACGGTTAATTCCAAGCTGCTTTTCTCCTCCACCAGCGCCTGTGATGAATAGAGAGTAAATTAAAGAGCATCGGCAGCATCCCGGGCGACAGAAAAAGCATGCAGGAGACCGAGCTACTCCACCGGAGGAGATTTGGAGAGCTGGTGGAGGGGAAGGTGGAGAGAGGCAAGAGGAGATGAGGGGAGGGGGAGGGTTTGAAGGGAAAGATTGGAAGAAATCAGGAGTGAGGCATATGACAATCTCAATCCAATCATGCCCGCCTGTTTCTGCTTTGGAAGCTGAAGAGTGAAGTCTTTTGTTTGTCCGCCACCTGTTATTTAGCACTGATGGCTCCTCTAATGGGCCGGTGTGGTTAAACTGATGTAGGAAAATGTGTGTGTTGGTTTGTGGGTGGTTGGTTAGATGGGGGAGTTTAGAGGGGTTGGAAGAACAGCCTCCAGCTGGGTGATGTGTTCAGCAGCTCCGATATTAGTTTAATGAAATGTGTGTGGATGGTAATTGCAGTAATAGGGGGGCTCTTCCCCTGAGGAGGGCTTGGAGAAGAGGCAGAAGCGACCAGGCAGAAAAAGAAAGCCAACAGACGGGATATGTGTGTGTTCTTTGTGTGTAAGGGTGAGTGAGGCGTCGGTAGACAGCTCACAGGTACGGCGTGAGCACAAAGACTGATTCATACGTCAGGCCTCGCCTCTCTAGCGGGCGGCTAATGCGGCACGTGTGCAATCCAGTCGAGCTTCCTCCCTTCCTATCTCACTCCTCCGACTTTCCGTTACGAATACAAGCTCTTCACACTCAATTGCCTCTCTTCCGCCTGTTTAAATAAAGCGGGCCGCCCGCCGCTTGTCGCCAATCGAAATAAAAAATGTATCTGCACCTTCCACCTTTCGCTGAACCGCGCTGAGTCGGAGCTATTTCTCAGAAAAAGCGTCCCTCCTCGCACTAATCTGCGCTGATTCAATTCAGGGCGTCACAACTCAGCAGACACATGTCTCTCTCTTGCAGGAGGGATCCCGTCTCGCCCGCCAGGACATGTGTGCAGGCTCAGGCTGGGACTGGGTTAATATAGTCCACCCGCTAATGTCGTCAGTATACTGTCTTAGCAAGACTTGCCTGCTCAACACATTGCAAGGTCACTCAAACACTCAAATGGGATGGGGTGTACTTATTTTTGCTTGCCTCCAAACATCGTTGTTTTGATTACATCAGCGCGCACCGGGAAGCAGAAAATAAAATGATGCAGGAACCGCCTCCACCGCTCTTAACACCCACCCGTCATTCAGAAAAAAACTAGCTAGCCCAGATCTGTAATGCCTTTTAAAAAGAAAAGAGCTAGAAAGTGTTCTATCGTGTGATATTATAGGGGAACCATTTTTGGAACGTTTCAGTGGATGGTTCTTTAATTTGTAAATCAGATGTGTGGATGTAAAGAAACTTTCTAAAGTTTTAATAAGCTTCATATTTTGTAGATAACATAAATTGGTAAAGAATCTTTATATTATGTGAGTGGACAGGTGGGGGTGGGGTCACCAACAAATCATTACGGTTCACTAAACCTAATAATTAGCACTGTCTTGTTCATGAAACACTACCTGAGACACTTTTAAATTTGTATACTGATTGTACGCATTATTAACTGCATTTATCAAGTTGTGCCACTTAGTAACTGACATGAATGCAAAAAATTAACAGTTAATTTGCCAAAATCTTCTGATGTTAGGATCCAAACTTAACAAATATTGACATGTTGCATCACTACCACACACTTTTCTTGTGAGATTTCATCCATAATAGAATCTCAAGAGTCACTCAATTAAAAACATTTAATTTTGGTATTTTTACACTTTTAAAATATATGAAACTGATTTGAAAAAAAGTTTCTGAGGGCCAATCAATCTTTACAAAAATTTGATTTAAAATGAAAAAAAAGGGAAGAACATTTGTGAAGAACATTTGAGGCTATGGTGTTTTCTTTGATGAATAAAACAACAATAGAAAATAGCTAATGTTCAAAGTGCATTTAATTTCCATTTGTTGCATCAGTCATATTGGGCTGATATTTTCTGATTTTGCTGTGATGAATCAGTGCTGCTCGGAGATCAGGGAAGTTAAGTCTCTGGGCCCTTTCACCTCCTGAATATTTCTGTAACGTTTCTTTTCACAAGGACTTCTTATATAAAATTCATTACAGACTATTGACTTGTGAGGCAGTCATTTGCTATATTTGCTCAATAAAAAAAGTATTCTCGTTTTAATCGGCACTTCTCACTGTTGGCTCAGGTTGGTTTTGGCCGCAGTCGTGACTGAATGCCGTCTAGTAAATGAATCTGCAGTCCTAATCAGAAAAAGAGCTCTGACACTTAAACGAACTCTGTTAACACAGTGTTGTCCAACACACTGGACATTTATGGTTCTGTTGCCGCTTGTTGAGTGAAGTAAATCTGAGACATATTGGCTGGTGGACCACCTATAATTCAGTCCAAGTCAAAAGCAGTGGACCACATAAAATCTGCGGGACGCATTTGGCCCTTGGTGGGGCGCTGGAATTTGGACACCCCTTTTCACTGCCGATGCTCTGAGACCCTTTTCTGGCCCCCTTATTACAACAGAGAGGGAAAATGTGTTATAATTTCTCACTCTTGTTGACTTTAAATGGCCCATATCCTGCCCATTCTGGTTGACTTGAAAGGGCTCGTATCACACTTATAACCCTTGTGTAGTAAAAGTCTTTCCAACCCGCTGTTAATCCCTTAAACACTTTAGACAGACTGCTGTTGTTATTGTGCCTTTAAGACTGATATGTGTAAACTGGGTGTTAACTGGATGACCTGTGCAGTCCAAGCTCAAACACTCCATATAACTTTTTTATATATACATTTTTATATATACAAACACATGCATTTGTGATGTCACAATGAATACAGTATGGACTGGAGACTGTTCCACGACATGGGCCCTTTAAGCTTTGTTTTCAATTAATTAATCAGTTTAATGAGGGATAATGGGCACTTTAATTTCCACAGTTGTGTGTGTGTATGTGTGTGTGTTTGTCTGTGTGTGTGGGTGGGTGTGAGTGTGTGTGAATGGGTGTGAGTGTGTGTGTGTGTATGTGTGGGTGAGTTATGGGTAGGTGTGAGTGTGTGTGTGTGTCTGTGTGTGTGTGTGTGTGCATGCAAATCAAGGCGCTTTCCTAGTGGTTATGCAGCATTTATCACATACACTGCACTTCCAAATATAACTCATTTTAAGTGGAGGGGCTGAGAAACATCATGGGAGCCTGTAGAAACCAGGACCGTTAGCCTCACTCAGCCTCTCAATGAGGCGGAAGAACAGAGGCAAGGGAGCGCGAGAGGAGGAGAAAGAGAGGAAGGCAAGGAAGGCTGCTCATCGGCAGCAAAGTCAGCTGCATCCTAATGCTCGATGATTGCATCTCCTCCTAAAATGTCAAGTGCATTTCCATTTAAAGTGCTTGCTTAAACACCCATGAAGTGTGCGCAAGGGGGGTGTGGGGGGCTGGGGGTGGACCAACACCCGGTTCTCCATGCATAAAGGCATGATTAGGGAGTCTCTTAAGCCCCCGATGGCCATAAGAAAATCACCTCTTCCTCCCCTGCAGCCCTTCTGAACAATGCATGCTAATGGTGCACCTCTCACTCAAGATAGCTTCCCACTGCTAGCTCTCATGGCCCTCGTGCCCCAGTCGCTCCACGCAATATGGGTGAGAAAAAGTGCTAGGAGCCAAGGATATTAACAAACCAGGACTTTCTATTTTTCCCAGAAGACATAAAAATAAAATAAAAATGTGGAGCAAATTTTAAAAAGGAGCAAAGAAGCCAAGGCCAAGTCCTCGCTCGAGCTGCGATGAGTCATCCGTGTTGACTTTGTCAGCCGTTCAGAGGGACATCTGAGGTGCGAACGCTAAACACCAACAGAAGAGGTGAAGCGGTGGCGGTTGTAGAAAAGGTTTTTGAAAAACTGGTATATCTTGATGATTGGAGACACACAGTATTTGAACCCATTTTATTACATTAGTCTATTTTTCCCCTGTAGTCAGGGAGACATATTCTCTTGGAGTTGCTCATTACTCCTCAGGCAGCTTAAAAATGTTTTAATGAAAATAGGCAAGTCAGGTCAAATCTGTGTTATTTCCTTGGTGTTTTTTACAGCCGATGTGTTCAGCTCCTAGTGAGCAAGTTAATGGTGAGATATCGAAGGAAAAACACACTAAAGCTGGAGAAAGAATCACTGGGAGCAACATTAAAATCCTCCCAAAACCACGTCCATGGAGTCGAACCAGCCTAAAGTTTTTTCTATCAGAGCTGCTTTTGTTTTTGTGTTGTTTATTTATTATTGAATGTCTTGTTTATGTTTTATTTCTCAGAATCCATCCCTGTGATGGAGACTTAACCCATTTAACCTGTTAGTGGAGTCCTGGTACACCTACACAAAATTATTTTGTCATAGAAAACTCCCAATGAAATATTCCATTTAGCACAACAGTGTTCTCATCGACGTCTCAGCTGGTAGTTTGTTTCTATTGTTATTGTTGTTGTTTTTGCATGGACAGTAAATTTAAACCATTGCCTCTTTCCAAATTCATGTGTTATCCTGACAACATGTTGACCAATCAGTGATGCAGTCTGTGCCCTGTTTAGGCCCGGATCTCGAGCATCTCTTCTATATTTATGTATTGTGCCTGCCGCGGACTGAAATGCTTCAGTGTAAACTGCATTTTATATTTAACTGCATTGTTTTCCATCTGCCTTTGTGCTTATTTCCTCAAAAGGACTTGGATCTATATGGCCACTTGTTAAACGTGGACTAGATAACAGTTATTTTTAAAGATCTAACAGTGTTTAGGAGAGCTAAATGCTATTTTGAACTTCAGTATTCCATGGTATGTACCCGGTAATTTATTTTGGCTCCACTTTAGAGTGGAGAGCTGGGAGCTTTGGGGTTAAACAGGTTAATGCTGGCCGTTTAAAAACATTACGTGAGGAGCAGTTAGTGATGCATCTTAAATGCCGCATGTAAGCATGATACTGAATGTGGGCCTCGAGTGTTTAGAATGCAGAGGGCCTCTCGCTCCATTCATCACGTTGGTGTCCTTCCACCTTTATCCTCCAGCCCGTAAACAACATAAATGATGTGCCATGTGGAAGCATCATAATAGAGATTTATTCAGTGATGCTTTTCGGGCCGTGCATCAGCTTTCTCATTTGATTCGCTCCATTTAATTAGTTTCCGGATGTTAAAAAAAAAAGCCTGGGGTAATGAAAAGGTAAAGAGGAGCATACACACTCCATAAATAACATGGCAAGAGCTAAATAACGACAGGAGTTTTACGTCCAATTGGGTTAAGAGGGTCCGGGAAACAATGGCAGGATGGGGAGCATTGTAGGCACGTCGCTCAATGAGAGGCGCTGAGCGACATTGATTAAAAGCTAAACAGATCCATTACAGCCATCAGTGCATTGGTTATCAACAGCTCTGTCCGTCCTGAACTCCCTTTCACTCACCTCCCCGGCGTGTGTCATTGAAGAACACACTCGCTGTTGCCCTGGTGATTTAGAGTCCTGGAGACCTGGAGAAAACTGTCCGTTAACATTCTCAGTCACACTGATCTAATAACATTCCCATCACGACTCCATATGCATCCGGTTCACACGTGAATTCACTCTTGTGGAAGTAATGCTGCAGCCAATGAGGGAGTTAGACTAACTGGTCTTTCCACAAGAGAACATGCCGGCACTTTTTTTTCACTTGCCTGGGAAAAAAAAAGAAAAACAGTGGGAGTTGTGGGACATCGCATCAAAAACTCTGCACACACTCCTGATTCAGACATTTTTCAGTACAAGTGCGAAGGTAATAACCCAGGACTCGACTCGCTAAATCAAAATCCACTTGCGATGAGAAAAAGACTTGCACCTGGCAGATGGGATTGTGGCCAGTCAATAGAAAGCGTATCAGTATTCTTCAACCAATCAGTCTCAATTTCTCCTGACTTAACATTTTCTTCCTGGTTTTTGCAGAAAATCTGCTTGGTCTATTTGGAGGATTTAAACTGTGAGCAGGTGTGGAATTGCCCAGCTGCCCTTAGCCTGCCTGAATGGCTTCCCTTTCCTTCCCATCACTCAGTCCGGGTTCAGCCAATGGAGGCTGTTGCTAGTTGGTGTTGGAGTTAGTATTCTTTTTCAACTGTCTTGAGCTTTTCAATGAGTGCTGGTTCAAAACCATGCCGTAATACATTGCATGCTATGAAAGAAGCACAGAATAGTCTTTAGAGGGCAGCACTGCTGGTTTATCATCGCAAACCAACACCTGGACAAATTCTGCATGGGGTGTGATTGAGCTTTAAACATATTTCCCAAAAACAATTTAATCAGTTGCTGTATTATACTGTATGCTCTAAATTTGTTTTACTTTCACATTATTTACTTTTTGCTTCATGCATGGGTGCACTAATGCTGTAATTTGTTTATTCCACTGTGTCTGCCATGGTTATACATGGACCATAGATTTAATCATGAATAAACTTGACACCATACACTAAATGCACATTTAAATGGATTACATTACTGTGATGAGCATATCCAGCATTCAGTATTGAATTTGTATACATTTTGCTGACAAATGAATAGGGTCTTCTTAGGCTGCAAAGTTTAGGACTGAAAACTGGACTTGACTCGACTGCACTGGCTTGTTTCAGTACTTGAAATAGGGAGTGACATGAGGAAATGAACTAATCACATTGTCTGACATGCAGCACCGGAAGCAGATAGCTTTCATGTGCCGTGGACCGAACCAGGGTTCATTTAAAGCAAATCCCAAACCACCATTTTCGGGAGGAGCAGGGGTCAGTGCTCAGACTGCACTTGAGCTCAGCAACAGATTTCACACTCAGCCAAATGCACTGAAGGCAAGAGTAAAAATACCCTAAATGACCCTCTGCAAACACCAAGCCTGTGCGAGGCTAAAATATACAAGTACTACAAGTGTAACACCCTCTTGACCACAGGCGGGCTCTGACCAGCAGAGTCAAGCAACACAACCTAGGATATGCTGAAACTTGAAAAGCCTGAATGCAAGAGCGCGACAATTTTTCATTTACGAGTACGAATTAAACAGAATGAAACAGGTC
>JBBKCR010000034.1:11698841-11715760 GCA_037577295.1 Ladigesia roloffi | reverse complement strand
ACCTCTTCTCAGGTAGAATCTTAGTCTTCTAGCAGCTTTTAATAATGACTCTGAGTTTATTAGTGTGAATTGTATTTTTAAATCAGCATCTCTATGAGTGGGAAACTATACCATGCCAGTGTCTGTTAAATTCCTACACAAGCTCCTCATTCTGCTTTATGAGGGATTGATCAGTGATCACCTGAATCACATCTTATTTAATGAGGAAAAGTATAAAACACTGTTGTAATCCACACTCTCCTCTCACAGTGAAACCAGTTGGATAGTAAAACACTACTAGAAGTTCCTCAAAGTAATTATTACCATTTTGTTTAAGAGTGAACAAGAGATTTGTTTTCAATGAATTAAAATGTTGAGTTCTGTAAACGCTGCATCATGTCTCTTATTCTGTTGTTTTGTAATGTCCTTTTAAATTATGCTTTAAAGAACAACATTATTTTTATATATTAATATTATTGTATTATTATTTGTATATATTATTAATATCATTATTAAAGAACAAAAATTAGGAAAAATATTGTCAACAGTTCTTAAGTACGAGGGCAAAGCTGTTCAGTTCAGTACCTGCTCCAATTAAAGTTAATTGAACTGACTGTTATTTTCTTCCAGAGCTGTATATATATATATACATATAAGTACGTATATACATATACTATATGGACAAAAGTATTGGGACACATGTCTTAATTTTTGGATTCAGATGGCCCCTTACAATGACATGTTTCCAACTTTATGGATACAGTTTGGGGAAGAAACTTTTCTTTTCCAGCATGTCTGTGCTGCAGTGCACACGGCAAGCTCCTTACAGACGTGGCGGGGGAAGTCCAGCGTACGAGCCAGGTTTTCTCACCCAACACTGCCTGACCTCATAAAAGCTCTACAGAATGAATGGGCACAAATTTTGACAGAAACTCCAAAATCTTGTGGAAATCCTTACTGGAAGACTGGATATATTTCTTTTCTGACACTAAATTGTGGACAGCTGCTCAACTGGCATCTCTTCTTAAATATGAGCTCTTAATGAGGGAGGATATTAAAAGGAGCCCCCCCCCACACACACACACACTTTCTGCAGTAACATCCTTTACATATCTGGGAAGGTCTGATGTTGGAACTTTGCTGGAGGGGTCTTACAAGTGAGTTCAGGTGCTGATGTTGGATGATTACTGCACAAATGGCTTTACTGATCTATTTTATCTCAGTGAAATGGCGCTGAATTATACATTAATATCTGTATATTTCACTTTCAGCAAGGCACTTCATAGTACAAATGTTCTTTGTGAAGATCACACTCATACAAAACTGCTTCAGAGAGGAGGAGAGTGGGGTAAAAGGCAGGAATATTTTCTCGCTTCGGCATTAAAGGGTCCATATCCTTCAATATGAGATCCACATTTCTCCTTTTGGCTTTTGGGTATTTTGTAATTCATATTAACTTGGCTGTTTCCCGACCTCACTCTGGCTTTAAGACTGATATGACAGTTCTGATTGGTTGCCTTGTATTAAAAAATCAGGACTGATACACTCCTTATAATTTCAGCATGAAATTGGGGGTCTGAAGTACTGCAGTCTGAATGTCTGACTGTATATATATATATATATATATAGGTGAAATAAGTGAAAACATGTTTTATATTCTAGTTTCTTCACCCTTTGCTCTGATTACTGCTTTGCACACTCTTAGCATTATCTGGATGAGCTTCAAGAAGTTGTCACTTGGTTTTCCAACAGTCTTTAAGGAGTTCCCAGAGCAGTTTAGCAGTAAACACTTGTGTGCAGAGCACTACTCAGGTCAAAGGGTGAAGAAACTAGAATATAAAACATGTTTTAGTTATTTCACCTTTTTTTGTTAAGTACAGAACTCCACATGTGTTCATTCATAGTTTTGATGCCTTCAGTGAGAATCTACCAATGTAAATCTTCATGAAAATAAAGGAAACACATTGAATGAGAAGATGTGTCCAAACTTCTGGCCTGAACTGTATTACTGTGCAAAAGTCTTAGGCACCTATAAAAAATGGTTTGAACCTGTTTATATTCAAATAATTTCATTCTGACAGCAGAAACACAAGTGAATAAACTGAAACAAACAAGAAAGTAGCAAAACGTATTAAGATTTACTTTTTTCGAAACAGGAGTTGATATTTTTTTAGTTATTTAGAAGAATACAGGTTTGGTTTCAGATTTCTACCCAGTGCCTCCAGTCACTGTGTGGATTTATAAAATTCCATAAGCAGCTCCACCTCATTTGATCTAATGAAGTCAAACCAGACAGACCAGGGATTTGATTGTAGTTAAAATAAATATTGGACCTCCATGAAGAGAGAAGTCTGAAAATGGTTAGGAGAACACCCTGCCACACATAAAACCAAACTTTACCATAATAATGTTAATTGTATTTATTGTAATATTAATGTTGTAACACTAACTTAACACTACTGTCCAGTAGTAAACAGATTTTAATTGTAATTTTCACAGGCGCCGAAAACTTTTGCACAGTACTGTAAATAAACAGACATATAAATATACTGGTTTACATCACAGACCAATATGTTCAGAAAGACGTGTTTTGCAGCTTCGTTGCCATGTGTGGGTTGCGTGTAGTACATCAAACTGTTTTATATTTTAAAAATAGATGAGGGAGTTTATACAGAAGCTTTAAAGCACTTTTGCAATCTTTGGGATAATCACCCCATCCTGCTGCACACGCAGCTACGCAGCAGCCACCTGCCAACACTGACAGCTCTTAAATATCCCTGACCTGAAGTGCCATTAAGGGGAACGGGTCAGTTGTTAACAACGACATTCACAATGAGTTTAATCAGAAGTTGAGGGAGGTTGGGGAGGTGAATGGCAGAATGTTTATGAAAAAGTCTTTCTGATAAACACCCCCCCGTGCAACACCGCTCAAAATGTGTATTTTATTGCCTTTCATGATGCCACTGTTTGTGATCTTTGTGGGAACTGTCAATGTTGACAGGGCGAATTGCGCAGGGTGTTTACTCGCCTATCTCGGCCTCCACCTTATCTTTCCCCACAAAAGGAACAGCAATAACGGCATCAGAAAATAAATAATTTTTAAAAACGCATTTAAAAAATACAAGTTTGAGCCGTTGGTGATCTAAGGTTTCGTCTGCGGTTAGGGTACCTGACAGTATCGCAATCTTTTTGAATGCCTTCCCTTCTCTCTGATCTGCTGTTGTTATGATCCCAGGCGTAATTCAACTCATGCTAATGTGTTCCTGTGTCTTTAACACCCTTTCAGTGGGTCACTGTGTCATTTCCCCGCTGCTCTGAGAGACCCTCACACGTCAATAGAGCCCAAGAGTGATAAAACTGTAACCGGTGGTCTGCGGGATGGCCTGCCAGACACGAATCAGTGTTGCGCTTCAGGGGGAAACCCTAAAGCATTCTCCTCAAGGCCTCTGCCCGGCGGCTGCCTCAACAAAGCAGATGATGAGTCAGCTTTACTTTTAATGATGCCATCCGCTAAAAACGGCTGGTGTAAAAGAGCACAGGGAATGTGAAGGGAGCTCTGGTGCACTTTCCTCACTCCCAGGCTCTATTAGCACATGATCCAGATTTGATTTAGCCCAATGTGCTAATTGATGGAAGCTAGCCCACATTAGCAAGTGATCTGCAATAACTTTGATATTCGCGTATCCATAAGATTTTGTGAATTGATATCTGGTTGACAGAAGAAAGGGAAGGGAATAAGTTCATAAAAGAATGGAAGAAGAAAAATTATGTATTTGGGTTAGGATGAATACAAGTTTAACATTCTTAGCAGCTGCTAGAGGCAACACACATCTATCAGATAACTTTTCGTGAGAAGAATGGACTCTCTGTAATGTAGTCTGTGTTGATCAGATGCTAGAGCAGGGGTCACCGACCTTTTTGAAACTGAGAGATACTTCACGGGTACAGAGCCATGGGAAGGGCTACCAGTTTCATTTAGATTTACATTATTTAGCAGATACCTATATCCAAAACGAGTACCGTTCCCTAACTACAGGGGACAGTCACCCTGGAGCAACTTGGGTTTAAGGGTCTTGCTCAGGGACCCAGTGGTGGTGTGCTGAGGGTAGGTTTCGAATACCTGGCCTGGTATCCGAGGTATCCGACCCACTGAGCTCCCTCCACCCATATTCACACACTAGAACAGATTTCACCTAAACTTATCTAAACTTTAAATGCTTTAAATGCTTTAAAAACTTGTTTATATTGACATTTTCAAATCTATTTAAATGTGATATAAATTTGATCTGAGAAGAACAGGATCAAATGAAATGTTCGACACTGCTCTACGGAGGGTTGTGCTATTTTTGAACAGGTCCCCAGGCTACTCATGGGGTGGCATGTTGGGGACCCCTATGCTAGAGGGCAGTCAGGGGTAAGTCCAAAATGAAGGGGTTCAAATAGAACCTGGAGACCACCCAATGGAGATCAATTTTTGTACAAATTTTGACTTATTTTTGGTCAAGGATTTCAGATACTTAGACTTTACCAATATAAATGAATATCGGTGTGTTTGAAGCCCCACGGGTTTGATGTGGTACAAGTGATTTGCATACTTAAGTGGGCAACTTCCTTTGTGCTAGCAGTCCCTGAAATGGAGTAGACACAAAATGATCAATATCTCAACAAATATTTCATACAAAATGAGAAACTATGCTTCCAAGTAGGCCTCTAGGAGGCGGTATTAGCCCAGATCATCATGATTCATTTGTGGAGTAGCTAAAAATATTAAATAACATCTTCACAGGTTAATATCTTGTGACATTAAGGCTCAAAAATTGACAAGCTGTGTCATGAATATATTTTTTGTAAGCAATTTTCATGAAATTCCATCCACAGCAGTTCTGCAACTAATAAATTTCAATATTTCGAGAAGCATTTAAGATCAAATTCTGAAATTTGGTGTGCTTTAACTTGCTCACATCTTACTTAAGGCAATGGCCGTGAATGGCCAATCAAATGTCAGCGGGAAATACGTGACACCTCAAACAGGTAACCAATCATATACCTGAATACTCCAGAACAGAACACTATACATCCAAATGTTTCTACTGATATCAAGTACAGGGAGTTTGTTAATAGAGAGTTTAGGGACATTGCTGTGGGGATTTGATTGCATTCATCCACCTTTGCATCAGGCCAGGTACTGGTGGAGTACCAACTGCTTCCTTATAGTCCCACTGCTCTGCCCAGTGCTATGGAGCCCTCTAGCCAGGGCTTAGCATTGTGCATTGTGATCCTAAGCACATTGTGTGCATCCCTGTGATTTTCAATGGAGATGTTACTCAGTGTGATTGCCTGTGTCAGCAAAGGATGCAACTTAAAGTAGCCAAGTATAAAGGGAAACTGCTAGACTTCTGATGTATTTCACCTATAGCTCGCAGAGCTAGAGTTTCTGGTGGAGGTTTTTTTTGAGACATAACGTACTGATTGAGGATGAAAGAAAAAAAAGCAGAGTAGGGAGGTGAAATTCTTTTTCTGGCTTCCCTTCTGCCTTGATGAAGTGCTGGGAACATGCGGCGGGCAGAGCACCACTGCCTTGTCTCCTCATTACCTTGACATTCACCCAGCGGGTGACATTAGCCATGCTCGAGAGAAATTAAGCTCCCTGAACCTTTAAAAGCGGGGGGTTGCTCATATTGCTAATCACTTCGGAACCTGGCACTGTTTCTTCAAGGCCTGTTTTTGGCATCTGGAGAAAATCTACGAAGACGTGTGTTACAGGGCCTGCAGGTAATGAGGGAGAGACCTTTGGCTGCGAAAGGCCACCAGCTTAGCTGACAGCGAGCGAGGCAATTGAGCGGTCAGTCTGAAGTGCTATTCGTGGTTCTTCCCTGGATAACTACCATGTCTTTTGTGACTTTTCTTACAAATCTCAACCCGTCTACAGGGAGGAGGCTCACAGCTCAGGTATAATGAAAGACACTGAAATGAAGGAAATTAATTAAATTGATTGGTCGGCCCGCTGGTGGACAAATGCAATTTGCATTTGACGGCGATAGCGGCTCAGGCAGAGCGTCTTCATTGGACGTGGACTATAAAAATAAAATTGCAGGGAGCTGGATAATAATAACCCACATTTCTGCTGGTGTAGATGCCCTGTGCTCTGGGACAAATTGCCAATGGCCTTTTTCATTAACACAGGAACGGGCAGGCAAGATGACTGGCCACTTTTAGAAATAATACAACCAAAATAACACCTCTCTCCCCATGTCTCTCACCCTTTCTCCCTTTCTAACACAATCCGAGAGCCCTAATCCCCTGCTGAGGCATGTGTGGACTTCAGGAGGTGATGAGCTAGTGGAAGTGTGTGGTCACAGGGTGGCAGTCTGACGAGGCTGGTTTCTGTACCCATACTGCACTCTGCTGGCCGAGGGTGGTGTTGACCCTTCAGAGGGACTTTTTGTGAACAAATTAGCACACTGTAGAAAAATAGAACACGCTTAGAAATTTCCAGTGTTCAGTTCGCTGGATACTATTAGTGATTATTGTACAACTGTACTGCAGGATTAGTATAAATAAGTAAAACACTTCAATCAGGCAAACACTTAATTTTTTTCATCAAAACGGGGTAGCTCTGGAAGAGATCTGTTCACAGAACATAAGACTGACACACTAGCTATACCTCACTACCTCAATGTACCTCACCTGCGCCTCTACTTCACTGTACCACACCTGCTTCTTTACTTCACTGTATCTCACCTGTCTCTCTGCCTCACTGTACCTTACCTGTCTCTCTAACTCACTGTACCACACCTGCCTTTTTACCTCATTGTACCACACCTGCCTTTTTACCTCACTGTACCACACCTGCCTCTCTACCTTACTGTACCTCACCTGGCTCTCTACCTCACTGTACCTCACTTGCCTTTCTACCTCACTGTACCTCACCTGTCTCTCTACATTGCTGTACCACACCTGCCTCTTTACCTCACTATATCTTACCTGTCTCTTTACCTCACTGTATCTCACCTGCTCTCTACCTCACTGTACCACACCTTTCTCTTTACCTCACTGTATCTTACCTGTCTCTCTGCCTCACTGTACCACACCTGTCTCTGTACTTCACCTGTCTCTCTACCTCGCTGTACCACATCTGTCTCTCTACCTCTCTGTATCTCACCTGTCTCTCTACCTGTACCACACCTGACTCTCTAACTCACTGTACCTCACCTGTCTCTCTACCTCACTGTACCACACCTGTCTCTTTACCTCACTGTATCTCACCTGTCTCCCTACTTCACTGTACCACACCTGTCTCTCTGACTTACTGTATTGCACCTGCCTCTCTACCTCACTGTACCACACCAGTCTCTCTACCTCACTGTACCACACCTGCCTCTCTGCCTCACTGTATTGCACCTGTCTCTGTACCTCACCTGTCTCTCTACCTCACTGTACCACATCTGTCTCTCTACCTCTCTGTATCTCACCTGTCTCTCTACCTGTACCATACCTGTCTCTCTAACTTACTGTACCTCACCTGTCTCTCTACCTCACTGTACCACACCTGTCTCTTTACCTCACTGTATCTCACCTGTCTCCCTACTTCACTGTACCACACCTGTCTCTCTGACTTACTGTATTGCACCTGCCTCTCTACCTCACTGTACCACACCAGTCTCTCTACCTCACTGTACCACACCTGCCTCTTTGCCTTACTGTATTGCCTCTCTTTGTACCCTGACGGTATCTTACCTGGCTCTCTACATTCCTGAATTACTGCACGTCACCTGCTGTCTGCTATTTACTCATCTGTTATTGTTTGATCCCCTCATTACATACTGCTCTCTATTTTTATTCATGGCACAGACACTTTTTACTAATAATCTGTTATATTAGTATATCTGTTATAGCTATTTGTTACTTTGTTATTACGTTATTACATTTGCACTAATTCTATTAGTGCAATTAGTTTTCTCTTTATTTTCTGTCTGTGTTCTTCTTATTGCATTGAGCATGTCTAGGACAAAAAAATCCCTCGAGTAAGTTCTTTCTTATCTTATCTTATTTATGTTTATATTTCAGAACATACTCTATTTCATTTTTAAACTTCAAATCATGTTTACATTTGTTAATATTTGTTTACAATTTTACACATGTAATAGTTGTTTGAATGTAATTTTTCTATGTAATTTTATAACTTCATTTTCATCATTTTTATTAAACATTTTCACTTTAATTTATTTTAAATATATGCCTCATAGATGTTTCATGGCCATGTGTTGTACCTGTGTGACTGTGTAGGTGACAAATAAAGAATCTATTACAAAGCATGATACAACATATTTAATTTCTTTTTGTTCTGCAGCTCAGTGTTTGGGCCGTACCAGTAATACATGACTGTAGGGAATTTTTTGTCCATTTTCTCAACACAATGGATCTTTGAGGTGCACTCTGTAACATAAATTTCACACATTCCCCTTTATTTGTTATCCTCTTTAGTGCTGAACCACACACAGCAGTAGAGGTGGATTCGGTGTCAATGCTGGGCTAAGAATAGTCCAACAGCCAAAAATATCCAACTAGTGGACAAAAACTGACCATTGGTGCAGGACTAGAGAATGGAAAACCCCATGGCAGCATCAGATGACCTTCAAAGTGGACCAACAGTGTAGCTGGATCCAGAGTGTACTATATGCAGAGTTTTTAAAAAAAGCGTGGCCACTGTTCAAATAGCATGCTGTGTGGGGAGTCCTGATCACTGAAGGAGTTGGGGGGGTCTACAGTCCTGCAGGTGGGCTGCTGGTAAGCATATAAAGTGCCTAATACTGTGATCAGTGGGTGCAGAGAGGCTGAATGTGTAAACATTGTAAACAATATTGGCTTTTTCTGCTGAAAACCACCTCTGACACACCTGACATGGGCCTTGAGTCTCGCGCCCCCAAGAGGCCACTCAGTTGTCTCAAATCTACCAGATAGACACAGCACTGCGTCCCAAACACATTCTTTCTTGAGAATATTCCCGTCAGAATAAAAATAAATAAATAAATCACTCTACAATAAACATGGCCGTTGCCATGACAACAGGCAGTTGGTTCCTGCTGTGAAATTCTGGTGCCGAACAGGAGCGGCTCTGCAACCCACTCGGACCCTCTGACCGAACCGAGCCTCGCGCATGCGCACATCGGTATCACACTCCGCATTGGTGTTAGTCTTTTTTAAAATACTTCTTTTAATAGACCTAAACATAACTATATGTACACTACATATATTATATATACCCACATATATATGCAATGTATTTTTCAAAAGTAAAAAAAAAATTATTTTCTTACATGGGAAATAGAAACTGAATGTGCACGCAATACACATCTTTCCAAACATATTTTCCACGAGGATATGAAACTATTTCATATGTATATATATATATATATATATATGTATACACATACGAAACGACATCAGCTAAAGTGTATAATGTGTTTAATTAAAGAGTAAAATGGTACAAGTGTCCTTCCCTGCGCCCCCTAACCCCCACCCCCCGCGCGCTCCTGTAGTGACGCAAAGGTAGAGCGCACGAGCTCCAACTACTCCAACTTCTGCTCCCTTCTGTTCCTCTCCTGTGTTTCTCCTCTGTTCCTCTGATGTGGAGGGTCGCTATGAGTCTCTGTCGGTCTGGAGCTCCTCACAGGCAGGACCCTCTCAGGTGAGCAGACCAGCCTCGCCAGCACCAGAACCTCGCTTCGTTTTAAAACGGTTAAAACCTTATCTCCCTGTGGGAAAGACTCTGAACAAGACTCGGAATAAACTCGGCTTTAAACTCATTTACAGTAAAAGTGTTTTGAAAGTAAAAACATATTTAAAAGTAAAACGTGTTTCAGTTAGTTTTTAAATTAGAAACATGTAAAAGTAAAAGTGTTTAACAATTCAAACCTTCACAGCAAGTGTATGAGTGTTTACTGTGAATGTGTTTATATTGAAAGTGTTCACAGTAAGCATTTATAGTAAAAGTGATTACTAGTAAAAGTATTTTTACTGGGAAAGTGCTCTAAAGTTCAGCCACAGGTGCTCAGATCATTAACAAACCAGTGAAAATCGCTTCGTCCTCAAAAGCTCAGAAGAAAAACTACCATTTATCAAAATTTCATAGTTGCAGGTGGACACATTTATAGTTTCATAATAAATTAGCATGCTGTAGACAAACAGGTATTTTTGTTTTGTTTGGGTTTTGTGTTGGGAACCAGGTGTCGCATGGTCTCCAACACAAACATACTGGTTTTACTTTCTGTTCATAAAGAATATATCATATAATATAACATAGAATTAAGTATTATATAACAATACTATCATTGTTTTTTTTATCACTATACTGAAAAAAGTATTTACAGGTACAGTTTTGCAACACCATGTGCCTCTCTGTGTTTCATTTAATGTAAAAATACAATTTTAGGCTAAAAGACTATTGTAAAACCTATTGGGCAACATATTTGTAACCTTTCTGTTTTAATTCTTTCCTGTGAAAGAGCTTTTAGAGTATGAAAACACCTAAACATTTCTGGTTCCACTTCTGCTGTGAAAAGTTCGCCTGTACATTTCTCTACAACGACGCATATCTCATCAAACCACTTTGAATAACATTGCATGAGTCTTTAACATGCCCCAGACGGCGCTTTCCAGCCTAATCTCTCATAGCTTCACCGGTAATGTACAGCTGAGTGATCTTTTCAACGTGTTTAAAAAAAATGCTCATAGAGGCAGGCGCTGCAGCAACTACCCATTTACGTCTAATATAAATCAGTATAAATCAATGACGTTTCATTTTTCAGTACTTGATGTAAAACTACTGTTTAGTGTTCTGCAACTACAATCTGAATACCCACATATAGAGCCATGAGGTCCATTTCTTCCATATTAAGCATAAGCCTGAACCAGTTGTCTCCAACCCTGGTCCTGAGAAGCACCTGCTCTGGATATTGAACTTAAAAAAAAATAGTGAACTTCTTCTTACAAAAAAATGAGCTACAGTATATCACTTTGTTCCTTGTGGGAAGTGTAAAGCGCAAAAAAATGGTTCATTTAATTAAAGTTGCTGATTGATTTTTAGAAATCCAAACCCTAGCTGGGGGAACTGAGAAGGAATCTAGAACCGAACTTGTTCTCCTCAACAGCATCAACTTTTTCCAACAAAATATATCTTAATAATTTTTACTCCTTTCCTGTTTACTGGTGTTAACTTTCGCAGAAAGACCCAACTTGACTTTTGCACAGTATGGTGACCACCGGTCCAGACTAAAAGAATGTTAAATGGTGATTGGCCATAATGTTGGTCAATATGGAAAACTACTAATATCATGTTACTAAATCTTACTATAACTGCACTAAATGCAGTTAAATGTAAACAATGATACTCTCTTTGTATGTGTAGCTGATAATGAGACAGTACTGCCAAAAATTTGGCCACTAATTCACAACCAGAGCTCAAGTTTAGGCTTAGTCTACATGTATATGAAACCAGGATGAAGTCCCAGCAGAGACAAATATGCAAGCAAAATCAAATTCCAAGAAAAATACAATAATGAATTATTATATATATGAACACACCTCAAGATGTTTCTTTCTATGACACCTAGAAGGGCTTCTTTAATAGCCTGTGTGTTGACAGTGAGCTGCTAAAAAAATATCACGATTGTTTGCAGAAAGCCAAGTACGTTCTTCATTTTCATATCATCTTTGAGGAGGTTTTATTTCCCTCTCCAGCATTATGAGCGCTAAATTATATTAGCTTTAGCACTGATCTCAATAAGGTCACCGCTGTGGAGGGGTCGGGGCAATGTAAAGGTCTTGCTAAATGAATGCCCACTGCATTAACGGACTCGAAAAAGGCAGGATAGTGGAGTAAGTGCGGGGGGAAATGCTAATGTAAGTGCAGTTTAAGGCTTGGGTGAAGTGGTAGGAATCTAATATAATATTAAATTGCAACAAATGTTCTCATGTATCGCCATTTGTGAAAACCCACCAGCAAAATGTCTGTTTTCGGTGCTATTTTGGCTCTGTGGTCTTGTTCTCACAGCATGATGCCTCTGGCCCATCTGTATGCTTGCCTGAAGCAGCACTGAGGGGAAATGAATGGGAAAGCCTGCAACCTCCTGGTCTCCCCCTCCAGCATGCCTCAGTCGCTGGGGGTCCTCACCGGGCAGCAGGTGCCACACATCCGGGTACATGGAGGCGGCCCTCGCCAGCACTCGCATCATGGAGCCCCAGGCCATGGTCCCGGAGGTCCGGCGCCTGGGAGTACGGTCCTCCTGCCCGCCCTCAGCCTACGAAGGCAAGTCCTGACCAACGGGAAACAGCACGGTGCCCTCAGCATGCCGGCATCGTCATGGCAACAAGTGCCTTCCTCTCCCGTCCCGTCCAGCAACCCTGGGGCTGCCAGACCCACTGGCACGCAGACCGGCATCAAAGGTAACATTTCCCTGAGAAAATGCGAAGTGTGATTGTATTGTTGTTGCAACAAAAGAATTACTGTAGAAAGTGTTGGGCGCATTCACTCTGACCTACTGATGACTATTTTTAATCAAACCACAGCAAACTGTCTTCTTTAATATCCAATTTGAGATTTAGAATCTCGAATCTGACCAATTCATGTTTTTTCTCAGTGTTTTTCCCTTTAATACCTTTTATCACCCCACATCCCTCTCTCTCTCTCTCTCTCTCAGACACATATTTTAAGGCGACTCAAGTGTCCGCTTGCTCTCCCCATACATTTCCGAAATTACTTGACCACTAGAATAGATTTTAACAGTCAACACTTGGCTCCTGAACAACCTATCATGAAACTGGCAAATACCTGCACTACACAGATATTATCAGATGTTTTAATGTTGGGACTATGTTGAAATTTCAAAAACTGGAGGAGGAGAAGATCATATTTTCAGCAATAAGAGTAAATTAAATTCCAGCAATAAAAAGAGTATCAGCTATAATAATAATAATAATAATAATAATAATAGTAATAGTAGTAATAAAAGGTAAGAAGGGCAGTAATGCAATAGCTTTAGCAATTACACTCATAAACACAAACAGTGGTTCTGATGCTATGAAGTGTTACTTAATCCACAGAACCATAGCAACAATCAGCAAAGCACATGGTCTTTATGACTTTTAAGAACAAATCCTTTCAGGTTTTTTAAATTACATAAAAAGGTAGGAATGGGAATCACCAGAAATTTCCTGACACATGTTACCATGATACCCATGTGCCAATTTTATTCTGTATCACGATTCTATAAATATCCATTTTTTTTCTATGTTAAAAAAGTTGATTCATGAAGCATTGAACACAGTAACAACAAATAACAACTTCCACCTTAAGAAACCAAATGGGAGCATTTAAACACAGAACCAAATACATGCTTTTAAATGAAAATGTAACTAAAGGCTTCATTTGATGTCTTTTTGGCATGAACTGTTTGGTTTAATGTTTAGAATGTTCAGTTGTTATGATCTGGGTTAAAACATTACCACTTTGAAAGCAAGTCTTGATAAGCTTGGAGGTGAAATATGTCATTTTTAAATGAAAATGGTCTTCTTCACTATAAAGATTGGACTTTATGTCTTGCAAAAGTTATCTAAACTTTTAGAACTTCCTCACACTGACACTTAAGGGGTGTCAACAGAGACCCAGTGTTTTGGCTAATTTTCTTTTCAAACAAGCAGGAGTACATGTGATTCCGCTCTTCAAATGCTTGTTCAGGTTTGTTGGAACGAAAACCTGCAGCCACACTGGGCCTTTGTGGATGAGACGCCTGACGTCCCTCAAATAATGAGTGATTTTTCAAAAAGAGTGCATCAGTTTGGGCATGCTGATCAGATTGAATACTGCAAATCATTTTTCGGAGTTATAAGCCTCTCGTGACTGAGCATGGGCCTAATGGATTAAGGCATTTTTATGTGAAGAACTGACTCCGAAGTTTCTCCTCACTCTCTTCATTGACCATCTGTTATGAAACACATAACAATGGAGGGTAGACAATGTTCATAATTCATAAAAAGGAATACATCAACAGTGTCTCGTTTCAAAGAAAATAGGCAATCTCCAAGCCTTCGCCTGCGAGCCTCTCTCCCCATATTTCCCAGCCCAGTGAGCCGGAACATGAGACATGATGGTCCCCGAGAGACACGGGACAGTCCAACATCGGCGCGCTTTTTAAACACAACACCGTGTGACAATAAACAGGGGAGAGAAAGATGCCTGGACCCCCTGTCAGGTGGGGTGCCGGCATATCTCAGCAGGCTTTCGGAGTGAGCAGAGGCTTAAAGTGTCGAGCTCCATAAACGCCTGACATTTCGGCATTAGCTTCTTAGTGGTGAATATCGAGCCCGAAAGATAGAGATGCTTCTTCTTCACAAAACATCTTTCTATCCCGATTTCTCAGAAGCGCACTGTTGATTTACATAGCGCAGTTCATACTTCACTTCACTTCAATATTGTCCGGCGGCCCCTACCTTGTCTTCTCCCTGGAAGCCTTTCTTTCATATTTTTTGATAATTAACCAAGCAGAAAGTTTGCTCCTAAACGAGTCGTGGGCCAGGCGAAAGAGAGAAAGGAAACTCATTAGTAGTTAACAGAGCAGAAAGTGTTTCCAAGGTCCACAGATTTGTGAATTTCATGAGTATTGATGTATTCTCTTTTTAGGGAAGACAAAAGGTGTTGCGTCTCTGTGCGGAGAACACGGTTTTACACTTGTGCCAGCAGCGAGTTTTTAAGGATAAACTGGGAGAAATATGATTACATTTTTCCTCTGAAAGCCCTAGGCCTGTAGGCAGTTTCAGTTTAATGTACCACATTGCCCCCTTTGAGTGATTAGTCTGGTATGAATGATATCTAATCTCTGAGTCTGAATTGTGAGAGCACTTTTAAAACACTACCTAAGATTAAGTTCACGTCTTAAAAGGCCCATATGTACTTTTACCAGGTTACCCTGAGGTTCACTTCCAATGTCTGTGTGGCCTTAATCACCAAAAAGGGTTCTATTTTCATTGTTATATTCCTTTGCCATCTTTTTTATCCCTTAATCAGGCTGTCACTGGTATCTTCAAGGCTCTTTTATGTAAATAACCTCTGTTCTGGTTGGTTGCCTTGAATTGTGCCTCTGTTCTGATTGGTTACCCTGAATTGCGCCTCTGTTCTAATTGGTTACCCTGAACTGTGCATCTGTTCTGATTGGTTGCCCTGATTGATCGCCTTGTGTTGAAAAAGCTGCCGTGCTGAAACACTCCTTGAAACTTGAATGAGAGTGGGCGGAGATTAAACACTATAAGATGATTAGGAGAATTATTTTGAATGGGTTAGTTGCTAGACCGCAGAATCACTAAGTACTGAAAATGGGCTATTTTGGCAGTGTAACTCATAGACATACGCCCCATATGGATGTGTTGATTCTGAATTTTTTTTTTTTTTTAATCAAGCACTACTTTAAAAACCATTGGAAATTTGATTAGATATTAAATGGGCACTATAAAGAATGAGAGTAAGAAGATTTATCTCGCAGCATTTACCTTAGATGTCTAGAATGGAGATGACCAAAGAAAGAAAAGATAACACACTTCTGTATGAAAAGGCATCTGGGATCATGTGAGTATTCTATATGGAAGAAAGCGATATAATTTTTGCCTGTAGGTCACTGGATGCCTGTATCATGTTGTTTGGGAAGGATAGTGCCTGTTGAATCTTGATGGTTTCGTTTATTCAAGTAGTGTCAAGTTGAAGATTAACTCACAAAGAGCAAATAGGTTTTTCTTACAGTCTGTGTTCTTAATCATTAATCTGTGGGAGCACAGACAACACTCAGATTTGTAGCCTGTAACATAAAACCAGAGGTCTTGGTAGGGAGGAGTTAAGTATTGATGAAATCTGTCTGTATAAAATGAGATAGATAACATGCCTGTAGTGGGTCCCATTTCTCTTCTGCAGAGGTTATCAATTCGTATCCGGCACACTCAGCTGATTTCTATTCCCAAACAAACTAGTCTAGTAATGAACATTTTAGTGGAACTGGAAATCTCTAGTGTCCTCCAAAAACAGATTTGATGACACCCCCCTTTTTACTGCTTTATAGGTTCTCACAGAAAACTACTGGGACAGTGTGGCAGATCAAACCTGCAGGTGACGAGCAGCGCTATGGTGGTCCAGAGTCTGAGTCCGGTGTCTCCAGCAACTCTCCAGTCTTCTGTGTCTCACTACCCTCCTCATTCTCTGGGTCTTTTTGTGCCCCTCACTGATGCTAGGTAAGGCCTGGGAATGCAGGCTGTTAAACTAAATTGCATTCACAAGCTTTTTTGGGAAGATGTTACCAAAGAGCAGCATAAAAATGCACAACACCTACGTAACCTCTCACACCAAAAGACAAACATTTATGCAATAATATGTAACGGCTTATTTGAATAGGTTTCAGTTATCTAACACATACTGAGTGTCCATTACCGATCTCCAGTACCAATAATAGCCTTTACGGTAACTGATATTCCAGTAGTTTTATGCCCAGTATGATTTTGGTCTGTCCCTGTGGAAAGAGGATAATTGTGAAACAATCGTGCCAATTTCTTTAGTCATGGCTTCTAAATTATGGCTAGCAACTTCTTTCCTAATGTCAGACCATCAACCATCTGACAGTGTTTGTGCTGCTACAACCTAGTCAATAAAAATCAATAAGATTTCAGCATTCAATTTCATATTTATCAATGTAACAAAATCCAAAACACACCATCATACATCTACACACCTTCACACACACCATCATACACACCTTCATACATCTACACATCTACACACACACCATCATACACACCTTCACACACACCATCATACATCTACACACCTTTACACACACCATCATACACACCTTCACACACACCATCATACATCTACACACCTTCACACACACCATCATACATCTACA
>JBBKCR010000034.1:11678322-11689318 GCA_037577295.1 Ladigesia roloffi | reverse complement strand
ACACACACACACACACACACACACATACACACACACACACACACACACACACACACACACACACACACACATACAGTATGCTGTAAAATGGATGGAGCAGGTGTGCTTCTGAAAATACCCCCACTAACTTTGATCCTATCTGTGCAGAAACCGTATGCATGTCAGATCCAAGGGTGTCTGAAACGCTACACGGATCCCAGCTCTTTGCGCAAACACATCAAATCACACTCCACCAAGGAGCAGCAGGTCAGGAAAAAGGTGAGTCATTTTCCTGACACATCAGTTCTGCATAGGTTTCAAGCCAAGCCAAGTCAAGTAGGTGTTTATTGCCATTTCAACCATCTATGCTGAACACAATGAAAGCAAATCATGTTCCTCCAGGACTTTACATCTCTATTTGGCCCAGTTGTGTACACCGAATGAGCATTAGAGCATCATAGTGCATTATAGGCATTTTCCAGTATATAGAAAAATAGTCAATGCAAAAACATATAACAAAATATGTCATATTTATTCCAGTTATCAAAACGTAAGTACCATTTACACCAAATATAACTAAACCAAACTATGTTCCTCCTGGAGGATGGACCTTCACAAAGAACATACATTAACAGAGTTTTCTGTAAGGTACTGGATAAGTATTATATACCATTTAAAATCAGTCCTACCTGAAGTAAAATGATTACAGATTATTATAAGAGACAGTAGACAATGGACAGTCAGACAGGGACAGGGTATTAAAAGTGTAAATGTGATTAAAATTGTGAATGTGTGGGAACATATAAGGCATATTTTTCTGTGTTTTATACCTGTTTTGTATTGAAAAAGCCTAGTGGCTCAAACACCTGCCTGTGAACCTGATGACCACAAAGTCATAGGTTCAAACCTCACTTTCTACCTGTCCTTGAACAAGTCAAATGTCCTCTTTGTGAATATGTGATATGGCCCTATATATTTTCTATCTAAAGGTACTAATAATGTTCCCCTGTGAGTTCCACCAACAAACGCGAGGGTGGAACCTCAGAGACAGTTTAACACCATTTTTCTTTGTGTTTCTTTTGGTGTATATATGTATTTTCTCTCTTGATCACCATTTCTGCCATCAAACATAATATCCAGGACAACAACCCGCTTATAAATTACATTCTCATTTAGATGTGCAAATGAGATGTGATCTATGTAATTATGCATACATTTGTTTATTAAACTACCCTGATGTTACATGTTGTTAGAATTAAAACATAATGAAGACACTCTACGGCTCAGTAGAACACTGCATTCATGTTTAATGTACATTTATCTTTAATGTAGAAATGTTATTAAATCATAATTTGCAAAATACAAGTATATAATACAGTCATACAGTGTAGAGAACTGTGTAGAGTGTACACTGTTCGTGCATATCATTTAGGGAGTAATTCTGCATCTTTGATGCCCTGCAATAAACTCAATAATCATAGCCAGCATTCTTTTATAAATGTTAATGTGTCGGTTAATTTTGGCATATGTCATTCTGTGCTTATGATACATAACACACAACCTGTTACAAGGCTGTTGTTGACAAACTAGAAAACTTATAGCTTGTGTAGGCGTTCTCTCATTATGACAGAAAGAAAACAAATCATGTCACCATAGATACGGTTACTTACAGTGACTGGAATAGCCAGAAAATATGTGTAGCATAAGGTTTATGTATTAAATGTCAGTATTGATATACAATCTATTGAAAAATATGCTGCCATAATGCTTTAGGCCTTTTTTTTCGTGCTTCTCTACCCTCTGTATTTTAATGCGCACCTCGTAACATCACCAGTGTCAGCACTAACTGGTGACAGTAGGAAAGAAATCTGCCCACCCTGGTTCATGCGATGTTGCCATATGTTGTAGCCTATGAATGAATGATTTTATGCAATAGTGCAAAATTACACTCCACATTTCCCATATAATGATAATAAATTAATTCCCTAGTGTTTTTGTTTGCTAAGTGTTTGAAACATGTTGAAATATCACAAGACTGGGAAAGTCCCTAACCCTAACCCTAAACTTAATTTTAACCCTAACCTTAAACCTATCCCTAACCCTAAACCTATCCCTAACCCTAAAACTATCCCTAACCCTAAACCTAACACTAACTCTAACCCTAAGCCTAACTCTAACCCTAAGCCTAACTCTAACCCTTAACCTAACCTTAACTCTAAACCTAAACCTAACCCTAAACTTAACCCTAAAACTTAACTTAAACCTAAACCTAACCATAAAGGGTAGTGAAGCACTGTCCAAGCACTAAAGCTTGAGCCTAAATTCTGATCTCAGCATGTTTTTGAATAGAATTTAATTCCAGGTGGCTGCATTGAAAGTTGTGAGATCAGGTTACATATTCTATGAAATGTTTGGTAAATGGGTATAGTAGAGGCCGAGCCAGACATAGTGAACATCTGGGGCTTAGCCCAGAGGGGGGTCTGGGGACCCTCCCCCAGAAAATTTTGGATTTCTTAGATGCAATTTCCTGCATTCTAGTCCACTTTAGGGTAGACATGGCAAATCCGAAATCCCTTCTTATTCATATTCTACATTCTCAGTTGCATGGCCTGCACAAGACAATACTATTTAACGGAAAGAAACCATAATCAAGAGATTCTTGTGTAAACAACAATGGCAAAATTGAGACTCATAAATGTGATACCAACTTTCAGTAGATTCAAAGGATTGCAGAGATGGATTGTTTGTTTGCTTTTTTGTATGTTAGAAGTGATACAGTATGAAGTTGTCTACACGCTTTATCCAGGGGCCTTTTAGATCAGTGCTCCTGCACAGTGCTGCTTGATGTACAGTTCGCTCGAGAAGCTTCTCGCGACCAGCTTCCACCCTGATTGTTGGCAGTGCAGTGGCGCTTGGCAGCTTATCAGATAGCGATCCAGCAACGGGAAAGCTTTACCACACGTTATGAGATATTTTTAAACGTGTTATCTAAAACATTAATAAAGTTTAAATAAAGTAAAGAATATGTCCATCATATTTTTTATATTTTCTTGGATCTTTAAGATGTGCCGCCTGGATCACGTTTTAACGTAAGGTAGCCTAACATTTTTATTAGGCAATATAACACTGTCAAATAAGCTAAAATGAGAGATAATTACATTTGGAAAACAGACTTCTGACATTTAACCAACGCTGGTTATATGTTTTGTATGAGAGGAGGAATTATCATAGCCGCAACTCTTTGCAGTCTAACCTATATAGCATAGCATAGCCGATGCAGTATTGTAGAGAACAGCCAAGTTGTGATTAGCATCAAATGTCAAAGTGCACTAAACTGATGTGTTTATATCACTGACCTAAACGTCTGACAGGTTACTGGCAGCTGCTTCTGATGTATCACTGGTGGTGATGTCTTATGTCCATGGTAATGTTTGAGGCCACTTGAAGACAGAGATGGGTTCTGACAGACGACAGACGAGTAGAACGTAGACATTAAAGTTAGTGTTTAGAATATTGAGTGAACAATGTATCAGTTGGTGGAATTCTGTTTTTGTCGTTACAGCCCGTTGAAATAACAGCATTTTAAGAATGAGTGAAACGGGGGTTTGTGCCCATTAATGAGTTTTAATGTATT
Organism: Ladigesia roloffi; assembly: GCA_037577295.1. NCBI lineage: Eukaryota > Metazoa > Chordata > Actinopteri > Characiformes > Alestidae > Ladigesia > Ladigesia roloffi. The sequence continues at coordinate 11,685,705 of JBBKCR010000034.1, read as the reverse complement.
TCATAGGCAGCATATCTTGTCAGGTTTGTCATATTTTTTAAAAGCTTAAAAAAGAGTCCTTAAAGCTTGAATGAGCTTTAAACATGCGTTAGGGTGAATTTCCCATGCACCTTTGAGGAGCCCCACCAAGTGACTTGCGGCTAGGACCCCACAGTAGCACGTGCAGATTAGTGGTGCTCTGTTCATTGTGTCCTTTGTCTTCCTAAACATGCCTAAAGCTACATATTTAAACAAATCTAACCTTTGGCTGGTGTTAGAACTGAATTTTCATTGCAAAGACACTATCAAAAATAATTTAGCAAAAACATGATTGACTCTATCCACTATTTTTATCAAGTCATTTTTAGTCTAAATGTAGCATATATCCACAAATCATTTATAGCATTTAGCTGATGTTCTTATACAGGGCAATGTACGTCAGTGCTCAAGTAGTCCACATCTGTTCCTCAAACGAAATGGACGGACGGACAGACCATTTTGAAATCAATCCAGCATACCAATGAAACTGATGTAGAAATGGATGTAATAACAGTTCACTATTGTTTTGTGTTTGACAGTTAAGAGCCAGCACAGAGTACTTCCAGGACAGCCTGTCGGAGTGTTTAACTATACAGCCTCTGCAGCACAGCCTGTCACCTCTAGATGTGCTCGATAATAAGTTGTGCCAGTCTTCTGGTTTAGCGTCTGACTTATATACAGGTATACTCAGCCTTACCTGCTTGTATATAAGATGCTATAAACAAATTACCAGTATAAAGATAAATTGGGTTAAAAATACAGATTTTGAAATATATTGAGAACATATTCCAGCATTTTCTCGTATTTCATGTCTGTTATGTCTGTAGGTGTGTTCTCCCTCGACCAGTCTAGCCAAGTCACCAGTTTACACAGTTCGCTACAGCTTCCAGCGGTCTGCCATGCTCATCCCTCACCCAGCAGCTCCCACTATGCACTGCCTCCCCTACCAGCTAACAGCAGGTACCCACTTTTACAGCCTTTTATAACAGATACCAGCCTCCTAATGTGACAACTCAACCAAATAAACAATTAGCCACATTAGCATTGTCTGGGAGAACTAAAGATACAAATGGAAAACACTCAAGAAATATAATATAAGGCTACAATGCTTGATTTTTACAGTAAATAATATGTAATGTTTCTATTTTCTGAGGATGGGATCAAGTTGAGATGGACAAAATTGGCCCTGTTGCCAGGAGATGCAACTGCAATCTGTGGCCAGAGCGTTGCCAGCCCTCCCTCTCACCAAGATGCTCAAACTCTTCTTAAAACATTTTTTCATAGTAGATGATCTTCTTAAAGCCACCTGTTGAAACTGGCAGTGCATGGTCTCCTCCAAGCATGGTGAGCCATCTTGCGAGGTTCGTACGGTTAGAAAACATGTGGTGGTGCGTAGTGTATCACTCTCCTAGCATATTAGCATCATATGATGAGGAGACCTGGCTGGTAGCAATTGGCCATGATTACAGGTTTAAATATAGGCAAAAACTTAGAATACCCTAAAACTCCTGTGTTGGTTTAGGGCTGCACAATTGATCGTCTGTTTATCTTTATTGCGAATTGGCCTCTGCAATACTGATAAAGATTTTATAACTCATTGTAATTCATTCTTACATTAGCATTTTCCAATCATAGACTTAAACAGTCTGTTACGGTGCTAATATATGTAAATGATTTCCTTTCTGATGGGCTGCCCTGTATATCAGTGCATTCCTAAGACAGCATGGAGCTGAATCATTCTGTAGAACTTAGAACTTCAGCATGAATGGGCAGCGAATATTTACATACTTTAAGACTTTTATTTACAGAAAAGTGATTGTAGGGACCTATAAATAGACTAAAAGACATCTCATGCAACAGGTTGCAGCATAATGGCAATCCTAATATTCTGTCCATATTGTGCAGCTCTAGTTAATAGTATTGTGTGATTGGGAAAGTCAAAGCCAGTCCTTGTGGAATTTGTCTTGACTAAACTTTTGGAAAAATAATCAAATAAAAATGTAATATTCCAGTCGTACCACAAATTCATTGTCTTGCGAACTTAAACGGCTTGTAAAATGGATTTGAATTCCGCAGAATTCATTCACTTATTCGCTTACTTGTCGTTTTATTTTGAAGTAACCATTACAGTAAATGATAATGAGCCTTTTAAATAGAGTACGCTGAGAACCGCGGTTGTCCTTTTCCTCCCAGGAGCTCCTGCTGGGCCTAAAATTGGTCGCTGGTTCACAGGAATTCTGAAAGAGAGTTAAAGAAAAAATTTGAGAGAAGAATGACAGCCTCATGCTATGCTCATGCACGAGTGGAGAGAAAAGGAGGTACATTTGTAGGCCCTGAAACCCACCTTGGATGGACAGAGGAGCGTTAGCTGCCACGTCAATTTGGCATTGCTTCTATACGATTGTGTCTGTCTTTTTGCGAGGTTGATGAATTGGTTTGCATAATTCTTTGCCATTCTCATCAATGCAGTATGCTTCTCAGACCTCCCCCTCCCCACCCGTCCACCCATTACTATGTTTTGGTCTGCACTCAATGCAGCAACGCGCCATGGACTGAAGCACTATTTAGTTAGCATTCATTTGGAGTTCACCTTGGCAGAGCAGGTTGCTATGACTGATTTAAATGCACCAGCACTCTTTTTCTGTGTCTCTGATCTGCAACAAATAAGTCCTTCAACATTGGTTGTCATGGCTTTATGGCTGTAAGCTCATAGTTGGAATAATCTAATTGAAATAAAGCGCCATTTTCCCCTTGGCATTGAAAGGCACCAATGGGCCTTTGTGAGCCGAACGCGTTTGCTGTGGCAAAGCGGTTGGGAGGAGGTTTACAGTTTTGCATTGCCAGCGACACTGTCGCACGGCCTGCCCATAGAAACCCATTCCTTCAGTGCTGCACTTCAAAGGGCAGAGGGAACGGTTTCTGCATGGCCGGAGCCAGATGCTCATGGCTACGCGCTGCCCGCAATTGTTCCAGTAGCAGCAGTAGGCAGCAGGGGCGCCGCAGGACTCCACAAAGACAACTGGCGAGTAAGAGCCGGTCCTGCTCTGCCTCATTGCTCTTAAGAGTCTGCATTAATTGACGCTATAGCCACCAACCAGAGGGGAAGCTGAAATTCACTAAGTGCTTCAAAGAACCGAAAAAATGCCATGAAAGTCCGAGGCATACGGCCCGCTGTAATTACCTCTCTAAATGTTAAATCAATTGTGAAATCCTCTTCGGCTCTTTTCCTCCTCATGATTTTCTACAAAGTGTAGCCGTTTTTATCCAGTCCCACAGTTTTGATGTAGTCATTACATCCTTGAAGTCTCTTGGCTCTTTTATGGCTCGCTATTGGACTATGTTTTGACAAATGAATGATCAGTCATGTTTGTCTCAAGTAAACCAGCTCTTTCAGAGCAAATCTTCAAACTTGTGAAGTAAGGCATTGGCCTCCAAATGAAAAGTCGCTTTCTGTGAAATTTCTGCTCCAGGCAAACCCATCAGCCTCCACCGTCGGTTCCACACCTCCACATTGTTGCCGCCCAAAAGACCAGCAGACTGCCCAGATACTCCACAGCGTCCTGCCCCCCTCATCAAGATGGTACTTTCCTACAATCAGTTCCATTTATTTGCTGTTTAAACATGGATCTCTATCTGATTCGTAATATCCTGCAAACAGGTACATTATTAATTCTAATAAATTGTATTTCCTCAGTTTATATGTAGATATTCATTAACCTGCATTCAAACACATTTATAAACCCATCATGTTGTTTAGGTCTACTGCACTGACCTTTACCATTAATCCCAATACACCATGAGCCAATGCCCCAGAAGGGGATTAAACCCAAACCTAAAAAGACTTTTCAGTGGTGAATGTCAAGTCAGCTGGTAGAACAGAGAAATGGACACAACACGGAATGTGTGATATCGTTTTTCTTTACATGATAACTCAAATGCAGTCAAGTTATTTTTGGGACACACCATGCTCCTTCAACGTTCCAACAAAAATACACACATATGGCGACCCTTCGCCAGTAAACCACTGTGCACGACTCTCCTTGGGATGTCCCCTAGAGGCTGAGCTCCTCAGTCTGCAAAGAGGGTCAGTACAACAGAGGTTTGCAACTCACTGAGACGTTCTGAAGCAAGGTGTCCTCCACCCGTCATGGCAGCAAGCACGATTTTGCAGGCTGTGATACAGTTTTGTTTCTTTTCTCTGTTTTCCTGGACTGACAGATCGGCTTGAAAATCTGTGACAATGCAAAGTATGACCTGGCCCGGCTGGGCTGAAATACACACACACACACATATATGCACTCCACCAATCACAATGACATAGATAATTACCTAGTTTCCCTTAATGATCCCCCACCCATTGATTTGTGATTAGTTGCCTGGCAAGCCACAGCTTGGCGCTGGTACTTGTGGCTTGCCACGCCCCTAGTAACCTTTCACTCAGTATCTCTAATCTGATCCAGGGTAGGCGTCTTCTAAAACTCTGGCGAGGAGCTGCGTGTTTAAGACGGTCTGACCTGATAGTGAACCACCATTGGCATTGTAAATGAACTGAAACCTCGGTTTTATGATGTCCTAATATCTCAAAGAGTTCGTAGACACCTGCTCATGTTTTTATGAAATGAAGGTTAATAGTTAATTGTTTGTCCCTCTTTTGCTGCAGTACCTTCCCTTCTGAGAATGGCATACAAGATGAATCAGAATCCGAAAACTTTATTGATCCCAGAGGAAACTGCTTCTTACTGCACAGACACAAAGACACAGAGACAAGGACAGTATAAAAAGTATAAAAAGCTTAAATAAATCCAATAAAACTACTCTTTATGAATACTTTATATATACACAAATGATGCGTTATTATCACTATAAATAAGTAACTCCAAGTTACTTACAGGATGTAAGTAATTATGGGTAAGGAGGACAATATTCTGTCTCACTCTACTAATGTATAAGACAATAAAGGTATAGTTGACTACTTGACTATGAATACAATACATAAGCAGTGTTTGGCAGGTACCTTTAAAAAAGTAATTAGTTATAGTTACTAGTTACTTCTCACAAATAGTAACTGAGTTAGTAACAGAGTTACATCATTATAAAAGTAACTAATTACCAGGCAAATAATTATTGCGTTACTTTAAAAAAGTCTAATTAATATAATTATAATATAAATATAAAACATTGTGCACTAATCACAGACGCGTAAGTTGCACATCACATAAACATTTTTGCCTTTAACCTCAGCGATGGAAAAGTAGTGAGTGCTTAAGCTTCCAGTTTGCAGAAGCTGCCTTTGACTGACTGTATGTGTGCTTGTTTGTGACGACCCGCACTACTCTGCCTCTGATTGGCTAACCATGGAAATGTACTAAATCTAAGCCAATCATTGCATTCGCAGATACACCACATATACAGACATACCAATCATCATCCCTGGTTATGTGTCCCGCCCCGACCCTGAACACACACACACACACACCCCAGAGAAAGAGAGAGACGCTGCTTGCATGAAAACCGCTTCAGTGTTCTCAGTAATAGTAACAAGCATTTTATTGTCAGTAACGGTAACGCCGCTGTAACGAGGGAAACAGTAATCGGTTTGATTACTCGTTACTGAAAAAAGTATCGCCGTTAGTAATGCCATTTATTTATAGCGCCGTTATTCCCATCACTGTAGAAAAGGAACTTAAAATTACATACAGGATTATAATTACTTACAATCATGTGAATTACTAGTAATGCAAATAGTGGTTAGAAGTATGTTGTTGATTGAACATTGCTATTTGATTTGATTGCATTTAGCCACGAGAGAATTAGTGAGGTCACAATTGATGCGATGTCGGATGGTTAGTTCTGGTTAAAAATAAAGCTAAATTCTGCCTGATACTGTTGGGAGGAAATGAATCATTACAGACATCCCAATGCTGGGTGCTTTATACCCCTTAACTGATGCATTGATTATGGTGACCCATTCCTTTGGTCGATGCTTTTCTATGGATTTTGAGCTGAACATCTTGGAGCACTGTAAGCAGCTTAAAAAACAAATTAGTTTCTTAACCATGTAAACCTCAGGTCAAATATATACGATAAATTACTCAGCATCTACTGTGAACCCAATGAGAGTGAGGAGCTGAAAGGTGCAGTTTATTTGTGTATACAATTTTCTCAACATTGGCTTCGGATATGATATTTCAGTAACTGAGGTTGGTGTTTGCAGTGAGGGGAAACTGAATGCATATGTACATCAGTGCTCCTGATGCATATTGACTATAGTGCTGGGGGAAAAAGTCCAACTGAATGATTCATGAGACCGTACTTCCATTTCAGAAGCAACAGATGGGTGTCTGTTAGTCGAAGTCAAAAATAGATCCATCTAATGCAGACCTTACCATTGTGTACTGTAGCTCTCAGTGTTTTCCAAGCTCAATTTCCACACATTCGTGCTTATTTGAGAGGCAACGTAAAGAAATATTTATAAAACCTGTAAATTAATTGCTCAGTAAATTAATTGCTCAGTAGAAAGCTTTGCTTCACCACATCTGAACTGGCTGGTCAAGGCTTCCATTCCTCGCTTTTAAAGTGAAAATAAATAAAAAATCGATGATAATAATAAGCATTGGGAAATGAAGAGATTGTTAATATGCAAAGCTAATTGTGTTTTGTCCAAATATACAGGCTTCCCTAGTCACGGCCAGATGCTGTGCTCCCCTTCATACAGTGAGTCACAGCACACAGTGAAGCCAATATCCTCCTGTTCCATGATGCATTTGCCCGAGTTCGAGGACAGTCTGGGTCCCTCAGTCACGACTCATCAGGAGATCGACTTCATCCACAGAGCTCTGTCCAACATCACAGGTGCAGAACCATTAACCCATGATACACCAACTCTACTCTCCTTAAAATTAAGGTTTATTAAAGGCTCTTGGCTTGGATGTGTGGTTCTACAAAAAAAAATTATATGATCTTTTTATGGTGTAGAGTTTTTAAATGCCACCTGAAGTCAAAATACACAATTTATTCCTCTGAATACCACAGAATTCATACAGTTTAATTAACGTCTGATTTTTAACTCATTCTAGCCCAGTTTTTGTAGCAGAATCCTCTTATTTGGAGGAGAGAAATACGGAGGAATATAGCTGTGGTAAAGGGTTAAGCTGGTTGTAGTAAATGGGGTTTAGTGAATACAATACCTTGTATTTGACAACAGTGAAGCTCCCATTCACTTGCTATCATGGTTTGATTCTGTGTTTACTTTGGAGGAAGAAAGCATCTAAAATCTAAAGAGTGTTGCTATTATTATTATTATTATTATTTTATTATTATTATTATTATTATTATTATTATTATTATTATTATTATTATTATTAT
>JBBKCR010000034.1:11661946-11678222 GCA_037577295.1 Ladigesia roloffi | reverse complement strand
AGTAGTAGTAATAGTAGTAATAGTAATAGTAGTAGTAGTAGTAGTAGTAGTAGTAGTAGTAGTAGTTTCTGCATTAGCAATAATATATACAGAGATACTGCAACTACCATCACTAATAAGTAGAATCATGTTTCCTTCTGAAAAACAATAACGCAGATGTAGGAGCAAATGTTGTGATGGTGCAAGCTCGATCCTCAAATGAAATGAAAAGCAGGCTAAAAACATGCAATTCAAGAAATGTTTTGGTAGATTTTCATACTTTATTTGTTATGGAAAGTGTAACTAATCCAGTAATAGTGACCTGTGAATATCAAACAATATCATGCTTTAATTAGCTGGACATTATGAGAGCTGAAGCTGGATGTGTGGAGCACGTTCATCCAGCATTGCCCAACAACTGAAACAATTATTGAATGTGTCGTAGATACAACAAATGTAGCATTAATGTATGATATCACATCATGTCACATTTAAAAGTTCAGTCACATTAACATACAGAAGCTGGGTGCCATTTTTTGTTTATTTTGTAACAACCTGACGCACATTTTGATACATAATTACTGTTTAATTGCTGAATGTAATAATTTTTTTTAAGTAACATGTGCAAATGTTATGGTATATTTGATATTTTATACTATTTTTCTAATATATTAAACTCAACAGTGCTCTAAAATGGACACAAAAGTGCCATTGAAACACACAGTTTTTCCACCTATTTCCCTTTTTGTTTTATCAAAGTGGCAGTGGGAGGCACAGTACTAGGGCCTTGGCAAATATTGATTAATGGGAAATGAAATTAACAAAAAAGTAGTCTCTGACATTTGCACAGTTCTGTACGTTCCGATCAAAACCTTTTTTCTTTCTTTCTTTCTTTCTTTCTTACAACTACCTTAAGAGTTCATGAACCCTTAGAAATACTTAAAATTATTCAGAATGCACTTCCCTAGGAGACACACCTCAAACTTTCTGACCAACGATTCAGTCTGTGACTCTAAACGAACTGTGTATGTTTGTGACTGCAGTGTTGGATCAACAGGCTGCACCGAAGAACGCCTTGGAGGAACCAGAGCGTTCAGTGTCGGAGGACAACTATCTTCACATACGTTCTGTAGATCAATGCCCAAGTCAACTCTCATGTGTCTACACGGAGGAATAAAAACTGACTAGCACAGTCTTCCGTCTGCTGAAGATCAGATGTTTATATTGATTATTCATTGCTGATTTTCTTGTTGTGTTTAATCAAGAGTCAAATCTGTGAATTTTAAAATAACTGTTGCTGTGGGAAACAAGGTTTGAATCCTCTTGGCAGAAGAGCCCATGTGTGGGCTTCATTTCCATTTTGCTAATACGATTGTTTTTGTTTCACAAAGAATATGATCTCCTTTATTTTGTTTTTTTTTCCTATGATCAGAATTGTTAAAGTGTGAGTAACCTTAATCCAAACATGTCTGGAGAAGCAGGGAAGAGCACTCCTGATTTTACGCTTCACTGGAGCACGTCTCTCCTCGGTGGGGACGAAAATGCCTCGGGTTTCCACATTAAGCCCTAAACCAGTTCATAATGAATGCTAAAGTATCCCAGTTGCCTTTTTCTGAGTTATTAAAGCCACAGAACGCTCTGGCATGGCTGTGCCCTTTAAAACACTGGGCGGGCTCCTAAAGCAGGGGTCAGCACTCTGGGATTGGAAAGGCCAAAAGAAAGAACTGCAATGAAAAGCCATAAATACTGTTTAGCATCTCTGGTAGGCTGGGGGTTCACCAGTTTATTTTGGGAAAGGAAGCGAAATCAGCCTCAGGAATTAGTGAGAGGTATTCTATCACCCCTATCTGTCACAAATGTTCTAGATACAGATCTGGATCTCAGGTGGTACCTGAATAAGCCTGTCACTAATAGCCCACCGCGTCAACAAATTTAATTCATTTTTCCCCACCTCCCGATCCCGCCATCCAAAATTTTGACAATGCCTTTGCTGCATGCCTGGGTTTTTTTCTGTTAATAATTCTAACCTGTACACATTTAACCTGTAAAAGCTGTTATTGCCTGTCGCCTGTAAAGCACCATAGACACAACACTGCATTCCTGCTTTGACAAAATAGGCAATTATTTTAACTGTGCCCGAGTCACAGAAAAAAATAAACATGACAAACCACTGGTCTACGTATCATTTGTGAGTTGTTTTCCGTGTTTTAAAGGATAGTAGATAGTAGATTTAATCCGATTTGGTTTATTATTGTTTGCAACGACTGCAGTCAAAAAGCTTTCAGATGACGCACTGAAAATACCAAGGGGTGAAGTGTTCCAAGCATGCGTCTAATAAGGACAAGGCCATTTTCACAGCTGAACTACCTGTCAAAGTCTTTTTCACGCCACCGGATTTTATCACATACACACTTATTTCATGAACTGACTGAAAAACTATAAAAGAAAATATGTCAAAGGAAACAAGTTTCCTACATCTGTAACAGTGCATGTCTGAGATCCCATTAACTGGCTAAACGGTGATGCAGAGTCGAATTGGAGACAGTCCTACTTTCAATGCACTCGTTAACTGTTTAAGCCCTTAATAGATCATTAAATACCTTACACTTGTCTGGTGATCCATGTAGAATTATACTTATGATGGGTCAGTAGTGGTGAATAATAAAAAATTACATTTTCGGACTAATAAAGGAAACTTAAATGTATTTGCTAGGCAAGAATGTTGAGAGATGTTTTAGTTGTTATTAAGTGAGTAACATTCAATTAAAAAAAATATCAATGTGCCAAAGCTTTTGACTGGTAGTGTCTGTCTGTACTAATCATAATTTGCCATCCCTTCGTGAACAAGTCTTTTTTTTACCTAGTCAAACGCAAGAAAATCTCATTGAGGAATGCAGAGATCTAAAGGTCATGAATCCCCTGGACTGGATTCACCCTGATAGAAATATGGTGGTAAAACTGTTGTTATAATACAGAGCAGCATTTATCATAAACTTCAAGCACCTTGGTAGAAGTGGGTGGCTGAATCTGCAGCCCCCGATGTTCCAGAAATGGCATCAGATCTCAAATAAGCCTGAAATGACTAAAATGAACACAATTTGACACCTGGACTGACACCCTGAAGACGCCGCTACTGCCAGAATCACTTCTATTAACAAATCTAACCTCTTCAAGTTTAACCACTAAGAGCCATTATTGCATGTAGCCTGTAAGACAGTATAGTCTCAACACAAAGCTGTATTTCTGTATGAAATAATATTTTTTACACTTTATTATACCTTTATTTAACCAGGCAGAAAATAAAGAACAGATTTCTTATTTGAAAACTGTGCCAGAGTAACAGAACAAAATAAACCATTGGTCTATTTGTCATTTGTGAGCATCTTGTCATGTTTTAAACGTGGTTTAATAGAGACATCCCTACCAACTCAGCCTTCTTCAGAGAAGTGCAAATGGAACCAGTAGTCCCAGGGTCTTTAGCACAAATATAGATATTTTTACTACTATCTAAAACCTTGATGTGTCTTCTAAGTGTTTAAATGCAATGATGGTGAAGGTAAAATAGAAGCATATCTGAGGAAGTATTCTTTATTTTGCCTTACAGCACTCTGCATGTCCCTCTTCACCATGAACAGATGAAAAAATGGCACTTCTCTCACAATAACAATTAATGAATGGATTATTTATCAGGGAATGCATTTGTAACCAATGATTAATGTTATTAATTATTACATATTGTTTTTTGTGAACAATTGTTAATTGTTCTTCAAAATATCACTACGAATACAATGAACAAAGATAAATGTCCCCGAACCCCCTCACCCGTTTCCGCACCCACCCACCCTTTGGCAAACATCTGATCAATATGGAAATAAATGAAAAAATGAAAAGAAAATTAATAAATAAATATCACATCACTCTTAATCAAACACTGAAAAGTATGTTCACCCTATAAAGTGTAGCATTCCATCGTCTCAGAGTTCTATTGCTTGCTTTGTGAATCGGAGCTGTGGACGACTCCATAGAAACTATATCTAGTAGATATAGTGCCCAGTGAGCTCTACTTAGTGAATGAGGTGGATTCCACCTTCTAACCAATTGCTGTTTAGCTGCTGTAAGGGCAGCCAAGATAAGATTTTGTTGAAAACACGAAAGTGTAAGTTCTGAAAAATCATTCAAGAAAAACAAATTGGGAGAGAGGTGCCAAAAAGTGCCAAGGGTTTCTTGTGAACATAGGTTACAATATGGGGATGAGGAGAGATGCATATTGTACCCTTTAAATAGTGTCAGATAAATTCTGTGCGCGAATTTCCAGTGTATCATCTGATGATTTGGATTTTTTGAGGAGAAAAAAATTGCTTTCCACATATGATGGGATTTGTTTTTCCGTCATTCTCCATGTAAATATTAAGTGAGTTATTAGAGGACTTAAATGAAATTTGCATTGTTTTAGAGTAATATTAGTAAAGAATAGTTCTGGTAGACCATAGGGGGAAATAATTGCCTGTTCTGTTGTTTTCCATGAGGTGTTAATATCTGGATTGAGACAGACAAAGGCTAGTTGCAAGGTGAAAGATTGAGCATAAAATTTAAAGTTAGGGAAAGAAAGGCCATCATCTAATTTATTTCATTGAATGATAGATAGCTTCAGTTGCGGGCGTTAATCATTACATATGTATTTAGTGAGCATGGAATTAAGCTGTTTCCAAAACTGAAATGGAGGGGGTAAGGGTATCATAGCACTTTAAAAACTGATGCGCGGTAAAATATTTATTTTTTACGACAGAGATTCGCACATGTAGAGGGTTGGGTGATTTACACCAAACAGTCCAATCTCTGTTAAAGTTCTTATGATGTTTTTCACTGTAATCTCTTGAAGAGAGGGATATATATCTATGCCAAGATATTTGAAAGAGTTCATAATAGGTGTAAAGTTGGGAAAAGGGAGAAAGATTGGGTCAAAGTTTAGAGGGAGAAAGCATGATTTGTTTCAGATTGTGTAATTCTTTGAACGAGGGGTTTCAGTGATAGAGCAAACAATTGAAGTGATAGAGGGCAGCCCTGCCGTGTGTCCCTACCTAAAGAAAATGTGCGTGAGCAAACTTGTCCCATAAGAACCATTGCTTTGGGGGTTGAATATAATACTTTAATCATATCTAGTTTGATCTAGATATACCAATTTAGTCATAAAGGGTTCTAGTCATTTTGCCAAAACCTTAGCATATAATCATATGTTGGAACCAATTAAAGAGACAGGGCGGTAGCTGGAGCATGAACTGGGGTCCTTGTCTTTTTTAAAGAGAAGAGAAATAATAGATGTGTTGACATCTTGTCTAAAGTGTCTCATTTTGAATGAGAATTTTATTATGTCCAATATTATAGGGCCTAGTTCGGTTCAAATTGTGGAGTAAAGTTAACCTGTAATTCCATCTTGACCAGGTGATTTTGCCTTACTGTGAGTACTTTAGGGCCTTTTCTGATTCATGGAGAGTTATGGGTTCTGCTAGACGAGTCGCTTCGGAATCCGATGAAAATGGTTACTTGAGTGTAGATAAGAAAGAGGTAACTGTGGATGAGTTACATATGGATTCCAATGTGTATAAGGCAGAAAAGAACTGCGAAACATCTCATTAATGTTTATTGGGTCAGTTAGCTACGCTCCAGATGGTGACCTAATGGTGTATATATTTCAAAGTTTTTGATTATGTTGCAGTTGTAAGGCTAAGAGATGTCTAGGTCTGCTACCATTAAAATAATAACTTTGCCTTGTTCTTTGGATAAGAAATTCTGCTTTAACTCTCAATAATTGGTTTAGTTCAATTCTAACGATATTAATTCTATTAGCTATTTGTTTAGAAAAAGATGCCTGGTTAAGCCTCTCGAGTGACGCCAACTCAATTTCAAGTTTTTTTTTCCGGAAGTGACGTTTTTGCATATGTGATGCATATGAAATTGAAAAATTACGAATAAATCCCTTAACTGCATCCTATATTATACGTGGGTCACTGACCAACCCTTGATTAATTTCAATAAATTCAAAGAGTTCTGTCCTAAATTTGTTGCAAAAATCTTCATTGTTCAATAGATCTGATTGGCACATTGGCAGTATATCTGAGCTATGCAATGAGGAAAGGGTATTTAGATATAAATAGAAGATCAATGCGAGAATATGTTTTATGTCTTGATGAAAAATAAGTATATGTTTTTGCAGAAGGATTAAGTAACCACCATGTATCAATCAGTGAATAAGTAGAGATGCAATGCCTAAGCTTATCAGAAGTTAATGCCTGACAATGACTTTCCCTTATCTCCTGATCTATGTGACATAACTGCATTCATATCCGATCCCATCACCACCTTGAAGTTTGATATATTCCGAAGAAATTTCATCAGTACAGTAAAAAAATAGGGTTATACATGGATGGAGCGTAGACTGATATAAAGGCCAATGTCAAATTTTCGATCAGTGTCTCAATATGTGTTATTCTACCAGTATCGATTTTTTTATTTCTCTGTGTAAAAATCATAAACCCTTTGATGTATCAGTAGCACAAGAGAATGATCCAACCTTGTAATACTTATTGTTATATCTACTTCCTTAAAATTTATTTTCTGGACTAGAGCCAGATCTATTTTTTCCTTCTTAGTGTTTGTAGAAAGCTTGTGTGTTTGTGTGGGCCGTTTAAACCATTCCAGCTTAAAATATTTAAGTTAGTCATCACTGTCAAATATTTTAAAAGAGCGATATAACTGAGCTAGTGTACAGTGGGATGAAGAAAAAATATAAGGGAGTATAATGAAAAAAAAAGTTGACATTTCCCAGATGTTTGCCCAAGTGCCACCCACCACCCTCCAATATGTCCCATTACATAAGTTCACAGAAAACAAATGTCCAATAAGTTCGTATTGTTCATTAATGTACAATTATTCAATTGCAATTATCATTGCATGGCATGCAGTAAACACTGACATCCCTGCTGAAGTCTGTGTGGACTGATAAACCAGTGTGATCTGTAACAGTGCATGTCTGACATCCTATTAACTGGTTGTGTGTTGATGCAGAGAAAATTTCTAGCCTGTCCTTTTACTTTAAACACATTCGTAAAATGTTTCCGCCCTTAATAGCTTGTTAAATATCATATAATTATATTAGGTGCTTTTTATAGGTCAGTAATGATTAATACAAACTCATTTTGTAGCTAATAAGACAACTCAGATTGATACTGCAAATGTATTAATTAGTAAAAAAACAATAATGAGTATAATTTTCGTAAATATTAAGAGAAATGCAAATGTCAGTGTGTGCAAGGACTTTTTGACTGGCTGTGTATGAAGAAGCCTGAGTGTGGATCAGGAAGAAATTAAAACAGCATATTTCTTATGCCTAATCAAGATCATGTACTGCGAATTAAGTGATTGTTTTGTTGTTCAGTAAGGTAATTATTTCATGTAGTACTTTGTAGTTACATTCAGTTTTAGCCATGACTGATTATGTGAGTTCTATTGCCCAATAGCCTGTAATGTATAAGGGCAGCACAGTATGCCATTTGGTAATTGTTATTGCGGCATTGGTTTGTTTACACAAATTATTTCATATTTCATCCTCATTCATTCTTAATAAATATTCCAAGCTGAGAGTTAAATAGGCTGCGTTTTTGCAATGCTGATAAATATGTTGATAAATGTAAACACTCTTAGCATGAGGCTGAAACACTCCTTAGAATGTCAACGTGAAGAAGGGGCTAGACTGAATAAGATATAATGACATCCACAATATTGACATCCACTAAATGATTGTGTTCAGGTGGCCCCTTATGTCCAGATAGGGGCAAACTTAATGCTTTAGCTGACCAAGACATTCTGGACTATGCAATGCTACCAACTTTTTGGACCCAGTTTGGGGAAGAACCCCATTCTAGCAGGACTCTGTCCCAGTGCACAAAGCAAGCTCCATTAAGACATGGCTGGAGGAGTTCAGTGTGGAAGAACTTGACTGACCCACACAGAGCCCTCACCTCAACCACATTCAACACCATTGGAATGAACTGGAACAGGGTTGTGATTCCCACCTTCTCGCCCAACATCAGTGCCTGACCTCACAAATGCTCTACGGAATGAATGGGAATTCCAAAATCTTGTGGAAATCTTCTAAGAAGTGTGGAAGCTGTTATAGCTGTAAAAGGGTTAAAGACTATGTATTTCAATGAACTGCCATTAAAGTCCCTGTTGGTGTAATGATCATGTGTCCCAATACTTTTGTCTATATAGTCTGTGTGGGTTTTGTGACATCACAGAAGCTGATATAGGGACATTTAGGGACTGTAAAAGGCTGAGCATAATTACATACCTTAAGCTATTTACTTACAGAAAAGTGATTATATGTGCCCTTAAATAATGCATCACAACCCCAGACAACAGTTTTATTCCAGCTGGACAGTTTAAAATATACCACATTACCACACAAAAATTGACACTCAGCACATCCCCATTCATCCCCAGCAGGTTCTCCTGTGAGACCGCTCCACCGACCCTGGTCCTGCAGGAGACCCTCAAAGCGGAAGTCCCGCCTCCCGAGCACTCCCTGGAAAATTTCTGACAAATTTACATTCGCGTTCAATTTTTTAATAAATATTCAGCTTAACAGATATACAGTGGATTTAATAATTCAGTCTAATTAAGACCATATGTCAGACTCTAGTAGCTGAGTATATTTTAGATGTAGTTTAGTTTTCTTGATTTACGACAAAATACTCAAATTTACACCAACAGACAGACAGATACACACATACACACAAACACACACACAAACACACACACAAACACACATATATATACCTTTATTTATATAAAGGTTTATTTATGTTATTTTGATTTTGCTTGCTATTATTTAATAATATATGTTAATAATATCTGTTACAACAAAGGGTCATAATTTTGATGAACTGATATGTATGTGTGTGTGTGTATATATATATATATATATATGTGTGTGTGTGTGTGTGTGTGTGTGTGTGTGTGTGTGTGTGTGTGTGTGTGTGTGTGTGTGTGTGTTCAATTAATATATATCGCTATAAACGTTATATTATTCATAATAATTTCAGTTAATTATGAAAGTATTATGTGAAATGTGTGTGTGCATCGATTTCTTTTTTAATTATTAAATTGTAAGTGAATTCAATACTATACTTAGTATGTATGCATGATATTATTTTTGATTAATGTAGTAAATATATTATTTTATTGAAGTAAATCTTTGGAACGTTTAGCAGTGCTTTTTTGATGGCCGTTATATTATTCATACTCATTTCAGTTAATTATGAAAGTATTATGTGAGATGTGTGTGTGCATCGATTCCTTTTTTAATTATTAAATTGAAAGTGAATTCAATACCTATACTTAGCATGTATGCATGATATTATTTTTGATTAATGTAATATATTATTTTATTTAAGTAAATCTCTGAAACTTTTAGCAGTGCTTTTTTGATGGCCCCGCCTCCCGCTCGCGCTCTTCCGCCGGGCTCGTGTTCGGGGCTTTAGAAACCGTTGCCCCGCGAGGCAGCGCCATAGTCACGGTAGTCCTGGAGACAGTAACCCACTAACAACAACAACAACCACCATCACGACAACAACAACCACCACCACAACCAGCTCATCCTCATCATCCTCACCCACCTCATCACCCTCATCCTCACCCAGCACCGCGCAGCCAGGTGAATATTACCCCTCACTCTGTTCCGAACTCAATTTTTTTTCTGTTTCTCTCTCTGTCTCTCTTGGTGCGGTGGGAGACCCGGGCGGGTTTCATTGTGAGTCCTGTGTCTCTGAGAGCTAGCTGCTGTGCTAGCCGTCCATCTGGAGATTATTTACTCAGAAAAAAATCATCTCTCTTTCTGGATTCGTATCGGATGGACACCGTGCATCCCCGCCTGCTCCCTTTTGTGGGCTGTGTATGTTTTTTCCGCAGTGCCGTGGTATCTGCGTTTACTATTGCTTAAAAATACACAAGTGCTGTCCAAAAAAAGCTCGTTTCTAACATTTAACCGAACCGAAATTATTTGCCGTGTGTCTGGCCACCGTCGCCAGGTTTCTCCTCCTCGGATGAGACCATCCTCCGTCGGGGCATCTTCTTTACCCCGAGCCTTGGAGCAGGTGTCTCTCCCCGGCTAGCAGACAGAGGTGGCTGGGCTTCAGAGCTAACTGCTAGCCTAGCCCGAGTTAGTTCCTACCTGCCCCGTATAGCCGTCCCTGTGTGGTGGGGTGGCTCCTTTTGGTGATGCTCTTATTTGCTTATCTGTTTTGTTCTTTATTTTAAAAAACACTCGTCTAACGTGACTAGGTTAACGTTATCAACGCTCCTGCTATCTTATACTAGCAGGACTGTCCCTGTGAGCCGGCCACCCTTAAGGCGAAAACTGCTCTCCGGGCTAGAGCTCTTTGTTTTCGCCTCCAGTGTCTACACGGTGGGACTAGTGCAGAAAAGCCTCCCATGCACACTTTACAGCTGCAGATTTACTGCTTTTATTTTACAAAGTGTGAAAAACGTGGAGTGTTGAGAGTTCATCCCCAAGAGTGGCTCGGTCCGAATAGCCAGGCTTATGAGCGTTATCTTCCAATGGCTAGGCTGCGTCTAGAATGGGTTGCCTGTTGTAATAATTATTATGACGATGATTATTTGTACAGCTTGATTTCTGTAGACTGATTCCTGTCCTAAAAGGTGTAACCCCATGTAGAATGAACGTGAATGTTCATAATGAATGCTCCTAATGTCACCAAACTGTGATCATTTTCATTTTGGAGACAAAGTCTGTCTGGTAGATTTATATTAGACTTGAAGGTACACAGCTAGACTGCACAGCTACCGGATGGCTGAACACTTTTTACACTTGCCAGGTTGTTTCTACAGATTATTATTATTATTATGATTATTATTATTACTACTAATTTTCTTGACAATACAACTGGATTTTTAGACCGATTCCCAGATAACCCAGTGTATAATTAATGTGTTCTTATCTCCTATTGTCATCGAGCTGTAAAGATCATTTTCATATTTGGGGGAAAAATCTGACTGGTTGATTTATATTAAAATAGATTATACAGTCTAATTTTAATCTAGCAAATGGGTGATTATTATCATTATTGTTCTTTTAATTATTATTACCAGTCTTATTTTTTAGACTGATTCTCTAGAGGTGTGACCTAGTGTAGAATGAATGTCTTCAGATCTTCTGTTGATTGAAGCAGCTGGGAAACTTGTGACCAGCTCTTTCATTTTTGGAGGAAAAGTCTGGCTGGCAGATTTATATTGACCTAGCTGTGTATGTGTGGCAGCAGTTTCATCAAAACTGAGTTGCTTTAGGAACATCAAAGTGCTGAAAGTGCTAATACTGTGGTCTATTATTCCTGGACCAGGGTTGTCCACCTCTCAGCTGCCCCAGAACAACAAGTACTGTCTTGGTCCCCCCTCCCCCATCCCCAAGCTGCTGGTGACAAATTTTCGTGTGGAGTAAATATCTGGATGGTATATATTGATTGCATATCTGTGTTTGGGACATACTGGGGTAGTATTGAGTGTTTTGTTCCTAAAATTGCAACAGACCAGTAGATTTCTGTGAACGATGTTAGCTGACAGGTCAGCACTCCGTCTTCCAGTCCACTTCATTAGTTGCTGTCCCTTTTGAACTTTGTAAACAAAATGCTGGCCGTTTCTTAGAATTGCATCAGAATCCTCAGTGAGACGTGCCGCCGCCTCGGTCCCCCTGTTGTCTTCATTAGGAGGGAAACAGCTGTACACCACGAGCAGGTTGTGAGGACTCGACAGGTGCTCAGTAGGCTTACCTGGAGGCGGCGAACTGGGAAACTAATCATTCAGACTTGTGCTTCACGTCTTGAGTATTTTACTGGATATTCAGGCGCAGTGCTGGAGAGTACCATCAGGCTTTCCATGACCGTTAAGGTCAAGAGCTGTTACGACTATTCGATAAAAAAAACAGGTTAACAATTACGCTGTCGATTTATTGGCTCAGTGGTTAGCTGGCAAAATATAATTTTTTTTTTTTTTTGCCCTTATTGCTTTATTGTCAAAATAATCATTTATAACATAATTGATGGTAATAGCAAGCGCCAACTGTACCCTCATTGCCAGTGCATAACAGTGTTATAAAGATTGTGTGTTCATATACGTATATAATGTGTGTAGTCACATGCTATTATTTTTCTCAATTGGAAACCAAAATAGATGAGCACTGTAAAAATATATGAGCCTATGTATTTATATTAGCAGTACTGGTCTCTTGTGTGGTGTCGAATTAGAGAATTGAGAAAAATACTAGTTGATTCCTGCAGATGTTCTTTGGTATTGTTATTCATTTATTTTCCTATTTAAGGCCCAAGTGCTTTGGGGTCATTTTCAGATTTTCTGGCTGCCACATGTCCACAGCAGAGGGCAGGATGTCAGAAACGACTAGTTATCAGATCTCATTACCGCTTACCTAAAGGCAGACGGAGAGCAAAAATAGGACCCTGCCACCTGTTCTTTGTATCCTGTTCCTTTTCCAATCACTTTAAGAGACGCTGGCTGGGTAAATAATTCATATCCATTTTCATTGCTTTCAGGTGAAAGTCGGCTGCTTGTGTGTTTGTATAGTGAGTTGGTGAAATAAGACCCCCAACCCCCTCCTGAGTGAGATTTTATTTTATTATATGTCTATTTCTTTCTGTTTTTTTTTTTTTAATGACCAGGGAAGTTTGGGTGGGCAACACCACTGTGTTACGATTGTATTGCTACATATTGTGAAACTGCAGTATGCTAAAAACAGGACTCTTCTAATGAGAGGTGGCAAGCTTGAGTCTAGTTTGTGTTTTAATAAACTGATAATGTTTGGATAATGCGAATGTCTCCGTTGAGCCAAACTTCCACAGAATTGTTTGTGGTTGGTCAAGATGGTCACAGCGCATTGCAGCATTTAGAGACAGGATAGAATATGGCTATTAATGCGAATGTGACCTTCGAAGCTGTAGTGCAGTACTGTCCACTTTGCCAGTAACAGGTGTGTCTGATAGGAGCAGGACTCTTTGGCATTAGAGCTGATTTAACCCTCAAGGCTACGGGCCTAATTATGTAACTGCATCAGGCCCACTTTCCCCAGTGTGGTGTAGCGTCAGAAAAGAAGGCCACTGATGGACTCTTTCTGTGGGGTGTGGAGTTTGTTGAGGGGTGGGGGGTGCAGCGTGTGCTGTCCTCTGTTTGGCCCTTTGTTGCCGTTCGGCATTTGAGGCTCCAGTTGCTCTGTAGAGTGCAGGCCTTAAGTGGGCCACAGGGGAGCTCATGAATGCAGGGAAGGTGTGGAGGGCCTGGGGGATGCGGGGGTTGGGAGGAGGGGGGCAAGGGGGCTGCAGGAGTCAGGCAGGTGCCTGTTTGTGGTAAGTTTTACCTCTCTAGTGAGGTGGGCCACCGGGAGCAGGTGGGCTTTGTTTAGAGCTTTTATTCTGCATGAGAATTTGCAATTATTATCTACAACAATAACACACGTTGGCCGTTTCGGTTTGTATATGACTGCATATTAGAGCTGCATGTATGTTGCAAATGTATTTCTGCATGCTGGTCAGTTTGACCTGCCTCACTCTGTGGTTCATTTCCAGTACGCTCAAGCTAAAACATTCTTTAACATTAGTGAGGTTTGGTTTGCAGTGATCCGATTATGTCTTAATGTTAACACTCTTTAGTCATAATTCTCAAAACTCGTTCTGCTATTATTTTCTGGTTGGTTAATGAGGAGAGAATGTTCTCATTTTAAGACTTGGTTCCTCTTTGTTTTTCCTAATGCTCTTTGAGTTTCTTCTTCTGAGTGCTGTTTTTTTCCCAGTGTGGCTTTTAGGGAGCATTATTTTTTTTGTGTTTTTTTTTTCTCTTCGTTGTTCCTTCTTTGTGCTGTGTTTTTCCTTATCTCTTTGATCCCTAGTTTGCTTATCAGGGCTTGGACTTAGCATTAAAAGCATTTCACAAATAAATTCAATTGAATTGAAAATACTCCAGTTGCTATATGCCTGGCAAAACGCTCAAAAGCATCTGTGGTTAGTCAGTTGGGGGACAGAGACTACTCTGCATGTCACCAAATTCTGCTATATCACAAGAGGCAAAACCAATTCCCCTATATGGCCAAATGTATCTGGAAGCCCATATGATCCTATTTGACACCCATATTGCTGAGATTATGGCAACAATGTAAGCCACTGGAGTTCCTGCCGTCCAAATTCGTCTTTATGAACCATTATTGTGCACAGGAGCCCAGTCATTTTGGAACCAGTCTGCCCCGCACTGTTAGCACATTATTGTGCTACGTTTTCTATGCTATAGAGTTACCTGGATTTGAGAGGTTGAGCCTAAACCTTTAAAAATAGCACCCGCCTATTATCCCTCCTCCACCAAACTTTACTATTGGTACTGGTAACCCAGAATTATTCATCAGGCATCCATGGAGTTGAACCAGCAGAAGGTTTTCTGTCAGAGCTGCTTTTTGTTATTGTGGGCTTTAATTATATATAGTTAGAGTTCTCAAATGTTTTCTTGGCATTCTTTACTCTAAACACCCAACACATTTAGTAGATAATATGTTTTCAAGTTACTCACAGATTTGAAACTAAATTTGTTATTCGACTTTTCCCATTGAAATGTATCTTCAGCCCAACCAAACAGTTGTGCCTGTACTTCGCTGAATTCCCTGTTGTTTGTATCTCCATCATTGTTTTTTTGGTTGACAGTAAAAAAGAGTGGCCTCTTTACACATTATGATGATATGTCGACCAATTAGAGTAGCGATGTTGTCCGCTCTGCTGAGGCCAAACAGCTCAGGTATGGGTCACTTTATTTGTAATGGAAAAACATTTGATTCCAGTTTGACACGGTTCCTCCTGCCAGTGAAAATGTGCCATTAGCCTGTTCAGCCATTGAATCCTATTTCACGCTCAGTTCTTGTGCTGATGTTTGTTGTCCAGAGGTTTAAAACCCTAGAGTAAATGATGCAACAGAAGATGCCCACTACAGTCTTCAGCAGCCCATGAGCTTAGCGGTGCTCCTAGATGCTTCTTTACCCAACAGTAGCACTTACAGTTGGCTGGGGTAGCTTTAACAGAACAAAAGTTTCACAAACTAATCTTGTTGTGAAGGTGGAATACTATGACTGTCCTACTGAAAGTCATTGAGCTCTTCTGTACAACCAATTCTATTAGCATTGTATTTGTTTGTTTGTATTTTCAAGGCTGTGTGCTTTATGTTATACGCTGGTTAACAGTAGGTAATGCTTGAACAACTGAATTCAATACTTAAAGAGAATAATCAATGTGAGGCTCGCTCTACCACTTGAATAATTGTTGTGCTAAGATGCTTTGGGGGGAGACCAAGCAACTCATTAATGAGCTCTTTCTTCAAGTGGGTGTGTTTTTAGAGCAATGGGTGAGTCGAGAGACCACCCACATAACTCCAAAATGCTCTTTAATGTTGAATTGATCTCATCATTACCAGCATACGAACCTATGACATGTTATTCATTAGATGTAGTAATCGATGATGATAATGAGATCAATCTTTCTGTGTCTGCCATTTTTTTGGAACTCCTATAGTGGTCAGATGAAATCAGTCACCGAGTGTCGATTTTTATGCGCAGAACTCTACTGCTGCATGCGAGTAAATGAAGAGAACCCAGCGCTGTAATGAACATAGCACCCTCTGCCATTGCCCAAAAAACAGTGAGACTAATCAGGCCGTTTGTGTGCTCATTGGAAATGGCTGTGATTTTCCCTGCACCCTCAGTGCGGCTCATGCTGCTGTGTAATCAGACATTAGGTGAAGGGGGTGGAAAGGTGGGAGGGAAGCACCTGAACACAACACCACCTGTATCCTCCAGGTAAACGAGGAGCAGGAGGTGAGGAGGAGGCGTTTTGCCGTGCGCGCAGACTCCAGGGAGAGAGAGAGACTCTCAGCTGTCAGGAGGAACAGGTATAATTAACCAGGAGAGACTGCATGACGGAAACTTAAGCCACAGCTCTGGAAAGCCCTCTCTCTCTCTCTTTCTCTCTCTCTCTCTCTCTTTATCTCTCACTCTCTCTCACTCACTCTCTCTCGCTCACTCACTCTCTCTCGCTCACTCATTCTCTCTCTCTCGCTCACTCATTCTCTCTCTCTCGCTCACTCATTCTCTCTCTCTCGCTCACTCACTCTCTCTCTCACTCTCTCTTTATCTCTCTCTCTCTCTCTCTTTATCTCTCTCTCTCTGTCTCTCTCTCTCTCTCTCTCTCTC
>JBBKCR010000034.1:11617717-11645660 GCA_037577295.1 Ladigesia roloffi | reverse complement strand
TCAGTACATTTTACATTTTTGTTTTATTGTGATCATTGTTTTTAGGATTGTTTTACTTTCTTTTTCGTGTTTATTCTCTTTATGTAAAGCACTTTGAATTACTGTTGAGTATGAAATGTGCTATATAAATAAACTTGCCTTGCCTTGCCTAGAGTTAGAGTTAGCAGATACTTTTATATATGTGGAATTCAAAGAATAATTTGGAATCAAAACTTATTTATCCTGGAGGAAATCTAATAAATAATGATTGTGTCTGGTTTTGAACAGTCAGTCTGAATCTTGGGTCGGGTGGTGTAACTCTGTCTGTTTCCCTGTGAACTCGCAGCTCAATGGTGATCAGAGACCTGACCCTGCGCAGCGCCGCCAGTTTCGGCTCCTTCCACCTGATCCGCCTGCTCTACGACGAGTACATGTTCTACCTGGTGGAGCATCGCGTCGCCCAGGCAACGGGCGAGACACCAATCGGGGTTATGGGAGAGGTAAGGACAAGGACATCTCCTGCGCCTCAGCTCTCCACATTCCGCCTGCACGTCAGGGACCCAGTGGGAAGCTGCGAAGCTTTTTCACAAGCTTTGAAATAACTTCTTACATGAAAAGGGCTTTTTTTTTCCCCCTTTTACTGAAAACCTTTCATTGGTGTGTAGAGAAATGCAGTGATCACACCTTGGTGTAGCTGTAAGTCTTTTCAGTTCTGAAACATTGCGCTGCCGGTGTTGTGCGGCTGAGCAGTCGGAGCTAATTGTAATTGAAATAGCATCAAAACACTTGTGGTTCTAAGGCCATTAAAATAATAAGACGCATATAATTGACAGAGGCTTGTTGCAGTCGGAAGGTAATAGACCTGCAAGAACTGAGCTTTGTGATAATTGTGTTGCTTTTTTTCCTTTTCTAGTTTGTTGACCTGAATACCCTGTCACCTGCCAACATCGACAAAGGTGAGCACTCCAAGCCTGACTTCATTTCCTTTACATCTAGTTAAAGAACATAAGTCCTTCCATACATCTTAGATCCACTGGGTGTCTATTTTTGCTGTAACGTGAGAAAGATTTAGTGATGGACTATTACCGTGAATATGCTGCCCCCCAATAGGCTGACAATTCCAACTGGTGTGATTAACACACTGTTTTTCATAATTAACTGTCTAAACACGGCTGAACATCACATGTCCAGACTGATTGATGATTTAATGATAACGATTTGATCATCACTGCAGTATTGACAGTCTTAAACAGTTATTTTTGTTTGTTACATGTATGACCACTATGAAAGATTTCCACAAGTCCCAATACAGCCAACATGTGGAGGGCTATTATGTTTGGGAAAGAATCCAAACACAACATAAAGGAAGATGGAAGCTTTTACATTTTGCACAGAGTGCCATGTTTCCTGTAAAGATCAATATTTCACTGTGGAGATGCTGCAGGAAACAGTTTCACAATAGAAATGGTCAATCTGACTGCTCTGTGATACATTTGCCATAATAAACCCCCATCTGCTCTTTGCTGACTAAATTAGTGCACATTCTAGTGTGACCTGACATTGGGATGAATATGAAAAAAATAAAAGTTTCTAAATTATTTGGTCTAAATTACCATTATGCCTTTTATGAGGCAGAAATACTTAGTGTTTCCCCACAGGCTTTTCGTGTGTGTGTTTGCGTGTGTGTATAATGATTTAATAATCACTGCCGTATTGCCAATCTTGACCATTTAGTTTTGTTATATTAGTGCTGTAAAGTGATGAATTAAAAGTAACCAGTTAATCGCAAATCTGGAAACATTTTTTATCGTGATTAATCGCATTTCTGAGTCAGCCCAATAAATAATATATAGCAAAACTAAGTTATCAATTTTACAAAGAAGGCTTTGTTTGTATTTTTCCCGACTCTGTCACACTTTTAAAAAGCTGTGAGATAAAAACAAAACTTACTTTTGAATAGAGCAGCCATCATGAAATACAATTTAATCAAAATCGATTTAAGGCTTTTTTCCTACTAGGACAACGTTTCTCTCTTTTTCACACGTATTTGAATTAAATTGTTTTTTGGGATTGCTGCACAAACACTTGTGAGATTGGACTTCCTCTCCTGGCATGCTGTTCGCTGGCATTGCGTAATACTGCCCCCACTGATAAGTGTGGTACTGCACTGCAGATATGCGTTTAGTTTTCAAATTAGAAAATACATTAACGCACATAGTTACCGTGATATTTACAACAGCACTTATTATAATTACACACATGCACACACAAACACCCCCCATTTAAATAATTTAATAATTCAATAAATACATTTTAGCATTTTCCCTTATCATTCAGTAGTTGTTTCAGTAGATCTTTAGTAGTCTATTGAAAGGTTGTCTATGTTTGGTGTTCCAGATGAGCCGAGCGAGATGGACAGTGATCTGGATGAGGAGATGGAGGAGCTGGAAGAGCCGCTGGCGAAGCGGGAGAAGGGCGAGGCGGAGGTGATCCAGGTGCTGCAGGTGGGGGCGATGGAGGACGGGAGCAGCGCCGTGGTGGGGGTCGTTCAGCAAGGCTCCATTCAGCTCACTTCCGCCGGTCACGCTGAACACATCCTGGGCTCGGCCACTGGACCCAGCACCATCCGCCACTGCGGCGGCGCCGGGAACGCTTACGCCTCCGTGTGAACAGAACCGCTTCTCTCTCCGACACCCTACTTTTATTTTCCTCTCCCTCCACATATCACTTTCACCTTTCAGTCCTCCTCTGTCTCCCTCGTCTTTATCTGTCGGTGTGTGAGGCGTTTTCCTGGATCACGCGTGAGATGACGATGAGGATATTCTGCCTGATGGCTCAGTTGCAGTATGCAGATCTTCAGGAGAGCAGCTGGAGTCCCGCGCCGCCATATTAATTCAGCTTCTCCAGCTCGGAGCAACGTTTTGAAAAAGAGAGAGAAGGCGCTGACAAGTTGGTGTAGAGTCCCTATGCTGATTAGAAGTGATTTTTAAAATTAATTTATTTTTAATTTCTTCTAATCATTTTTGATGACCAAGAGCTCAAATCCTAGCCACTTGCTCCAGAGAGAAAAAGATAAGAAATCCGCCGTTCGACGCTTATTTTTGGATGTCTGTCAACTTTCTACTATTTATTTGTACGACCGGTCATTGTTTACGATTTTTCAATGTGGCTTTGCGTTGCCGTGGGAAATCTTGCTCTGTATACTGTGCTGCTAAAGCCTCAGGCAGGCTGGAGAGCTCTACTGACCTTCTGACGGTTGCATATTCATCAGAATGTACCTTGCGGTCGAGCGTTTCCCCATTCGCCGTCTGTTTGTGGAATTAGTCGCTTGATGGCGTTTTCTATTGAGAGGATGTGTTTTGACATACAGTACGAATTTGTTGGTCATTCCCCTCACCCCGATTGGACCAAAAAATCAAGTGATTGGCTGTTCCAGGCCGTTTTGTAAAGCTTTGTTTCCTCTCCCACCTGTGCCGTGTTGTAAAACAGAGCGAATGTCAGGGATTTAATGTACCTCGGGTTCATCATAGTGCCTTAACCCAGCAACAGCTTTTCATTCTGTCTAGGCTGACCGTGACCTACTGAGAGGGATGTTTTGTTTTTTCTTTTCTTTTTTTTTTTAAACAGTCAAAGCTAGATATTGCTCATTTCTGTACTTGGACTTGTGGCTGGATTTGTGGTCTTTCATCAACTTGAGTGGGTGCAGAGTGCAGGTTACCCACAAAGGCTTTTCTCGAGGTACGACAAGTCCTGTTTGGTTCTGAAACAGCTCAAGGCCTGCTCCCTTTCGCCTTTGTGGTTAGATGAAGTGTGTGTGTGTGTGTGTGTGTGTGTGTATGTCTGTCTGTGTGTGTTAGTGTGTGTTATGCACATGAGGGCTGGATTCGGGCTTTAGTTGTGTTTTTGTTTGTGTACACGTCACCCTACCTCACACCAGTGGTGCCGGCCCTTGGATGCAAAAGCCCTGCAATTCTGAAAATGTGTTACATTGTACTGGTCTCAAACCATTTTCATCCAATCACACAAAGTCTGTCCACACACTGCATTTGGTTACACACTGGGTTATCTGTATAGGGGACCAAAAGTTGCTATGATATAAAGATAAATATATATATAGATATAAATATACATATATGGGTGAATCAGTTCATACATTTCTTTGCTGTGTGAAATAGCTGATACTGAGCTGGTGGTATTGCTTTTGTAGCTTCTTTTGTTGATCAGTCGATCCGTGAACTGACTGTGAAAGGGGAGGGGGGGAGGGGGAGGTCCGCAATGCCAGGAGAGTGCACTACATGGTGATCTGGACCAAAACAAATGGCTCCATTTACGCGAGCGCATCAGCCGCATGCATTCGAAAGAGTGTCCAGTGGCTCCCTGGTTTTAGGTGCTGACTATATAACGGACTCATTTTTTCGGTACTTGATTTGTACTTATTGATTGCTGTAATTTAACAGAGAAGAAAAACACTGGAGCCTTTATTGTCTTCACTACTGACTTTTTTTTTGTTTGTTTGATATTCCTGACTTGGGTAACAGGCCACTTTTTTATGTCCGTTTACTCATCTTGTCTGCCTGAATGATTCTTTTTTTCTTCTTAAGGGAGATTGTCCCCCAAAGCCCCACTGTTCTCAAATCTGATAATCATGAAGTTCGCCGTTTATCGGAGGGCTATCTGTGAAGAAAAAAATATCGAGGATGTCACTTTTTACGGTGGTGAGCCGTAGCCGTTTTAGCCTGTCCAAAATGATTGGAGATTATGAATTGATCTGTAATATTTAGGCTCTTTTCCCATTGTAAAGTTGAACCATGCTTTAGTTTAGTTTCCTGCTGTGGATTCATGTTTGGTTTGTATCCTCTTGTGCCTGGAGTGAGAACAGCTCTTAGCTATTGGTTAGTTTTTCAATGAAAGTGCTTTTGGTCTTGCATGCCTTTTTTTATTGTGCTGCTAGAATATCATAAAGTTTGCGTTTCTTAAAAAATATTTTTTGTGGGGACTGTGCCACAGTAAACAATTTTGTGTGTTCATTCCAAACCAACATCTTTCATAAACCTGCCCCAAATCCCCCATTTTGTTTTGCAAAGACAAAAAAAAAAAAAAAAAGTCTTGGTTTAATCTGGACATAATGTTCACCTGTTATCCCTGAGACCCCAATGAAAGTTAGCCTTGCTTGGATCTTAACCTTTTTGTCACCAAAGTACGGTGTGTATTGGTGCAAGGCAAGTGAAGGAAGCGGGGGGGAAAAAAACAACCTAAACATATCAAACCTTTCGGCTACTGCAAATGGGAGACGGGAGGCTCTCCTAGTTCAGGCAGCTTCACAGACAAGAGACTTCAGTGCCTTTCGATTTCACGAAGACCTCTAGGACCAGAGGAGCCCCCCGCCCCCGTTCGGCTGCTCCTGCGGAAAGGTCTAGAAAGCAGAGCAGACAAACAGAGGTCAGGTTTCAAGCTGGCCCGTCTGAGGAGGGTCTGTTCTCCGCGGTGGTCCAGGCGTCCCTGCTGTCCTCTATATCCGGACCCTTGCACCTCCCACAGATATATGCACATAAACACACATTCAGAGGCTCACTGCTCCATCTGCTGACTGACTGTGTGGAGCCGTTTGGATCTCTTGGGGAAATATGATGTAAGTAGAGCTGGATTGGAATTTCGCACTGCACTATCATGACATTCGCCCCTTTATATCGTATGTCGAGTGATGTGCGCCTTTTCCTTTTTCCCGTTTCCTTTTTTTAATGCTTTCTGGAATATTTTAAGTGCCATTTGACGGTTTACTTAGTGAGTCGTGGCCTGCTGTAGCGCGTTCTAATGCAAGCACAAGCATCATGGTACTCCCGAGAGACTCTTGGGGGGGAAGGAGAAAAAAAAAAGCAGTCTTAGTTGTAAATATAGGAATATCAAGGAAAAAAAAAGGAGCGTTATTTATTTACTCTCCCTTTCGTTAACCGGTTTGATGACAGATATGTTTTGAAAGTGTACATGGTGATTCTTCTTTTCCCCCTTCTATCTTTTTTGGACGATGTATTGTACTTTATATATACATACAGTATGTATTTTTTCTCACCCCTCCCCCCTTTTTTGTGTGTTGTTTCAATTTCTCTCTTAGTAAATTATATTCTCGGAAAAATTGGTAAGAGCTAACCAATACGTGTAGAGTGATTTGTATTGTGTATTTTACATGAAGGATAACAAAAACCGGGGAACTTTTATATTTATAAAGGCATATATTAACATTTAGTGTGTCGTTCTGAGGAAAATAGAGGAAATATCCAAGACACATGTAGTTTGTTTTTTCTGAATATTTCAGACTTGAGCTCAGGCTAGCTTAGTGTTGTTTACTTACTTGTGGCTGTCTTTCAATTAATAAACTTTTTTTCTTGTTGAAAAAGAATATCTGTTCCCATCAATCCTGATTTTTTCTTTCTATGCAGTTCTTGAATGGACTCTAACATCTGATTGGATTCACCAAGGCCATTCCTATTCTCACTCCGTAAGCGTTAAGTGTTCAAAAATTGGAACTGTAAAATCAGCACAAACAAGAGAAAACATGCAAAAACGGCCAAGAGAAACAACACAACTCTACTGTCAAATATATTTCATTTAGTTGATAAAATTGATCTACCTGAAGGAGTAAAGTCACAATGTTTGTTTGAATTGTCATCCTATTTCTTTCCATACAAACAGATGATGACATTTATCGGGCCGCTCATAGTAAAAGTAGCAAAAGGCAGCGATGTCTAGTTCTGCCTGCTCTGCTTCAGGCCACGGATTGTCTACACTTTACCCTCCGATACCTCAGTCAGCGAAAAAGTCAGGAATACACATACAGGCTCCAGGAAATACTGTCATTACAGTCACAGGTAAAACATCACATGGCTTTCGGCAGATATGGATTCCAGTTTGTTTCAAATCCAAACTCTAGTTGAACCTGGAAATCTTCCAGTGTTAGAATAGAAAAAAAAAAAGTTGTTTCCCCAAAGTGAGGTACTTCAGCTCCTATTTTCCCTCAAAGCTGAGGCAGAGTGGAGTATTATGAGGCTGAGAAAACATCACAAGCCCTTTAACATTCATTTAAGCAGGGATGACTCCAAAAATCTCTGGTTAATGTTTAGCAATAGATATGAATGCATAGTTTTAAGGTCCTGATAAGGCAATTTCAGGTTAGTTCTGATTTCTCAGTGCTTCTGAATAATTCAGTCACTGATGTAACCGGTCATTCAGTGCAGTCTGATGTGAAAATGTTCTATGTAGAGATTTCTTTACTGATTTCGTTACAGTGTTGGTGATGGGAACCCGGTGTTGTGACATCACAAATGTGTCTTGGGAGTTTTAGAAGTGAAATACTAGTAAATCTGAAGAAATGTTTCTAATTTGCTCCTATAATTAGAATCAGACATTAAATCAACTAAAAATTGTTTTAAGCCAAACGCTTAAACTGTAAAAACTGGAAATAGGTGGGGATATCCGGTTCCATTCGTCACCACTGTAAACGATACAGACTAATATTTCTATGAGATGCTAATGGAAAGCATCTCATGTCAAACCACTCTGAATGAATCAAACCGTTGTGATTGCATCTGGACTTATGAATTTTAAAAAAATGGATTGAGGGCAATTTGCTCATATAGAAATGTAGGGCCAGGAGAAAATACTTTCATAAAGTGCTTTGGTAAGCGACCGTAGCATATCTCTTAAAGGAAAAGAAATGACATTTTTACTGCCCATTCAACTGAACCTGGATTTGTACCCTACTCGAGTGCCGTGTCTCTTACAAAACAAGAAGCATTTCGCCTACAGGCTTCTTAAACTGACCTAATACACTTTGTCAATGCAAACACTTTGAGGACAAAACTAGTGAAAATACCTTTTGCAGTCTACTGCCAGGGGAAAAAAAGCAACACTACATGATTTACCTGATGAATTAATGACTGTCTGGCTCCTACCAAGCGCAATACGTTAGGATACATTTTAACCTCAAGTGCAGATTTATAAAAAAAGTTGCACTTGGCTGTTAACATCACTGGCTGTATTCTGTAAATGCCATTTATCTATACAGAAAGTTTAAAATCACATGATTCTCTGAATTCACTGCTCGTTTTCAAACTCCATTTGTTATATGGCTTCAGGTCCTTCCCACCGGTGCAGGGGCTTGTGAATTTAGGAGATGCAAAAATGTAACATGATATAGATGCATCAAAAACATGAAAAACAATAAAACTGTAATTGATTTGGTGTTAAGATGAAATCTTGCCACCCTCACCCCAATTTTAAGAAAGGGGTACCTTTTCTTTTATAGACACAAGGATGAAGGTTGGCTACTGCTATATAAAACTCACCCCACCATCTAAAATTTGAGGCTCTTCCGCCCTGGCTCACACAGTTTGACGGCAAACGTTTGTCCAGTCACAAAAGAAAAAGAAGCAACAAGCGGATGCTCTGAAGTCCACTCAGTTCAGTGCCTCGGGTTCTAGAGAAGGTAGGAATAACTAAAAAGCTTAGTCCAGGGGCTGGGGGTCGGCTATGGGCATCGTGTGCAGCACCTCGTCCAGCAGCTGCAGAGCCCGGTGCAGGTGGATTTCAATCCAGCATGGCGTCTCTTTAATGCTCTGCCTGGGGTAGTCTGGGCCCCATCCCTTCACGAAGCTCATCCTCAGGATACACAGCCTGCGAAGGTCATCCACGCCAATGCCAGCGGCTGCAGACAAACCTGCAACACAGTTTAATGCACATTAACACAGAACACTAACCAGCTAGACATTCAGTCAATTGCTGAGTTATATATACTCATTTTTTAATTTATATTTATTTTACACATTTGTATTTTACACAAATACACAATTATATGCCAAATTCGAGCTATAAAAGGGACGGAAGCACTCACTGATTGCGGGTGCGATCCCTCCCACTGATCCGGGTCCCGGGATGTTTCCGGCCACGGCAGCTGCTTGGGCTGCGGCCGCTGCCTGAGCCGTCGCTGCTTGCTGTTGCATCTGCCGGTGGCACTGTCGCAGGTCGAACACCTGCAGCAGAGTGGGGACATGAACCATGTGGGTACACAGCAGAAAACCAGTAACCGGAATGATAAAAAAAAAAAACAAGATTCTTCCTCACCTTAATATACGCACTGGGGTAGATCTTATGTACGGCGTCGCCTGGGGCACGTCCAGCCTCCCGGTCCAAGTAGTAGCTCTGTACAAAGACGGCGTGGTCACTCAGGCAACGCACCCACACATCGCCTTCACCTTTGCATTCGAGCTGGACACCCTTACCAATGTGCAACCTGTGAGCCAAGAAGAGCAAGCAGTGAAAACACGGCCAAACTTTGCTTAAAGCCATTTAAAATGCTGTAATGGAAAAATACCTTGCTCTTTCAATGGCTTCAGTTCTGTGCACGTTGCTCAGCTGGCCCAGGCAGAAGCGGTCTCCGCCCGATGGGTCCACATATCCATCCACAGTCACGATGGGGCAGTTAGAGGGAACCTTAAACGTCTCCCCAACCTGTACGTCCATCTCAAAATAGGCGATGGAGCACCAGTAATCAGGAGCTGGTGAAACACACAGTTATGTAAAGAATACTCTCCTTTGTAGCATCATTAAAGAGGAATTCTGGTTTAAAACAAACCCCCAACGTTCTTTTTCATGTTGTGTAATCTTCCGTAGCAGCACTGCATCCTTTTTGACTACTTTTATAATTTCATATATTTTTCATTGTCCAATTCTCTTTTTGCAATACCCAGCATGCAATACACAAATCCTAGCACAGCCACTGATGTATAGAGAGTGAAATCTGGCAAACTAGCCATAGCATTAGCTGGCTACGCTTCTTTCAACATCAGACAACTAGGGGACAAACAAACAATCTTTTAGTCCTTTCGTCCCTCAAGACCCAACAGAAGGGGCTTTTCCTTGACTTTACACAGGTAAATCTATCTGGACACTATAGTCACCACACTGTAGGAGGTGAGTATGCATGTTTACGATAGATGAAGAATTTGTTCCAGAGCTGCAAGATATGGATATAATCTAAATATGTGGCTGTAAAATGGCAGTAGTTATATTATAATGCTTTTCAAAGTACCCAGATCACCACTATTCTGTAATTAAAAAATCTACAGCACATGGCTTTTTAAACTTGTGACAGTACTGAATCAATGACAAAACCCTAAATAATTCAGACTTACCCGGATGGTTGGAAATAGGAGGTTGAAAAGCTATTTCACTGTGTACAGGCCCTAAAGCAGAAAAGGGAGAAAAGTATTTGGTGAATAGAGATGGGCACGAACTAACTAGCCATGTGCATTCAGAGAGACTTACAGTAGTGTCCTGGGTGGTGCATTGGTGGGTGGTGTTGTATATGGCCGTTCTGAGGGTGAGGCACGTTGGGTGTAAAACTGTTGCTCCTTGACCATGTAGAGGTGGCATCTAACAAAAAGAGGTAAAGTAAATTTAGCCCAACATCCAAAAACTCTGTTAGATAATCTTCTCAATCTCGAACACAATGAATGAAAAGACAAGGATGCTTCTCTTGTCTGTAGAGAAATGGAGAGGACTGATGGACAGGATGGACTCGGAAATGCTGAAAAGCTTTCAGGCTCTGAGAGCCGGGCCGTTCGGTGCAGGGACGCTGGGTTCGACGGAGGCTTACTGTGGTGATAAGTGGAGGTCTGGCCAGGGGGGAAGCCATTCTGCTGTGTTCCCTGCACTGTCCCTGAAGCAATCTGTAGCAGACCCTCACTGCTATGGCTCCCTGAGAGAAGACTATTGGAATGAGCTGAGGAAAGAGGGGGGGGGATGGGTAGGTGTGGGAATGCACGCAAACACACAAATACACACAAACCATTAACACATGACACCACCTCTGCTAATGAGAAAGCTTTTCAGCATGACCTACACATTCATGACATGATGAAAAGCAGGCTAATATGGGAACAAAACGACAGCCTATGCAAGAAAATGTTTAATAAGGAAGCCTCACTTGTGGATCCCACCGCAATGCTAGAGAAGGCGGAGGTGGAGGCCGAGCTGTTGCCGTCTGCTGGAGGGAGCAGGGCGGGTGTGCTGAAGGCCTCCTGAGCCACAGGTCTAGACGGAGGGTGCTGGATGGTCTGGATGTGGCCCTCAGAACTGGGTAAGGATGACGGACAATCGTAGTCGTACTCGTCTTTGACCATGAGGCCAGATGAGCCTGGAGTGGTGAAACCAGGAAAGGACAATATAATAGGTTATCTTAATTATATACTAGATATCAGTAGCAAGAAGCTAACTCTTCGTTGCACTTTTTTTTTAGTGTAGTGTTTTGTTGGCACATTCTGCAATTCAACCTTAAAACACTAAACTAAACACTAAAACCCCTAAACGAAAAGATATTTACTATTTCTAAAGTATTATTGACCCATATTGCCCACCTTGAGGTAAAATATATAAAAAAAGACAAATGTACACCACCCAATCAAATGACCACCAAAATTAAGCAGTTTGGTATCAACAGGTAATCATTAACTTACCAGTACCCGACAGTGTGAGTCCAGACAGGTCTGCAGGAGACAAAAAAGGGGGACATTGGCTTAAACAAACAATCTATGCTAAATCATATTTCATTATGCTTGCATCTTTTTAAATTACTCCCTACTATAAGATTTTGCTTCATCATTTCCCTTCCACTGTCCTAACACTTAAGAGTTTTCTCAAATTCTAAGTCGTCCAAATGAATGTAAAATAATGTTACGTAACAAAGTTGCCTGGTTATACTCTGAAATCTTGGACTGACCTATGCCTGCTGAGACCACCCGCTCATAATGGTAAGGGTTCACACAGACACTGTCGCACTTCAGGTCAAAGGCAAACTGGCAGTATTTGACATGCTTTAGCTCGTTTTTGTGGAGGTCTGGCCATCGCCACAGTCGTGCGTAGATCACATGAGGAAAACCTTTGCGTCCCGCCACCTGAAAACAACAAAGTCAGAGGAGAGAACTTTTAACCCAAGACCAAGCAGCAACAGGGGAAGTAAACAAAGGCAGAGAATTAGGAGAAAGAAAATGATATTAAAAAAAAAACAGACGAACAAAAGATTTTATAATCAGGTTTACATAACTCATCCATGCTCCCTCAACAAATGTCACAGCAACTGAAACTAGTGTCCTAAATTAAACTTACTCAAGCTCTACATTCCACATTTGAAAGAAAGAGGCAAAACCTTTTAATTATTTGCTTAGCCTATAGTTTGTATAGCAGGTACAAAATTTACTAAGATTTAAAAAGGTACATATTATACAAAACTCACTTTAAAAAAAAACAAGTTAAAATGGAACTATAGGCTATACAAAACATGTTCATTAAGTTCTTTGCACAAAATCACTCTCACAAAGAGATCAACAGTTTTATTCTTCACAGCTTCAGTCCCTTTCAAACTGAGCCAAACAGAGCCCTTAAATGGCTCATTATGAAAGGGACAGAAACTGACAAGAATACAGCTGGTGAAATCCTTATATGTGAGAATGATTTTGTGCAACTCCATGAACATGTTTTGTTTAGCCAATGACCTATTATAACTAAAGTGAGATTTGCATTTGTTCCCTTTTAGTGGAATGTGATCCGTAAAATTTGTAAAACCAGACTGGCTGACTTTAGATCATTTTCCCCAATTTCCCATCCAGTTTAGTCATATCCACCTCCACCCTTTAGCTAGGACTTCACTAACACTGGAATGGTGTGAGTAAAGAGGTGCTTCCTTCTTGAATGGTAAAGGTCAACCACCTTTTTCCAAATGCCCACCCAGAGAGAGCAAAGCCAAATGTGCTGTCCTGGACTTCTGGCCACGCCACCACAAGGGATGAAACTCGTGATCTCCTGACATTAGAACTAACTCTCAGACAACTTCAGATAAATTAACAACCAGAGTGATTCTGGTACAGAGAGCAGAAATCCTGGTTACCCGAATAGAAATATTTTAATGTATTTGTCCGAATACCACATTAGTAGAAAACACGCTATTTGTATCCGAATACCGTATTCTTCACTTTTTAATCACTCTCTGGCTGACTTGCCATAACTCTTACATTAGTTTTCTTAATATAAGATACTGGAAGTAAATTCATTATGGACCATTACCAATACTTATCGTTAATATACCAGGTAATTATACACTGAGAAAATTTATTTTTTTAATCATCACATCTCTGCAATGTGAGGAGCCTATAGATTCCCACTAGAGATGTGATTTTTTGGCAAAAACACTATTCAAACATCGAGGAAAACTATTCGAAAATGTTTCGAAATTCAGTTTTCTTCTTCTGGAGTAGCCTATGGGGGAGCTTTAGTGTTAGGGACACCCTCTGGCTGAATTAATGCATTACATGACGTATCGGTGAGGAAAAGTCCTCATTTCTGTTCCGTGATTTTTTTTCGAAGTCCCGTAACGGTATTTGAAATAACTACTCGATACTCAAACGTATATAGAATATTTGAATATTTGAAAGTCACATCTCATCCCCAATCCCCACCCCTAGCAAGTAATAACATTCTACACGTACATATTAGAACTAAAAGTGTATACTACAGTCCCTCATTAGCTGCAATGTCAATTTCTGCCAATGTCATGTGAAGCTTGTCCAACCTCAAAGATGTACTAATCCAGTGAATGGTCACTTTCACTGATCATGAGTGCCCTACTCTTGATTTGTATTGTTACAGTCTATCTCACCTGAAGCCGGCCATCAAGAGTGCGCTGGATGGTAACACACTTGCTGGGATGGGCTCCGTTGGTGGTAATGGCTGTGATGAGCGAGTCAAGCTCGTCCTTCTTCTCCTTCAGCTTCTTCACCAGGCTCTCGATGGCGCGCTTGGCGAAGGTCTCGCTCTCACCGCCCTGCCTGTGACACATCAGACTGTGTACGATGCTCAGGCATGCATCATTACTCGTAGGCGTATTTGTGATCGACATGTTGAACAATGTCTCTCGTCTACGATGTTTTGGTTCTTCTGTCTTGCTCAGGGAGAGGAAAGCATCAATAAAATGTTTTCCAGTGTGTCCATTCAATTCTTACCCTGAAAGAAACATTAGATGCAAATCATACATCTCATTTCTTCAAACACTGAGACTAAATTTCAGCCAGTGTTAGCCCCTAAACTAAACTCACTTATTTACACTGTAAAGTTAAGGAGCCCGTAATCCACATTTTTATTTAACTGTATCCTCCCCCTTCAAAGCAAACAAGTTTGGATATGGGTACCAAAGGTAAAAGCTACATAAATTTTTACATTACCTATTTTTAATCATTTTCAAAAGAAAATGCTTATGGGTCTTTATGACCAGAAATAGTCAAATGACCCCTGACCTGACTGGCTGTCCTGTTAACTTCAAAATGATTGAGTGACGCAAACCTTCCCTTTCATGCAGCATTGCTCTCATATATGGCCTCAGGAATATATAATACGTTAAAATGCCACATCATACGCATTTAAAAATAAAAGCAATTGAACGTGAAATAACATGGGCTCTTTAAATTGATGGCTATACCAAATAATTGAACACAATGTGTGAGGATGAAATTTGATATTTAAAGTGGCTTAACTTTGTCAAAGGAGCGGAAATACATTTTCACATTTGAAAAATATTTACACAAAATAAGCCTTTAAAAAAAAAAAAAACTTCACAATATCTAGGGTTTAGACATATACAAGTGTTGGTTTTGTGACATCACATTTTGCAGTATCGGCTGTTATAAGCGTGGGGGTTGTGAAGGTAAATGTTGAAATGGTAACAATATTTACACATTTCAAGCCTTTTAGAAGAATATAATGGGCCTTTAATACATTGAAAGGCATTGCGGATGCAATATAGAGAAGCATAATAGCCACACAGAATTGTGTCTTATTGGAAATAAATTAAATTGCTATGCTGGAACAGTGCAGTACATGGATTATGTTATTTCTGTACCTACACGAATGGCATTAAAACTATTCTGCTGTTCAACGACAATAAAAACAATCAAATTCAAAATTCATACATGCACTGAGTATTTTTGAAGTACAGAAGTATAAAGACTCTTTACATTTACATCTTTATGTTTCAGATACACGTAAAAGTGCTGGTTTGTGATGACAAAAACACTCGGATTTGAAAACTAGCTGTTTTGCAGATAAGTTTCCATTCACGGACAGCAGGTTTGGGGGTAGTGAAGGTACATTTTGAAACCTTAATAAAAAAAATGTCTGTACTGGAACCTCTGTTAGGTTCCAGTACAGACACTGTCAAATCTCGACAGGAGCGGCGGAGGAAGAGGCGGTGGCAAGTGATGGTAAACAAATTTAACCGCCATGAAGTGTGGCTGAAAATATTCAACATCACTGCTTTTCTTTAATATATAGCATTTCGTCTGCAACTGCTCCCATAACATTTCTGTTTTTCTTGATTAAAACGTTAGCCTGCGTATGTCGGTTAGCCACGCTAGCTAAAATCATTAGCTGTTGAGCTTTCTCTTCACATCCAGACACGGACCAGAACTAGACACGGCAGTAGACAAAATGTACGTTGGGTAAAATGCTCTTAGAAATTAAAAGCAAAGAAATTGTAAAGAGTTAAAGAAAACCGTGGGAAGCGTAGCTACTGGCTAGCTTGTGTGGCTAATATTTTGATTAGCTTTAGCTTAGCTGTTTGTTACGCAAACTGTGGTCAGACTGGGTTGTCAGGGATTTAACTACATTATGCCGATATGTAGTGGCTTTATTACCTTGCCAGCCCTCAGGTGCTCGAGTTAAGACTCGGTTGCCTCCTCTTCAGCTCTTTTTCCACTTTTTAAAAAAGATCTGAGCCGCTCAAACTTCAGGGGCTACTTTTCTGCCTAACTGTGAACTATCAGAGCCGTTTGTAGATTATCTAACTGTACGATGGAACAGCCTAAAGGTGTAGAAAATAAACCAAAAACCAAAGGTGTATCGCACCCAGGTAATAAAAGCGTGTTTACGAGCAGAAGTGAATTGAGCCCCCGGCCAGAGGCACCATCTTAACGCCCTGCAGCAGCTGCTCCGATCTTGGAGCGATATGGCGAATAGCGCATGCGCCGTGGGAAAGGCGCAGACCTCCCCTTTGTACATACACAAAAGTGTTAGGACGCCTGAAAGTTACACTAACGAGATCAGGCATTGATGTTGGACCAGAAGTACGGGCTCCCAATATCCATTCCTATTCAACCCAAAACTGTTGGATAGGGGTGAGGTTGTTCCCCAAACTGTGTCCACAAATTTGAAAGTATGGCGTTTTCTATATTGTCTTGGTGTGGTAGAGCATTAAAATTGCACTAAATAAGGGGCCTCCTGTATTCAAATAGGTGTGTCTCAATACTTTTATCTATATAGTGTATGATTATATTTGAAAGTCTGCTGTATATGCCGTACCTGTTTCCCTGTACGTGGACAACAGTTTTGGGACACTTAATCGTAATGATTGAATTCAGGTGGCAATCCTTTCTTCCAGCAAAGGGAAACCTTAAAGCTTCATCATACTAAGATATTTGTGGACACAGTTTTCTATTCCTGCATGACTAAGTGATAAAGAAATGACTGAATGAGTTTGGTGTGGAAATACTTGAGTGGTGTTGGAGTGCTGGTGTAGTTGACAGGTGTCCTAGTACATTACTTGACATGACGTGTATATTCATTAATATTAAGATATTTATTTTAACACACATGAACATTCTTAGCATGTTTTATGGCAGAAACGGCATTCGTGCATTTGCAGAAAATAACAAAACCTTACTGAGCTCATTGAACTTTATTGTACATTTACACTTGTCTACAAGACTGCTACATCTACTACTACTATTACTACAAATAATATTAATAATACAATAATAATAATAATAATAATAATAATAATAATAATAATAATAATAATAATTACATTTTCGGAGTAAGGGGCATTGCATCCATCTAAAATAAAACATACTGTATAATCTGATTTAAGTATTCCCCAGCAGTCATATAGTCACAAATGAGTTGTTCAGTTTTTGAGCCTTATATTGTACGGCCCAGTTTTCATTTCGGTAAAGCAGTTAATCACTGGACTATGACTGGACTGTGACTCAGCTGAGAAAGTTGATCCTTCTTAGCTGATAGAACAGTGAAACGTTGAATCTTGTTCTATTGTGTACCTCTATCTACAGAAGTAAATAAATAGAAGATTAATAGGGCTGGTCCGAATGCCATTTTTTGAGCTTTGAGTATATATTTTCAAAGTAGAATTATAAATAAACAAATACACAGCTTTTATTTTTCTGCCTCTATAACCACATGGCCCGTTTTCAATTTGCCACGAGACCCGGCCGACCGGCATGTTCCTCTGCCGAGTATCTTGCTCAAAACTCGCACAAACGTCTCAAAACCAACTCGAATGCATTTTCCACCACCAGCCAGCTGTAAACACTTGCGGCAAAGTGCAAAATAAAATATTGTTCTTACTTTTTTCGGGTGGATCCACTGAGCAGGCATCAATCTGCCTCAAACTTCACAGTAAAAAACATAGCTTTCATGGGAGGCACACACACACACACACACACATAAGGGAAAAACATATATGCTACACTTTGGATTAGAAAAAGGTCCAGTCTTTTTCTAATATTATCAGTCTAAATGAGTGCACTGCCAAATTAATTATTTTGGTGTTGAAAGCTGAATGCAAGGTTTTACTGTGACACATAAATACCCTGAACTCTTTTACTTCAAGAAAGTGAAAAAGTGTCATTGTCCTTTAGATACTTCACAAAACGTTTGTTGTGAAAATTGGCTGTTTTTTCATTTCACTTAACGACTGGGGCACGTGTTTTTAACATTTCTGTTCTAATCAAATTACATTGAAATAGACATTTTCCTTTCCTAGTCTACGTGCCTGGTTCTCGTTGACTTGAACAGTTTTGCTTGGCTTAAATGCTGATCGGTGGCTTTACAGTGAAAAACAGGGCCCAGAGACCTGCAAGGCCATACGTGACCACTAGAGGGCAGTCATGTCGTACTAGATGAGCAGGAGTGCTAGATGCTAATGCTGGGATTCTTTCAGGTCTGTGTGTGTGACTTTTCTGAGCTGCATCTCTTTACAAATTAGTAAACTGTTCTGTAAATGAAATGGTAAACATTGGTAAATGTATATGGATTTTGAGTCATTTGGTCCTACTTATATGACATTTCTAAATATGCAAATAAAATTAAACTTCAATATATTTTTAAAAAGAGCCTTTGTCATGGTAAACAGTTTTCTTCTCTTTCTTGCAGCGAAGGCTTTTGGTGTATTACTTAAACACACCTTTCAATCCCCAGGACAAATAGTACATGCATATTTATAAAAAAAATTGCCTATTTTGAATTCACTGGTTTTGTGAAATAACCAAACAACAATTTCACATTCATGTTTAGTCAGTCTGCAGCAGTTTAGCCCTGCCCATTCACAATGAAGTTAGCAAGAGTGTTTGAGTTAAGACAGGACAACCAAATCAGAGTTGATTTCCAGACATCAGCTTCAAAAGGCACTGTACCAAAACAGAAGAGAAAAAAATTAAATATAAGACAATGCATGATATAAACCCTGGGAAATTGCCTTCAGATAAGCATTACTGAACAAAAATCTTGAGCCCCCCATTTCCTTTATTTTTTTATTTTTGCACGAACAATCACCAAATACTGTTTTCTGTTGAACTGTCTTATCTTTGACATTGGGTGAATTAAATGAAAAAAATGGGAACAAAAGTTTTACTGTGACAAGCTGCAAAGGAGTCTAGAAAAAGGCGTTCCAACCACTCAGCATTCAGCACCACCAGTATACTGATCACCGCCTGATCATCTGAAATCATCTGCTCCAGGTCCTTCACAGGTTCAGGCCTTCAGTTAGATGTGTTTGGTTTTGCCTGAGTGATTCATACAAAGGAAAAGCAGGACTTTTTAAAATGGGAAAGCCACTTATGTGTTTGTGGTTATTGTTTTACTGCTTTTTACTGTTCAGGGGAAAAAATGATACAAACTAACAACAGAAAAGTCAATGAAGTACAAGCACTACTGTTTCAGTGGGAGTTTTCTATTATGCCAACAAATTTATTTATAACGCTATGTAAATTTTTACCAGGTCTTCACTAACAAGTTAGCTCGGTTAGGTTTTCATCACACAAACAACTCAAGCAAGACTATTAATAACAAAACACCACAATATCAACAGTGGCTCTGACAGAAAAACGTTCCATGGTTTGACTCTATGGACATGGTTTTGGAATGACCAATCAATAATCGTGGGCGAAGCATCAGAAACATCGTTACTCTGAGATACACTGGACAATCAAAGTGCCAGAACAATCAGAATCAGAAAAGAGTTTTGTCTTATCAGAAATACATGATCTTATTTGGAGACAATTAAAGTCTGACTCACTTCTAAACCCCACTTATATAAATAACAAGCAAAAAAAGTTCTGCTGTTTCTTCTTAGTTCTTAGTTTTCTTTTCTTTAAGAACCTTATAGATCAAAACTATATGACTTTGGTAGTTCAGACTTGAATTTGACCAGAGCAGTGAGAGAGAAAAAAAGATTTTAACATTTAAAATTGGGATGAGACATTCTTCTAGAAAGGAATATTGAAGGGAAATGAAGCTTTATTCAAATATTTGGATCCAGGATTCCTTGATTGTTCATCATATAGAGATTGGGAATAAGACTTTGAGGCTTCTGATTGGTTGGCCTCCCAGTTGTACTGTATATCTGCGTCTTGGTTTGACATGCTTTTCACCATCTTGTGGGTGGAGATTTTTAAACCAGTGCTGTGTAAACAGGAGTTTTTAAATGAGGGGAAATGCAAAAAGTGACATGCCTCAGTAACGAGAATAGGTCAGAACATTGGGTCAGCCATAATATGGCGTGTTTTTAAATGCCTTATTTGAGAGCCTTAGGTTCTGGAATATGAAGCCGGATGGTGCTGGCTGGCTTTAGAGAAGGTGGAGAGGTCAGAGCGTGCAGGGTGGGCTCAGTGGAGGTCAGAGAACAGGATTTAGAGGAGTAATGAGCCCGAGGTGTGAACATCGGTGAAAACGAACTCTGGAATCTGACAGCTCTCTTTCCCAGCTCCACCCCACTTGGAATGAGGTCTCATCCTGAGTGATGGCCGGTAAGCTTCCCAGCTCCGACACCTCCTTATCACTGCTATCTGGAAGAGAGTGTCAAAGGTACGCGCGGCATGTGGCGCTTAGTGGCCGTTGCATGTTATGCCCAATCAGAGGAACTGGCAAGAGGAGAGAACTTGAGAATCCATTCAGCTTTATTTGTCTGTGAAGTGTAGGTAGACCCTTTGTGTTTCAGTTAAAAAACACAAGCAGATAATTTCTTACACCAACACATCTTAGGGTCAGTAAGAAAGCAGGCCACAATAACCCAAGACACCAATGGCTCTCATTCTATGGATTCTTTAGCCCTGCGGATTTTCCTTGATCATCTTTGTTTTCCTTCAGTGAAGATGCTCAGCAATTAATAAGTGTGTATAAATTTGGAGCTTAAACAAGGAATAAAGTGACTCCAGTTGGAATAACATCATTTTATGGTAAATCACATGATGTGTTGTTCATTTCTGTTCGTGTGTTGTTCATGCCAGATGCCAGGTGACCAACTGCTAAAACAGACTGGAGGTTGTACATATTCTAGAATAATAGGATCACCCATCTGCAAAGAGCTTTTAGGGTGTTTTGAGTCAATTTAGTCATATCCAAATCACCCCACTAGCTAGGATGCCCTAACTGCGTAATGCTACCAGTGCTGACAGGGTAAAAAAGCCTGCCAGTGCTTCTGTATCATATAAAGCACCAATATATCATCACTGGAAAACTCGACATGCTCAGAGGAGAATACTAACTGCTAATTCTGTCATATCAGCTAATTTGGCGACCACACTCTCTCAGGCACTCTCCTGATTGGGCAAAGGCTTGGATTTCTGTGGTATTTAGGATATTTTTCATATTTGGAATAATTATTTTTCATATTTGGAATAATTACTGCCCCACTGCTAGGTCCTGTTG
Organism: Ladigesia roloffi; assembly: GCA_037577295.1. Lineage (NCBI taxonomy): Eukaryota > Metazoa > Chordata > Actinopteri > Characiformes > Alestidae > Ladigesia > Ladigesia roloffi. The sequence goes on along the minus strand of JBBKCR010000034.1, from coordinate 11,624,645 downwards.
ATTCATTGTGAATGATGCGATCAAGGGGACAGTAAAATTGTTTCCTTTTACACTTATTTACTCCTAGTATTTTCAGGTCTTAAGCAGGTTGCTCACTTGTGTACTGAGCATTTTCCACTTATGTTCAGATTACCCAGAGTGCATGTTAACTCTAAAGGAACAATTGTTTCTGGAGACCTTGAGCACAGTTGGAAATTCCAATCCATGTATGTGAAGAGCTTTGGAATCTTGATGCATGAAAAAGCACCGCTTTGGTTTGCAACATACAAATCATACAATAGAAAGAGTGGCAATTTACAAATAGCAGGCATACACTGAGTGAAGTCCAAACTAAGTCCTTGACCTCCTGTTAGCATTCCATTTCTCTGACAGTGTTTGGATATTTCTTATAGCAGCATTCTACTCTGCTACTGACATTGTCTTTTTATACCGCTACTTAGAGTTGTTGATCATCACACAAAGTCAACATCACCGCTGATTATGGTGCACTCATCTCTTCTCATGTCACTTGGTTCAGGAGAGAGTTCACGTGTCAAGTTTCATTCGTTTTGGAATCTGAAACTATCTGCAACCGCATTCTGCCACGACCATGCCCTCGTACTTATGCTCGAAGATAACTTGGCTGTTTTCATTTATATACAGAAGAGAGATTGGTTCTAGCTTAGTGGGAACACAGCAGGATTTGGAGACATTTTGGGGGCTTTTCAAATTCATTAACGTTTGAATAATTGCATGCTTAGTGGGCGACACTTGTGAAGACATCGGATAACTGCACACTCCCTGGCAGGAGTAGGCCTCATAGCCTGGTGGGGCCAGGATCCAGGAGTCATAGCCTATGTCTTTAAATTCCACATGAAGCTTAGTCCTCTTGCAGTAGCTTGCTTTGGCATTGCGCCGGGTTCTGGGGGTGTTATCATTGATCATGTTGGACCGCATTTGCATCAAAAGAGCCTCATCCTGTTGTTGAACGTTCTCGTCTTTTTCATCTACTAGCTTTCCCTCAGGTTCCAGCTTTCCCGTGGTTCTGTTCGCTATCCGCCATTGCCCATCCTGAGGGTTTTCATGCTTATTTTCCACCTCTTTATCTGAAAAGACTATGAGCACAGGTTCATGCTTTTGTTCTGGGTTCCTCTCAATGTTCAGGTCAATGAAAGTCGTGCCATTTCTGTCTTCGTCATGTCCCTGGACCTCAGTGCCGTTATATGTGCTCTCAACGTGGAGCTCTAGCCAATGGCTGGTACTCTCTGACTTCCTCCAGTGCTGGATGGCATCTGTCAGAACAATCACCTCCCATCCACTCTCTTTGCGGTGGCCTTGCCTGGACACCAGCTCCTGCCTTCCTATCAGGCCGTCCCTGTCCACAGACTTGCTAGAGAGTGGAGAACCGCCATTAACCTGCTCCTCCAAAATGGTGACCTTCCAGTCGACTCCATCAAAGTGGCGAGGATCTCGATGGACCAGCATATAGAGGCGGAGCTCGGCTGCAATAACACGTTCATGATGTGGGACGGACACGTTAAACATTACCGGGTGTTTCCTCACGCCTCTGCTCGTCACACTCGGGGGGGAGGAGTCTGTAAAAGAGATCGCAACCAAGAATGTTAATTCTGTGATTAATATAAGAAAAATTTGGGCCTATTTACCCTGTAGGCAGTTTCAACAAGAGTTTGACTGAAACGGGAAATATTCACTGCTAACTAGGTCATTACAAGAAAAGGACCATTTGAAGCACTAATTACTCAAATGAATTTAGTGTTTGATAGAATGTGTTGAGAAATATCAACATCATTAAAGAAGAACTGTGTGACTAAGCTAATGACATTTATATTGGAAACATTACTGATTCACTTCTAATGTTCAAAAATTGTCACAAATGCTTTTTGCTGCAGACAGACACTTCAAGGGCACTTGCTACATTGTTGATTAAAGTTGCTTAAATAAATTATTAAAGTTGTTTAAAGACTTTAAAGAGAATTCCACCAATAATTGACTGGCTGAGGTGTAAACAAAGTGGCGTGTTGTGAAATGGAGGATTATAGAGAATCATACTGACGTTTTGTTTCTATGTTGGTGGTGAATTATAAGTGATTATGAGCCTACACACAGATCCTTCTAAATACTTCTGACTGTAATACAAAAAAGCAAAGAATCTGAAAAAAAATGTTTTTCTTTTGGTGATCCTGCATGCGCCTTTCTGTCTTGAAGGCTTTAAAAAAATATGTTTTAGGCCTAAACCGTATCTCAGAACCTTTACAGAACAGGGCTTCAGACACCAGGCAGCATTCATATCAACATGTAAATCATTTTGTGAGGGAAAATAAAATCAATATCTCAAATAAATGCTTCAGCCTTAGCAAGTTGGAAGTTTTCATCTCAAAACAAATAATTTATTGTTGTTTTTTCTGAGTATTTCCTTATCGCCCAACTTACTAGCCAAATTGTTCATCAAATTGGTAGAATGAAAAGCATGAAAAAGTGTACCTTCGTTCTGGAAACTGCGCACAATATTAGCTGCAGGCATGGTGCTGCGGTCATTAGCATAGTGGTTGTACAGTTCCAGCATGTACTCTGGTGGCTCAGCGTGCACTGCCGGGGGCCTCGGTGTTGACCCTCGCTCGGTTAAATTTAACATGTAGAGGAACTGGCCCAGCAACGCCTCAACATCTGCATTATTATCCTGGTGCAGGAGTGACGGATCTGCTGCCCCAAGCGCTCCTGAAAGTGACAATGGCTCCTCAAGGGATGGAATTGGACTCGCCTGACCCCAGCTAAGCAGCAGCAAGACACAGAGGGTCATGGTCCGAAGTGCAGCCAACTCTGTGATGGCCATTGGGGCAGAAAAAGCCTCCTCTGTGAAAGGGACGAAGGTAGAATAAAGAGATACGGCAACCAGTCCTGAGCTCCAGACACCTATAGTGGTCTGGTGAATATGTCCCTCATTTCTCCCCCTTTGTGTCAGGCGGCTTGATGCGGTTGGTGTTCGGGGGGGGTTGTTGGGTGTGTTGGGGGGTATTGAGGGGTGGTGGGGGGTGGCAAACAGCCTTGTCCTTGTTGATCTTGTGATCCAGCACAGAGGGCAGGACTACATGCTGTCAGCCTCTTCGTGCTGACAAGTTTGGAGATGTTGCCACTTGGTTGGTCCAGGCCCTCTCATAGCCTGGGTGGTGACACCCATGGAGTTCACCACTCATCCTGTATCTTCTTTCCATGCATGCCTCGCTCTGGGACTTTCAGTTCAAACCTGTGGTCCCACCAACCAGAAAAGGACAAATGGACAGACCACACAGGAACGTCTTTGCCTGCAGCCTCTTCCCATATTACCAACTATATATAAAGCTGATTATGATGATTTACCCGATATTCCATTTATTTACAGGCTGAATTTTGATTTTGGTGTTCCTTGATTTTTTTATGTTTTTTTTATATTTTCCATCATTAATGGCACAGCACAGCCACAAGAGGGCAGAAAACTCTGACAAGACTTAGTCCAGGCAGTGTCCTGTGCAGAAAAACATTTATTGTTGATTGAAGTACACATAATGTATGGAGAACACACTTCTGTTCGTTCATACTGACTTCAGGAATTTGATTCACTGAATGTTTTCATTTGCTAATATATTTAATTCAGCATGTAAATTGTGCAGACCCTACTAGCAGAGAATGTTTATTCTTCTATAAAGAAGAGTCCAGAATTTTTAAACACACATAAAATTGCTCCTGCTCTGTGTTGAATATTTCTGCACTTATAAATAAATAAAGCTTTATAATATGCGCTTTGTGTAAACCTGAATATTTTCATTTGCATTCAGTGTTTGTAGGAAATGATGGTCTCCTAAGAACACTCACACAATTTCAAATGCAGAAGTGCTAATTTTAAGATGAGCAGCATAAAATCAAATCCATTCACCCATTAACTGAGCCACTTAACCTCAAACCAGGCTCCAGCATGGGGGTGCTTTTGGAGCCAAGGAAACAAAAAAAACCACCCTTGACAAAAAGTCAGGCCATCACAGTTTGGATACACACACTTACACTGAATTACATCTAGAGACAAATAAGCATCTCCAGCCCAAATGAAGTGCAGGACCGTGGACTGTGGTAGGAACCCAGAGATCCCAGTGGAAACCCACCTAGTCCCGGGGAGAACATTCAATATCCACACAGAGAGAACACTCAACGACCAGCTGGAATTTGAACCCAGAACAGAAATCGTTAACAAATCTAAAAGTCAAACCATAAACAGCTTGAAGTTGCCAACATTTCAGTAAACACTTTACATTTACAGCATTTAACTGAGGAACTTGTCCAGAGTGACGTTCCTCAGCGCTCAAGTAGTCCACATCTGTTCCTTAAACCTCTAAAGCTGAACTTAAATAAACATCCGTTATTAACCAAGTTACTGCCGACTCAGTTACTCCTAAACGACTCCTGTCAAAGAAAAGTCAGTATCTAAAGCAAAATAGGGAAGGTATGGTGATTTGTGGGATTTTTTTTGTGGGGGCTGAGAAGAGATGTAACAAATGAGAGAAAATAAGAGGCATAGTTAGTCACCAATCTAACTAACCATTACAAATCAGCACGCCTGCTTCTGAAGTGAGTTTTGTTCTGTTTTAGAGCTCACAGGAAGTCAGATTGTGCCCTAAACCAAACATTTACATTTTGAGAACGTATTTATGGAAAAGATTCTTGATTTCTAGAGTTTGTTAACAACATAAACCTCATAGATTCAGTTCTAAAACTACACAATAAGCACTGAGGTTCGTTCTAGACATAAATGGCCAATATCATTCCATCACACTGCAAGTGTGTGGTTTCAGGCTGGCTTTGTAAAAGATTGAATTAGACACGAGGAAACGACCTTGTTTCAGTTGAGATGATTATGTTCTTTCTTATTTACTCTACTTTTCCATTAAATGTAGACACATATGTCTGTTTCATCATTTTCCTTTCTTTGCTTTTCTTACCATTTCTCATTACATTATTTGCACTTCCATCATAGGAACCACTGTCTATATCCCACTTGTAGTCAAGCAGATGGAAGAAGAGCTCTCTGATCATTTCTACTGGCTCAGGTGTCCTGAAGAGGCTCCATCAGACTTTTTATGTGACACCCATCTCTAACAGTGAAAGAATTGCACACCTTATATTCGACTCACCTCAAACACATGAGGTATTGGCATCAGATGGGATGCTCAATCTGATTCACTCTCCTTGCCCTCTGTATTTGACACAGAATTTTCATTCAAGTGAGTAGCTTGATCTACAGGAACTTTTCAAACAGGCAGCTCTGAAAAAAGAACTAATTTGTCTTTTTTGTCTTTTTTAATAACAGAATGTGAGACAAGATATACAGTACAGTAAAAACAAGTCTTTGAAAGTGTTTTAGTCTGGAGAAATGTTCTTCAACACCACATTACAAATACAAGTATGTATGTAACCTTGAAAGCAAAATACAAAGAAATGGACAAATGTATTTTGAAGGACCTTTTACTTACTAATTTCAGGTGTTTCAATCAGACCCATTGCCACAGGTGTATTAACTCAAGACATTTTGGACCAACACTTCCAATTTTGTGGACACAGTTTGTAGAAGAATAATTTATATTCCATCATGACTGTGTCATTAAAGTTCCTGTTGGAGTAATGATCAGGTGTTCCAACACTTTTACCCATACAGTGCATATGTTGACTCCAAAAGGTTTAAATTATACACTACCCCAATCCATGTTCATCCCTCACCCATCATAAAAAAATTAACTCCTAGAAGTAACGTCCGGAAGCCCATTTATTTATCAAGTATTTGTCTTCGATTTAGATCTTTGGTCACTAGAGAAAACAACTAAACATAAAACGAAACTACAAAATAAAATCAATCAAAATCACACCCTGAGACAAGTTAATGTTGACCACAGGGCAGAAATATGAATGTCCCTACAAAATGATAATTGCACTGGCTGTGACAGTGTATCTCCGGTTCTTTTTGTCTCCAGCTGTGTTCCTCCCTGACAGATCCGGAGGCAGAGCTATTCAGGAATAGATCCCAGCATCAGCCGACAAGCGCTGTGGGTACCAGCATCAACAGAACGCACTATAGATAGATCCCGCTCCAGGGCAGGAGGCTGCAATACGGTGAGAACGGCTCTAAACTGATGATTCGAATGTGGGCAAACAAAATTACGTTCTGTCTCCACAGCCTTTTGTCTTCCTCATGCATTTACAGAAACCTGTTATTACAACAGTGTCTGCCCCGCGTAACCTCTGCCATTATCCCGTCAGCTCACCTGCAAACACGAGCCTCTGGCGGACCCAGCAGATTCTTCCCAGCCAAGAGAGACATTTTCTCCATCCCATAATACCTTCTGTTCGATCCCAGCATTAATGATTGGGGCTCATCAGTCTGGAGGAGACTCTACAGCCATTTCAGTGAATGAATTGAGGGCTGGTGGGTCAAACGTGTGTCATGGCTTCACATTTTTAATCAAAATCTCTCAAAAGCCATTCTTAATTAAAGGTTTTTGGATACGCCTGACTGAACATGGTCTCTTTTCACATTTAAAATTACAGTACTGTGCAAAATTTTAGGCACGTGTGAATATAATACTTGAGCAGTGAGCATTTTACATAGTACTACTATGCTAAATATATACTAAATTAAACTAAAAAGAATAGATACAAATACGATAAAATAAACAATGATGTTCATTACATCTGTGTGTTCTTGTGGAAGTCCAGTATTAGTGTAGTTTCCATTAGAATCCTGGTTTGGACTTAAAGCGATAGTTCACCCAAAAATGAAAATTTGATGTTTATTTGCTTACCCACAGGGCATCCAAGTCGAAGGTGAATTTTTTTTTTCAGCAGAACACAAACGCAGATTATTAGCTTTAGCCGTAGCAGTCTGGTAGTCATTTAATGGAAGTGGATGGAC
>JBBKCR010000034.1:11603995-11617617 GCA_037577295.1 Ladigesia roloffi | reverse complement strand
TCTATCTATCTATCTATCTATCTATCTATATCCCTACATATTGCACTGATGTGTGTGTGTGTTTATATATTACTGTGTGAATACGATGGTGAACCACCCCACTTGTCTGCCTAAACATAAATAGCACATAAAGCTCCAAGGCAATGCACACAGAAATATCACCAATAATTGCAAATCTATAATTAATAAATAAAAAGCACTGATATTTTAGCATTTCGTTTAAAGTATCATGATCATCTTGATTTTAATTTCTCATGTAACCAAGGTATAATGGGTGACATGTCAAAATTACAATACTTCAATACCATTCACAGACCTTTTCACAATACTGTATTTCACCATGTTCCATATAAGACAGAATGCACCTGCAGTGCCAATTTTAATGAAAAAAAATCCATAAATAACTACAGTAAATCCCTGCAGTGCACTAAACTCATTTAGACAATGGTGACTGTGTGTGTGTGTCAGAGAGAGAGAGAGGATGAGAGAGAATGAGAGAATATAATAAGGAACAGAGACAAAAAAGTGATACAGAAACACAGATTGAGAGCCTGAAAGAAAGTGAGTGAGATATTAACCGTAAGGGATGAAGAAAAACAGGGCCTCAGAAATAAAATGAGAATGATTGAGAAGAAGAGAGGAATAGAGAGACAGAAAAGAGAGTAAAAAAGAGAGAGATGGAGAAAAAGACAGAGATAGAAAGAGAAAGAGAACAAGAACAAAACGTACTGCACAAAAAACCCATTAAAAAAACATCAAATCTGACATTTCACATGAAATGGTCTAAATCTGACCTGTAAATTGAATTTTCCATCAGACCTCCTTTGGGTCAGGTAGATATTTGCAATTTCTACAAAGGCTTAGAAGTTGGTAGCAACCTCATATAGACCCTTTCTTGCATTGTTACCAGAAATGTGTGACTGTGGCAAACAAGGTACACACATTCATCATGTTTCAGGAGAAACAACTCCATAATGGGACTTATTCAATTATTAAATTAATATTTTCCCCAGATTATATTAGGATATTTTAATCCCAGTCTTCTACGTCAAACCTATCTATAAGGGCTGCAGACAGGCTGAGTAGGAGGACAATCCAGGGACAATCATATAATGAGGCACAAAAATAGGTTTTGTTTCACTGTACTACACAGGGGTTAAGATAAATTGTACAAATACACAAAGCACAAAAATGACACAACGTCACAACTGTGTGCGGTAAAAGAGCCCACTGGGCACTTCATCTTTCCACCTGTCTTTTAAATGCTCTTCCTGCAGCTGATGCAAGAACAGTTTCTCCACTGAGCGGGGCAGCGTGTTCTCCAAAAATCAGCCAACTTACACCGAGACCCATCTCACGCAACAGGACAGCCGATGGCATAGTTCATACTGGAAGATTCAGTAACTCTGCGGCTAAGTTAGTACTGTACAAAGTCTTGAGCCACCTCTTGAGTCATTTCTTCATATTTTACTTACAAAAAGTCTCATTTCCAGTCCAGTCCCTGAACCTGACCAGGAATGTTTTTTCTTTCTTAGGACACACAGTGACCTACAGTAAGTATGAAGTCTTCAAGCAGAAGTAACTTAAGGCCTGAACCAGTGAAGATACAGGAGCAGATGATTCCAGATGATCGGGCGGTGATCAGTATACTGGTGGTGCTGAATGCTGAGTGGTTGGAACTCCTTTATCTAGGCTCCCTGTATATTTAGGCACTTTCAAGCCTGTCGCAATCAAACATTTGTTCTCATTTCTTTCATTCAATCAAAAGATGAGACGTATTGACAGACATACAATAGTATTTTTGCACCAACAAGGCAATAATAAAAAAATGAGGGGTGAGTTAAAACAATTGCACAGTACAGCATCTTTTCAACATCAGTCCTGCAGGTGATGCACGAACAGTTTCTCTGAGGAACACGGCAATTCACACCCTAGCTTATGTCGGGACCCAGTTCACGCATTTGGACAGTCAATACTGGACCCAGTAGCTTTGCTGTTAAATCAGTTCTGCTGAAGACAGAGCAGCTCATGCCCATCTGAGCCACTGAGATAAACAACTGGGTCACGCTGAATGGGCGGTCTCATGCCGTCAGAAAATATCAAAATGACTGCACTAATTACTTATACTCCCAAAAAGCAACACCCTTAGATTTGCATGCCTGTTCTCTGTAGCAGTTTTGACAGAACAGCCACGGTGAGAGAGGAAAAATTACGTGTTTGGAAAATGAAAGCTGGCAGAAGCTAATGGAACAACAGCCCATGAGTAATGAGTCTCCAGTAAGCTAGCCACAAACAAATGGCCGTCTTAGCAAAGTAAATACACACATTCTGTCCTCCTGTTACAGACGCCTGGCCATTCCCTTTTTAACAAAGTTTGGCAAATATTTATATAGCTGAAAACTTTTGGGAGTCATTGCAAACCTCGTGTTCAATTTGTTTTCTGTCCATTTCATATTACGCTATGGGTAAATTACCAGACAAATGACCTGTTTCTCCAGAGAACTTTTATGTAAAGAAAATCCAGCCTATTTTCTGGTTCTTCTTTTGCCTCATGGGTACCTTTACTTTTCACTTCAAATTGCACTTGTGTTCTCTCTCATTGGCATTCAGAGCCTTGCCTGTAGCAGCAGCTGACACAACATATCACCCGATGTTCCCCATTCACCCACAATTAATCCGAATTTGGACCAAAATAACCTAAAAAGTAACCTAAAATGTGGACTAATGGAAATCAGAGATTTTATATAGATAAGATATAATCTCGCTCAAATATTATTCAAAAATATAGTAACCAGTTATGACCTGCTCTCTTCTACTATTTTAATGTATTAACTGACATATTATGTAGTTAAATGTGACTTTAGCTATCGTCTGTAATTGCCATCACAATGTCACCTGCAATGGTCAGACTGATATTTCTTAAAAATTGCCCTAAAGACAAAAACAGTTTTTGCACCATAAAAGTATTTTTAAATTATAGTGTGATGTTCTGTTTAGCGGTGATCACTCGCGTCCTCTTCAGCACCCTGGAAAGCGCCGACTGAGGAGTTTGTGACTACATATTCACATTGTGATGTGGGTAGATTAAGCTGAATGAATATAAAACAATGTTTTTTTACTTTGAACTTTAGCCAGAAAGTGAGCATTTTTATGTTTTGATGACATAAACCTTAGTTAATGGATGAAAATAAGTTTTATACCTGTTGTTAGATTAAGATCTATATCTCTTGTTAATTTGCAAATGCTAAATGTTACCATCTATACAGATTTTTCCTTAGAATTTATCCCTAAGCTAACAATTGTGTTGCTATTCATTTAATATACTGTGTCAGGTAAATTTATTAAGGAAACAGATGTAACCAGGATACATTCTTTATGTCTGTTACATTTTTAGATTAAGTCCTAAGTAAAGCTTTGATGAGGATTTTGTCGTCTGCCGAGCTTGTAGCCACACTACAGCTTGCCAGGCTACAGTACAGCCTCTATTTGGGGTTAGTTGTATATTGTTGTACAGTTTTGGAGTCATTTGTAAGACAATCCTTTCACTCATTAATTAATTTTATGATTACATAATGTGGTACCGAGTTTGGAAATCTGTACTAAATTAACTTGGCCAGTAAACCAATCTGTCCGTTACTGCTATGCTGTCTTCGATGCCTTTATGTAATTACATAATAGCACACTTAAATAATTACTAACAATAAATGCTTTGATATTCTCTCACATATTTAGATGGTCTGGGAGATAGAAATGAATCTCCATCCTCCCTGAAGTCAGGAAAGTCCTGCAGGCTGAGTGAAGAGGAGGCAATGAGAGCAGTTAGAGCCATAAAGCACGACTTCACCTTCTCGAAATCACCTTGGATGAGCTGTTTATAAACATTGAGCCCTGAAAATGAAGCTTAGGGTTTTATCTGTGGCAGCAATATGTGGTTTGCATGTATGAAAGAGTAATCTTGCTCAAACCTTTCTACAATCATATGATAATGTTTGATGTTCTGAATATGCAGAAAATACAACCCACTGGCAACTGCCACAGACAATATACTGGATGTGAGGATTTTATCATGGAGGAAAATTGTAAAGACTGTATTACAGATGAACTCCTGATGAACTAATCCAGTATGAATAGAGTTTGTGCCAAGGAACAACAAAAGCCTGGCAAACATGATACATACCCTGTTTCTTTCCACAGTACAAGACTGAATGCACAACACATTATATTTACATCAGATTTGAATCATATCTATATTATCTAACAACACATGCTGCTCATTTAAAATTTTGCATCTGCACTTAAGACAGAACTTCTTGTTATTTTGGGCTTTAAAAGGGGACATATTATGCAAAACTCACTTTAATTATAATAGGTCTTATGGTTATACAAAACATGTTCAAATTCTTTGCACAAAATTAATCTTACATAAAGAAATCTCTCCCACCCCACCCACCCTATGCTTAAACTTTAACTTCTGGATTTTACTTTAGTAAAAGTAAAAGGAAAGAAAGATTCTTACTTTCTTTCCCTCCATCCCTTCAACCTGTTACAGTAGCTCTAGCATGTATGGTGACCAGGCTGAAGGAAGAAAAAGAGGGAGAAAGAAATGGTGAGAGATACACTAGATCAGGGGTATTCAATTAAAAGTCACCGAGGTCCAGTTATTACATTTCGTCCCAGTAGAACTGAAGTCCATTTTGTGTCTTATATCCTTACCCTTTGTCCACATGTCCATATAATTTCCTAAGAATATATTGTTCATTAAATCTTTTGCCATTAATAAAAGGAGTCCCAGGCAAATACATTTCAGTTACAAAACACATTCCATTATCAATCAAAACGTGTTATAAACTGTTGGTATTTTTCCGCGGGTCGAGTTTTGGGTCAGTATCTACAAGTAGTTTCACGGGTTGGGCTTGGGGGTTTGGATCTCCTGACGGGTCGGTTTGGGCGGAGTTTTAAAAACCGATCTGCGGAACACTGCTACAGATGATAATGAATTAAGAGCCATTTGGGGGCTGAAAGAACCGGCTAGTCTTTGGGGGCGGAGCCAGAGGAAACGTCTCTCTGAAATAAGCCGAATTTCCATCACTAGTAATCTAACGAGTGAAGCTGTTGTCGTATTAACTTGAGTAGCAGCGCCCGCTGTCAGTAGCCTCGACCGTCCAAAATAATGTACCATGAAAATTCCTCAATCTCGTAAATTTACCAGACTGGTCACGGGTCCGGACAGAACATTCACTCGTTCCGGATCCGGACTGCAGTCTGCCATTTGGTGATGCCTGCACTAGATGGACAAAAGTATTGGGACACCCCATAACACACGTGGAAAATGTAGACAACCAAGGCGCTATCCATTCCTATATGTTCGACCCCAAGTTGGACCCCGAGCAAGATGAATACAACACTTCATGTCGGACTTGCCTTTAGCTGTAGACATAAAACCATCTCATAAAACCAGCCAAAATGGCAGATCTTCAACTTATCTATTGGTTGGAGTCTCGACAGATGAGGGATGGTGCTATATAAATTGGCCCAGTATTACATCACAATGGGCTTGCTGTCCGAATGGCTCATTTTGAAAGGCACTAAAGCTGTGAAGAATAAAGCGGGTGTCTCTTTATGTGAGAGTGATTTTGTGCAAAGAACTTCATGAACATATTTTGTAGAGGCCACATACCTACTATATCTGTTTTTTAAGTGAATTTAGCATAATATGCTTATTGTTTATTGCCTTTGTTGCCGCCAATAACTGTGACTGCTAAAGACAAATATGGGACATCAGTCCTACGTGTTTAAGCATATGCTTTGTGGTACAAGACCAATTCAAAGTTCCCAGGCCTGATAAATTGTCGCTCCAGAGGGAGAGATCTTCTCTGTGTTTTCCAGAAGATCCCTTTTGATTAACATCCTGCCGTTTCCTCCTTCGGCACCCGAGCTTCTCATCTCCGTGGACGCCCTCCTGTGCTCCATCTCGAGACGAACGCAGCCTGTTAAGTCATTGTCTGTGTAGACTCTGTTCCTCAACCCCAAGCTAAGAGGGTTGGAGTTGAGGGCTTTTTCCAGGCGTGTACATGCTTGAGGGCCCCTTTTAGACCTCCTGGAATGAAGCCATGATTGCCTCCCTCTGCTGCAGCAGGACGTCTGCTCACAGACGGCTCGAAAGCCGCTCTTGAAGTTCTCGTTGAAGTAGCCGTAGATGATGGGGTTGACGCTAGAATTGGAGAAGGCCAGCCAGTGGGAGAAGGGGAAAACGTAGCCTGTCAGGAGATCCAGCTGGTCACCTTCAGGCCGTGCATAATCAGTCAAGAGCATCACAGTCCACAGAGGCAGCCAGGACAGCATGAAGAGAAGCGCCACCACACTCAACATTTTAATGACCTTAATCTTCCTCTGTGAGATAGGGGACTTCACTTGAGGGACGGTGTCGGGCTGCTCAACGTTAACAAGCACGGCGGTGGAGCAGAGTTTGGCTCCAATGCAGCCATACATGAGGACGATGAGGATGAGAGGTACCAGGTATATTTGGGCAAACAGGACCGTGGTGTAGACTTTCCGCATTTGCGGCTCTGGCCAGGACTCGTAGCAGGAGTAGAGCGGGTAGGTAAGGTTGAAGTTGTCATTATACACCATGAAGTGGCCTCGCTCCTGCTCCACCGCCAACATGAGGGCTGAGGGGAGCATGATGACCAGAGCCAGGAGCCATATCATCCCGATGGTCGCCTTGGCAACAAGGAGTGTAAGTTTGGGCTTAAAAGGGTAAACAATGCAACGGAACCTGAGGTCAGAGAAATAATATGGAGGGAAAAGAGAAAGAAATGGATTTAGTGCGAGAGCATGTGCAAATCTGTAACCATATTGCTGTATTCTTAAATTAGCAGTTCTCAGTCTTGGTCCTGTGGTATCCCTGCCATGCACACATTTTTCCTGCACTTCAGTAAGGTCTGATAATCAGTTTGTGTGAAGTGGAGAAAGTTATTATAAAAAATGTTTTATTTCTACCTTTTCGAAAAAGTAGAAACCCTTCTACTTTTAAAACTCCTTTATATAATTCCTCTGTTGATGGGAAATTATCTGGCCTCTAGATCAGGAAAAGGCTTTTTTTTGTACTGATAGCATCCACAAGGTCACTTTTTCCAATGCAAGATTTAATTATATTAAGAGATGAATCCTTTAATGACTTAACCTGAAATACTTTGCTTGAGTTTGTCTCAGTAATTTAACTTGGCTTAATTATCCTTAATACTATTCTACCTTTGATTTTCAGTGTTAAGCTTAGGCTTTGTGTGCGACTAAATATGTAATTTTTTTGATCCACTTCTTCAAGGTTTCTGTGTTTTTTTTGGTATGAAATAAATTATTTTAAAACAAGGAATTGGAGCAATTGTGCAGAATTGCCTTTAGAGACACAGCGTATGACTAAAGTGGTGGAAAATTGAGTCAGTTTTTGTTCTATTACTTCCTTCTCATGGTAATATCTTATCAAAATGCACTGTACCCCTCAAACTCACCTCTGACTATTTTACTGCTCCACGTTCATTGGAATGTTTCTGGATGTCATCATTTTTCCCAATCTTTTATTTCCAGGGAGAGGAACATTAACAGACTGCCACCATCAAATTAACAGGAAAATTACGCTAAGAAATGCCAAACACATTAAAATAATCAGCTCCTCCTGGATGGTGGCCCACCACCTCAAACTGAACCCCAGCAAGACTGAGCTCCTCTTCATTAAAGGGAGCCCATCACCAAGCCATGATTTCACGGTTTCTTTTGATAACTCAGTAATCGTCCCTTCTAAGAAGGTAAGAAATCTTTGTATTACTTTTGATGAAGATCTGTCTTTCTCACCTCAGGTAGACCAAATCTCCAAAACATGCAGATACCTTCTTTACAACATCAGAAGGATCCGACCCTTCCTCACTACAAAAGCTTTGCAGATTCTAGTCCAGTCTCTTGTCATCTACAGCAACTCTCTACTGGCTGGACTTCCACAGAAGGTAACTTAGGGGTGGAGGTAGCTCAGTGAGTAGGATACTTGCCTCTGGACCACGAGGTCATGGGTTTGAATCCTATCTCCAGGACCACCACTGGGTCCCTGAGCAAGACCCTTAACCCCAAACTACTCCAGAGAGACTGCCCCTGTAGTTAGGGAATGGAAGTCGCTTTGAATAAAGGTGTCTGCTAAATGCTGTAAATGTAAATGTCACTAAATCACTTCAGCTTATTCAGAACGCAACTGCAGGATTGGTCTTCAACGTTCCTAAGCTAACTCACACCACACCCTTATTACGAAAACCTTCACTGGTTCCCTGTAAATGCTCGAACTGAATTCAAGTCTTTAACTCTTGCTTTCAAAGCCAAGAATGGTCTGGCACCCCCCACACAACGGATCTCTTCTCGTCCTCTCAGGGCTTCAAGCCCGGCTCATCTTGAGCCTCCGCTGCTCAAAAGAAGAGGGAAACATGCGTCAAGACTCTTCTCAGTCTCGCCCCCCCAATGGTGGAACGTACTCCCTCTCACCATCAGCTCGGCAGAGTCTCTTGCTGTTTTCAAATGTCAGCAAAAGACCCATTGACTCAAACAGCACCTTGGCAACTAACCATATCCAAAAAAACCCCCCAAAAAACATCCTCCTTACCTTCCTAACCATGTTTTTTACCTTCTTTTACAGGTGCTGCCTTGTGTCAAGATTGTTGTTGTAGTTAGGTATCAGTGACAAGTGTTGATCAGGTGTACTGTGCTACAGTACCATAGGTGATTGGTGGATGTTGACTTATATCTTGCTCTGCAGGTCCTTGTTACTGTTGTGGATTACTTGAGCCCTGTTGTACGTCGCTCTGAATAAGAGTGTCAGCTAAATGCTGTAAATGTAAATGTAAATGTATAGGCTCAGAAACCTTTTTAGTTAATACATATGTTATATATCATGTTAAAACCTATTCATGTTTGCATTTGTGTTTCAAGGTTATGACTAAAATATCTCAATACAGTATTGAAAGAACAGGAATGTTATAATCAGAAACTTGAAAGTGCAGCTTTAGAGGACATATGAATGCAATCAATGCTTGAAAGAGTCTAGAATAGTTGACATCCATGCACATGAAATACAGCCCAATGCAGAACTGACAGTTAAACATCATTGGTTGCATTATGTTAGGCAATTCAATACTATTGGACTCCTAATAATTACATACAGTGTCCATTAAACCTATTTAGACACTTAAACTGTTTCATCATTCTGCAAGACAGTGTAAATGTTTCAGGCCTTTAGAACTCTAAATGCACATAAATGTCCAGTCTCTGCCAAAAAACTCTACCCCACCTTTTTTCCTGATTTGCAATAGCAACTGCACTTTACTTTCTACCATTCCAGCCACACTGCTGTCCTGTCATTGACTTGGAAAAGCTTGTAATTTTCACTCAACCAGTATAGCCTCAGTGTAGCCTCCTGTGTAATATCACAATTATAGTGCAACACTCGTCACACTGGAAGGTTTATATCCCATACACTGGTGTTTGGCCTATTTGTTGTTCTGTCTCAGATTTACATCCTATTCACACAAAAATGTTACACTGTTATACTGTCTATTTATCGTATTGTATCTGTTGTGGCTTGCACTTTGTCGAATGTTGTTCTGTGTTGCAACACGACCCACGGAGAAATGTCTCGTCACATTATGTTAATGTTCACAGTTGCCATTAACAATAAAGTAACCTTGAACCCTGAAAAAAGGTTAATTAAAGGGCTCACATTTTCTTGCATTTTTTATCCATTTGCAATTTCTGTGTTTTTAAAACACTCATTATTCATTTTTACAAACTCTCATTCTATATTAGATTTGGTCTTTTATGTTACTGTGCCTTTAAGGCCCATATATGTAAAAGAGCCTGAAGGACTCCTAACAACTTTATGTTGAATGGACACAGCTTTAGGCGAAATAGGAAGACAATTAAACATTTACATTTGCAGCATGTCCCAGAAGCGTTTTTTTAAAAAGCATCTTCTATTCTCTCACCACAGTGAGCAGACTCCCTGGAGCAACTTGCTCAGTTGGGTCTTGCTTCAGTTAAGGGTCTTGCCATTCTTAAGAACTGACTAAAGAAATCAGCAAAAAGTTGATAAGTCAATAGTAAAGACAGATCTTGAGTTGAAGCCTCTCCACCCACTAATCTGTAGAGGTGTAACGATACACACAATTCAATTCGATTCACAATAATGCATTCACGATTCAATATTCGTACATTATTTTAAACAAGACAGGAATGAAGAAGTATTACTGCTGTGCTCAGTTGTGAGATAGCCTACTAATGAGGCTGGAGACTGCTGTGTGACCTGAGGTCTCTGACCTGAATGGAGTGGGCGGTTGATTGGTGCTGGTTGTTTTGCAAACTTCGTTTTTTAAATAGAATTTCCATCCTCCACAATACAGTCACATCTCCATGATGCGAGCGGTCATGTTTTCATTTCATTCTCACAATTTTTATATTCTTACTCCTTATTACACCAAAAAACAATACAGTTGCATCAAATACCATTAATACGATGCACATTGATGCGTTTTCACAATTTTTGATGCACCGTGAATATAGCACAGAGCTTCCACCTTGCTAGCAGGTTTATTTCTTATTTAAATAACCTTAGATGAGCTGAGAATTGAATTCCACTTTATATATATAGCACTTTATACAAGTTGTCCCAAAGCAGCTTCACAGAGTGCAGGTCTGAGCCCCTTGAGATTAAGTCAAAGGCAAGGAAAAACTCCCTCAGCTGGAGGAAGAAACCTCAGGAGGAACTAAAACTCAAAAGAGGAACCCATCTTCCGCAGGGCGACCCAGAGAGAAATAAAAGATCATTTCTTGAATTTTATATTATATTATTTTATTTTATCCCATAGTTAACAAGTTAACCATTAAGTGAACCACAAGCATTTGCACAAACGTTTATCCAACCCAATGATTTTTCAAACTGTGTGTATTCCCATTACATTAGGGTGTTGCTAGCATGTTAAATATCATGTGTTCTGTACAGCGTAGAAATAAGTTGGATTGGATGTCATTTTGTAGTATGTATTCTTCATGCATATACAAAGAAACCATACAATTGTATTAAAAATCCTACAATTTTCTAAAGGGAGATTTTGTCAAATATGAACACCTGAAGTAGAGTGTGATTTTAAATTATTTTATTCATTTATGTCTAACAGTGAAGCCCTTTGTTCAGTATATGAATGTACAGACAAGGATAAATTGCATCACTCATGTTTCAGATTCATTGCTGTCAATTGGAAATGCCACGGTGGAAAGTGTCGGAGGACTCGATTACTATAATTAAGCAGCTTTGTCGCTGATCTATTTCTTACTGAGAATTTATGCTTGTGTCAATGGCACTTTATTTAAAAGAAATCGAGCCCGTTTTATTTCATTTTTCATATATAGTTTTCAGATCAGTTTTGTTTAAGTAGATGAAGAACATTTCCTTTCTGTCCTGGGAGTTTTCCCTGGACTGGTACCAGCTCGCTTCAAATCAGTCTGGTTCTACTCTGTGCAGTTTGGTTTTTAGAAATAGAGTTTTCCACCACCATTAAAAAGTATTGCCTTGCGTCACTGGTTGCTATAGCGACCAAACATTCCATTCTACATGTAAACAACCATCCAGCTCCGCTTCGACCAATCACAGCCTTCCGTTCTGCCATCATTCATAAGTTTCCCAATGCTCACACGAGAGGTGTTCAAAAGTCATTTTTACCATGTCCAGGTACAGTCACAAACTTTTGAGTCTCAGACTCGAGTCCCCATCTCTGATTAGCACTCCCTTAAGGCTAGTATCCTGAGGTACTTTAAAAATGTCAGTGGTCAGTCAACAACACTGACGTGGCCACCAATCAGTAACCTCCAATATGTACACAACATCATTTAGCATCGGTTCAGCATGATTGGAACCTCGTCCAAGGTTGTACCAAGAGTTAGTTATAAAAAGTGAAAGAAGCGAGTAGAGTTGAACTGAACCAAGCTGTTACCAGTCAGTGGAAAACCCCCCTAAAGATATCAAGCCTGTTATTACTGTTGTAGAATAAACTAAACAGTAGATAAGATAGGAAAGACCACATAATAACCAATATAAGAATAACCAATGAATAATAAATAATCATAATTTTTAGTATGAGTGTCTGAATGCTATCGGTGTTCCCAAAATTATCCTGATTAATTTTTACATGACCGTTTTGCAAACTCCCTTTATCCATATGATTTGCTCTTTTTTACTATGCCTAGTACCAATATGATTCACTTTTCCACCCTGCCTTTATCCCTAAATTTGTTTTGTTTTTGTTACTGTGCTTTTAAGGCCAATGTAAATGACTTCTGTTCTGACTGGCTGCCCTTAACTGCACTTCGTTGAAAAAGCGCTCCTCAAAACACACAAAACACTTTCCTTATGACTTAAAATTGCTAAATAGCTGTGAGCTGAATGGGGAGCCTGGATTTTCTTTTTTTTCTATATATCGACTGCATGGACTGCACAATGAGTACTACATTAAGAGCATAATTTGGTTGTGTATGGCATGGGTCTTTAAGGTCCCTAAGGTTAATTTATAAATTGTTGAACAAAATGATATTTGTTTAAGACTGAAATGCTTTTATTATGTCAAACTGTTTGACCTTGTAGAAAAAACACTTTGAGGAATTACAATCAAACTAAGGCTTCAGAGGTGGAAAACTGGAAATCCACAGCGCTGGGATGTCTTATATTTACATTTACATGCTGTTAATGTAAATGTAAATGTAAATGTAGATGTAAGATCACCTGCTTTGTAAACGAAATTGGTCAGTTTAAAATAAATGCCGTGTTTTTCAACCCAATGAACTTCATCCATTATTAAGTAGGTCACAAATGTCCAAATACCTTCTGCTTCAACTGACAAGTGACGTGTCTGACAGATTTTGTCTGAGAACCAAACTAATCATTTTTCGCTGAATCCCCGCACATGTGCAGACAAGACAAGGGGGCGTGGTGGACGAGGCCCAGACGTCACCGCTTTTTTCGTCGCTGTACTGAGAGGCGGGAGGTCAATCCAAGCCCGTTATTTATTTTTCCTTGGTGCTGATTGGCTGCTGCCCAGAATTTCCCCCTCGAAGCATCTCGAGGGTTCTTGTGTTTTATTTGTTCTTCTTAAAACCCTATATTTTAATTACTGTAAATAAAATGTATTTATTACTGTATTTAACTGCTCATTCCAATGAAAACAACAGCGAATACCAAAGAAAACACCCCTGCATGAATCACAGGACAGTCTGTACAGCTGTAATATCCGTATTTACATTCTAGAACTACAGCAGTTCAGTGTAAACTGTACAGTATGGATATGGGGTTGTCTTTATATTTTCTTTGAGACTTCTTCTTCCTCTTCGGGCTTTTGCCTTCAGGGGTCACCACAGCGAATCATCTGTCTCCACCTAGTCCTATCTTCTCCATCCTCTACCCTCACACCATCTAACTTCATGTCCTCTTTCAGCACATCCATAAATCTCCTTTTGGGTCTTCCTCTGAGCCTCCTGCCTGGTGGCTCCAACTGCAGCACCTTCTACCTCTGTAATCATCGTCTCTCCTCTGGACGTGTCCGAAC
>JBBKCR010000034.1:11582926-11603895 GCA_037577295.1 Ladigesia roloffi | reverse complement strand
GTGGACCAGCTCGTCCGAGCTGGTGGAGACTGGGTGAGCTTGTGGAGCTTTTTGCTTTTCCATTTCTTGTACCCGGTACCCGGTACTATACTTGTGGGTGGTTTTTCACTGAGTGGTACCGGCTTGGCTCGGCTCTACTCTTTTGCATTTCCATTACAACGGGTTGCGTAGCGACCGAGACACAGCTTGAGCAGAAATGAGGTAAAAACATGAGGTAAAAAAACGGACATAATTACAGTCGTCAGAATGGATTAAAATCAGAATCGTGATTGTTTGCCACAAAACGAAAAGCTCGTCAGCAGACTGCTTAAAAAAAATAAAATTGACGCAACGACAGCAACCACCAATCAGTAACCGGCAATATGTACACGTCATGATTTAGTATCGGCTCAGCACGCTTGGAACCTCGGCCAAGGTGGTACCAAAAAAAGTACCGGGTACCAGGTACCAGGTACCAGATTTGATAATGGTTAAGCAAATAAAGCAAGTAGAGCCGAACTGTGCCGAGCCGGGGCCAGGCAGTGGAAAACCAATTGATTAGAGCCGAACCTGGCCGAGCTGAACCGTGTCGAGCCGTGCCGTGCCGGTACCAGGCAGTGGAAAGCCTTCCTCAAATCTCAGCCTGATCCTAATGTTTGATCTTAATAAAGGTACCGAATCAATGTCATGTTTTTCTCTACTATCATAATGACATACAGTGTCACTGATGCAAAGCAACACTCTTGTGAGGCAACAGAACCTACTTGTGCGCAAAACCAGGTTCAGGAGGTTTGAAAAGTTAGAGAGATTTGCTGCCATGTGAGTAATAGGTGTTATTACTCTAAATCACAGAATCACAGGGTTGGATGCATGATTTCACACAGCACAAGTGCAGTTTTCACAGAAGCTGAAGTATTCATGTCCTTGAATATTGCTCCATCTTACGTCATTCAGAATACCTTTGCGAGACGTGGCAGCTGCTGTCCATTCTAACCGTTCTGCTCTGCAGAACCTTAGGGTGGGTCTATAAGATGCTCCAATTATAACCAAGTTTTACTGACATCAGACACAATTACACTCATTGTGTATTTGGTCACATAATAGGTAAAAAAGTTCAGGTAAATGGCATTAGTTTGCTTATGGCAGTTCCATGGCTTGTGACTGGCGAGTTGTCTGAAGTCTCTATATCGACTGGGAAATGTGTGAGAATGACAATTGTTCATTTCATAGCCACTGTTGTTCACGTGACTCTCTAAGTGAAGAACAAAGTCAATGTGTTCAATATAATATTTACTCATAAGCAAAAACCTTCTTCTGAAAGGTTAAAATGTTGACCTTATGTTTATAAATACATGTAGTGGACGTGGGGCAGTCGTGTGGAAACACCCTGGACACTCAAGATCTCTCACTAAGGACATCTGACACATTTTCCTGGATACTCCAGTACCATCCAGTGTGAGGTGACACTCCGAACAGACCAGAAATTTAGACCCACCCTCAAATAATAAAAAATGATATGCTGCTCTTTCAAAATTGTATTTCATGAAAACAGAAATACTTAAAACAAATGTAACTGACTGATTCTGATGTATTTTGCAATATATACAGTTTAGTGAATGTAAAAGTTTATGTAAGACTTTTAGGAAAATAGCCCCCTGACTTGCTTTTATCACAGCAGCGCAGATTACCAGCATCCTTTCCATTAATTTTTGGACATAACTTGTGTCCAAAACCTCTCAGCACCTTTTCAAGCAACAAACAGTTCTGCTCATTTGCTGGACATTCATTTGGGGCTTGTTGGTCCTGCTCGTCCCTGCAGCTCAATGGAAAAAAGATCTGGGGAGACCTCAACATAATTCTCAAACTTTATTTATTTAGGTCTGGATAGTTTTGAGGAACACCTGGGGTAAAATTTTGTCGAATTAAACAAAAACCAGAGGGCATTGTGTAGGATTGTTTTTTTAAGATCAACACAAAGTGATAAAGTGGAAATGCCTCTTCAAAACCAAAAATGTGTGCCTTTATTGCACAATTGTGTTATAACAGACTTTAAGATACCACGAAATACTAGGAAATACCAACCAGTTACATTTATTTAACATAATTGTAATGTTTTCCGGTAATAACATTTTATAATGCCTTATATTATTTGTGTTTTTAAAACCGAGGTGGGGCTCAAACCTCTGGTCTGTTTTGAATAAACCAGATGATACTGAAATGTCCAGTTTTACTCACCACAGGCAAAAAGAAAACACCCGTTTGCTCCAAATAGACGAGAAAAGATAAAAAGCCTTTTATTTTTCAAGCAGTTAAAACACTCATGTGGAGGAACAAATCGATCAAGTAAGAAACAAGAAAGACTTGTTTGACTAATATGGCACAATGATGTCTGTTGCTCTGGTCTGTTATTTCCTGTATACTATTAGTCACATTTAATATCCATAATATTCTCTGCTTTGCATCTCATCGCTGTACATAGAAAAACATGATTGAACACCAGTCTGTGTCGCCTACAGTTAAAGAATAGCATCACTATTATACAGTATCTCTTTTTGACAAAAAAAAGAAATAATACAAAGATATGATTTATATCAAACAATGCTGGGATTATATAATATCTGTAAATGATCCTGCCATTGGTCATGTATGAGAGAAGCTCAAAGCGGAGAACATTTCAGCAGTTAGGAGAGGATAAACACGGTGTGGAACAAACTGACAGCCAGACAATCAGTTCTCAAACAAAAAGGAATCCTTCATCTGGTTTCTGAGGATGCTGGAGTAAAAGCTATGGAATGCTTTCATTCTCACTCGGTTTACACATCGTGATTTTGGATGAGGTCAACTTAGACGTGGATCTGATGATGCCAATTTCTCACCGATGCACTTCCATCTACAAAAAGAAGCACCGTTAAACAAAAAGATATATTAATATAAATAACTGGGCAAAATGTTGGTTTGATGAGCCTGAAACATCAGCTCTTGTTTCGTTGTTAAGCTTTGGTTTAATAACAGAATTCAAACAGACCCAGTGTTTGTGTGTGTAAAGGAAAACAGGACTGAAAAGGCTCAGCTTGCCTTGTTGCCCAAAGAAAGATTTTTGCTACATGCTCCATCTAACGATGGCAAAATATCTCTGTAAAAAGACACAAGAGGCCATTTTATCCTTGAATTTGGCAATGGAGCTCACCAGATGGGGCCTCAGACCCAAGAGTCCAAGGGCTGAGGAGTCCGCTCCACTAAGCCAACAGCTGGCCTGCTAGCCCTGATGAAATGCTTCTTATCATTCACACCCTGAGAAGACAAAGGCACGTTTGAAAGCCTGGTATTGGAAAGTGTGACATAAGTGGAACACAGCCAGAGTTCCCTACAGCCATAAACATTTGGAGTTGGAGATGGCTCGATACCGCTTTTTCATTTATGATACCAATACCGAAAGCATGAGCGATTGTTGCTGTCGATATCTAACAGTTTTGTTTAAAAAACTGAAATCTTATTGAGTGAGTCACCCCTATGAACTGATTGCGATATTTAAACATTTGTGAAATGCTAAGTAAAGCAAAATGACATTTATTAAGGCACTGTGATTTACAGAATTGTGTAAAAGATCATTCAAAATTTAAAAAGTATCTGTTCTTACACTGATGCTCTTTTTACATTTTATTTTTTGTAGACCAGGATTTGTACCTTATATGTTTGATAAGAATGTTCTACAATGGACTTGTGATCTGTTCAGGATGTTTCTCTACCTTTCGCCACTATGACACCCGGTATAGTCTCCAGAACTCTGGTTAACCCATTTTAGTTGGTTTGAAGACCTCTGAAACTCGTTTTTTGTCATGTCATGTAATTACATTCACTTTACTTTCATATTATTATAGCTGAGGTTTTCCAGAATAAAACAATATTTGGCATTGACCTTTTAGTCACATGATTTACTTAAATGTAAAAGTGTAGCCTCAAAGTGCTAGAAAGGCCTCGGACCTTCGAGGGTTAGGGGGTTCCTATAATGAATCAATGTATTAATTTTTTATTTGTTTGCTTTCAGTATGCTTTTATCCAGAGCAGGTTACACTAGCAGACAATGTCTCATCCAGTCAACCATATTGGTACATTCTGGGGGGTTTTATTGGGTCAAACTGAGGCCTTTTAAATAAATAATGTACTTTTCCAACACTGTCCTTTTAGACTGTATACTTGGATCAGCTGTCACCTTGGGACAGGGTCCATCTCTGAGCAGGTCCAATCAAATTCAGGAACCTGTTTCTCATAATACTGATTCAACTGGATTTAACAAACCAGTTGAACTCAGACTGGACATATATTTCTATAAGCACTACTCTCTCTGTGTGAAATGTGTACATTTGAACACTAGGCCATTAATGATCATGACATTGTAAATGCTTAACTGTCATATGAATGTAAATTTCAGTACATATAAATGGACTTTTTGTCATGTTATGCAGTTATTACAGTACACGGCTGCTTTTCTAGCCGTCTTTACTTTGTAGCTAATAATGTGTGACATTGCATGGTTGTGCACCCAGTTCCGTGCATATGTTGACATAATAGGACTGTAAAATCTAATGCCTGTGTAAAATGATCACGGTTCACCTAAACAGTTGCGAATGGAGGATTATGTAAAAATGGTAATAGGCCTTTTGAGAACATTTAACAACAATCAGTTGGGTAAATCTAGGTTAAAAGCCATATGTGTGCAAAATTCTCATGGAAGATTTGCTTATATAAAAGGATACGTGACAAAAGGAAAATAATCCTGGCTGCTTATTGATGCAAACTATTGTGTGCAAAATGCTGAACAGGCTCTTGAATTATTATTAAGGTAAATATAAGTTACACATATCCCCACTGGGAATAATGTGGCATTTATTGGAGCTTAACATAATAGACAAATAACTGAAGCTGCTGAGGTTCCAACACTCGCCATCTTCTCGGTTAAGATTAGAGTCCAGGAGAAACTACTTTGCCACACAGCAACATTTTATATTCTATTTTTTTCCCTAAATATGATAAAATAAGGACAAAAAAACTGTAATTATGTAAAATATACCATGTGTAAGGGATAAGAGGAAGAGGAAGTGTTACAATATGAGGAGGTAATGCCACACTAAGTGTGCTGGGCACAAGAATCCATTATTTACTGTTTAGAGGTTAGACACTTTATCACTTAGATTGTATAGATTGTATCACAAACCACTGATATTCCGGTTAGATTACAGTTACGGCCCTGGATTTAGTCTTGTAGCATTTCAGTGGGTTTGAAGCCTATTCTACCCAGTGTGGGGCAGGTGTGTTATCCACTACATTATCTAACCTCACAACAATAATTCTTGATCTAACCAGAACCATCTTACTCATTAGATTAACAATGCATTTTGGGGGGTTTTATGGTTTTTTAAAATTTATTTGTATGACCAAAAGGCACAATATACAGGAATAATATACATTAAAATTCCAAATACACAATTATAAAACACTAAATGTCCATTCTTGGGGCTGCAGTTCACTTTGTAATCACATCAGCATTAGGCTATGCGGCTACAATATATTAAACAGGCTAGATTTTGTTAGAGAATCAGATCTGATTTATTCCTTCTTATCCAACTCAGTTTGTGCTGAAATCAGCATGATACTAATACATGTACTGGATCAGTGCCATCTTGTTTTAGGTGATCAAGACTTTCATTCTGGACTAATGTGCCCATATTTTTACTGACTTTATTATAGTTCAGTGTACATAATTCTACATGGAAACTGACTTAAACTTATGTAGACATTTATAAAGGCCTATTTGAACAAGTGTCAATTGTCATAATGTTTTCTGAATAAGGCAATATTTAAAACGCCTACTGGACTACATGTTGATAAATGTTAATGTAGACTTGCATTAAGGGGTTATGCAGGTAGAGTGTAATCTTATGAAAGCTCCCCTTCAGTAAAACGTGAACACATATTACCAGGTTAACACATTATCAGTAAGTGCCAATTTACCTGGAAAGATTCCCGCTCTATCATGTGACACGGTCCGTCTCCAACCCGATCACTTTGATCATTGCTGCAATATCCATCTAAGGAGGCACAGAGGGGCTTATATAAGGGTGCATAAATGCATTCTCCTTATAAATGCCACCTGTCTGGACTAAAATGCTTGAATGCATCAAAACACACACGCTAGCGCACACACTTGATTCCTAAGTAGGGCATCATGAGCATGCATTCTGAAAGCTAGAGGACAAAGCCCAAGGATAGTGCTGACCTTGGTTTTTCTCCATTAAGGGCAGCGTGATGTCATCATTGCCTAGCTTTGCATTCTTCTGCTTTTTGGGGGCTCCAGAGACGGCAGGCTGGAGACAGAAAGCACGTCCAAACTCGCGATCAGGCAGAGAAATTTAATTCATTTATTTCTCATTACTTTGAACTGAACCATGACCAGCTATTTATTGCCTCCTATTTAGCGCAGTGGGATCGAAAAGGCGGTACCTTAAAGTGCGTTTTATTCCATCCTCCCTTGGAAAGTGTGTGCCTTAAGTCTTTGTAGGCCCACACAGTCTGCAAAACGTGCGCCGCTGCTTTGGTTTCTCTTACGGACTGGCTGTGAAAGCGAAAATGCAAGTTCATTATGCGGCATTATTGCTAGGGCTAAATTGAAAAAAAAAAATCCATATTTCATTTACGTTAAAGGCACAGATGTTAATTTGTATTATTACCTTTAAATTAATTATTCCCTTATGTCCACTTGTCCAAGCTTGTGTGGGTTTATGTGCCTAATGAATCCATTTCGTTAATGTTCCTTTAAGTTTAATGTAAATGTAAAGGTATGTCAATCATTTATTCTGATTGGGTTTATTGTATTGTGTGTACTGAAAAAGTGGTTCAGCTTAATACTTACTAACTGTGAATGAATAGAGCTACACATTTATAGTACTGTGCAAAACTCTTGAGCCACCCATTCATTTCTTTATATTTGAATAGCTTGTTGGTGCAAATATAAAATTCTATGCCTTTTAAACTGTTGTATCTTTGTCATATTGAGGATATGAAATGAAAGAAATGGGAATTAATGTTTTACTGTGACAGGTTTCAAAGTGTCTAATGATACAAAAAGCCTAGATAAAAGAGTTCCAACCACTCAGCATTCAGACAACAATTAGGCAAATGGCCAGGTACAGGGACTGGACAAAAAATGAGAACCTTTCAAAGTCTGTCAGGAAGCCTGGAGAACTGTTCCTCAAGGCTACAGTTAAAATACAAGAAAGTCTGAGTCTTTGGAAGCAACCTCTATTACCTTGTCCTGCTGATGGCCACCAACTTCTGAATCCCCTGTCCCTGAATGAGAAAGCGAGCGTTCTCCAGATTGTCAGTGATGATCTCATGTATGGTGTTAAGGATGGCCACCACCGTGTCCCCATCCAGGTTCTTGGCAGGCCGCTGCTGGCCGCTGGGCAGGTTGCTGACCAGGTCCCTCATGGCATAACTCCCTACAAGAAGCCAAAGTTCTGAGGACAACAAACTGACCAATAGAGTATGATCATCCATCACCCCAGTTCTGGTAATGAATCTTTTGACTTGATTGCTTTTTACAGTCATTAATTTGATTTCTTAATATAGTCATGTTCCAAAGTTTGAACACTACCAGTCAGGTTTAAAAAGTGAAAATAAATACATAAACATCGTAAACAGAAACAGCTTAGATTCCTACAGTGTAGCAGAAGTTTGGTAACATCACATGACAGAGAAGAGAATCATCAGATGAATGTCAGACATGTTTTTATGGAACATTTTCAATAAAAAATGTGAATAGGTTCTTTTTTGGTCCTTGAGCATTGGATGAAATGGACAAAACTGACAAATAGGTTTCTTTCGATCTTCTGAATCCTCACATATAGAGAGATTGTTTTACTTGTCATTATACTACTACTTTAATGTTATCAAATAAATACATTAATGTACGCATTTCTGAAACTGATTCAAAGCACAAGATGCAAATTAATATCAGAATAAGGACTATACATGCTTTCTTACCGATGAGATCTTTGTTTTTGTGGTCAATTGCCAGGTTGCGGAGAGCTATGGCGACAGCCCTCACCACTTTATCTGCATCTGAATGAAGCAGTTCAACCAGAATTGGCAGGCCTTTCTCTTTACGCACAGTCGCTCGGATATAATTGGACCACT
Source organism: Ladigesia roloffi (assembly GCA_037577295.1). NCBI lineage: Eukaryota > Metazoa > Chordata > Actinopteri > Characiformes > Alestidae > Ladigesia > Ladigesia roloffi. The sequence goes on along the minus strand of JBBKCR010000034.1, from coordinate 11,595,723 downwards.
GAGAAAACAGGGGAGACAGAATGATGGGCTATTAAAGTATGCATTAATTTCAGGGCAGTCTCATTTACATGTGGAGATTTCAAAAGATAATTTCACTGGGATGTAAAAAAGGGTTTCTCGTTCAGCCATGCTTTATGTTGATCTGCAAAAGTGCTCTCCTTCTCTGTCTCTCTCTCTTTATGTCTGTCTCTCACTTTCTCTATCTGTCTCTGTCTCTCTCCTGCTATCTCTCTGCATGCCCAGTGGTCCCACTCACAGCCCACTGTCCTGCAGATAGGTTCTGAAGAGCCCCTGCTGCTGCCTCCAGAGTGTTTTGGTTGTGGCTCAACTTGAGGAGTGACAAGTACAGCCTCACAACCTCGGGCTGGTAAAGCAGCTCCAGACCTGGACACACACACACACACACACAAACACACACACACACACATACATCAAAGCTGTGAGCTACAAAAAAAGGCATAGTAGGTTTGGGTGAGTGATTCATAATCCACCAAGTCGATCTCTGTATGAAATGAATATAACAGATGCAGTAAAGCCATAATAATGTGATGTATGTTAGAGTTTATCATGACAGCGTAGCCTATGGCAAAGAAAAACAAGATGAAATGCGCAGTTTTTCGTGCATGGTGGTAACATGGCATTAATATGCTACGCAAGCTCCATCTTTGCTGCGTCTGTTCGAATAAGACCTTTAAAGGCCTCCCGCCCAAAAAAGGCTCCTCTCCGAGCGACAGGCGCCCTGAACGGCGCAGACGAGATCTAAAATGCACAATGGCAAGAGATGACCTAAGGCGTGTATCCACATCTAGTCTGGAATACAGAGCTGCAATTCTTAAGAACTCTTTTATAAGCCCTCCAGAGTCTCTTAACGATTCCGGCTGCACAGCAATGAGCCCGGTTTCTGATCCTCCAGATCCTCTGGAGCAAGCCTACTTATCTCCGCCAAACCGCAGGAGAGGGAAGGGTGACTCAAGGGAGTGGAGCCTCCACCAGGAATAAAGCCATTGGAAGCTGTTTACCTTGTCAACACCCACTTGGCGGTGACGACAAAAAACGATAAACTGCATAGATGATGTTAACCACTACAACCGCTCAGGAAGGGATTGGCACGGATACTTTCAGTCCTCTTCCGCAAGAAACGCTCCCTTCTTTGGCGCCATTCACTGGTATCTTGGGATCCTTAACGGCAACTGAAGCCGACAGCCAGGGGACCTCTATGTTTCAAGTCAGGAGACATGTGATCACAGACTGTCAGGGAAAAAAGGAAGAATCTGAAAATACAGATGGCAGGATGGGAGAGTGGCAGATACACAAACGGGGGTAACGTGACTCCAAATGCGATCACAGACACTCACAGATCGTCTGATATCACTTTAGTTGGGGTCGTATCGGGAAGGATTTAGATAAGAGAGCAATGGGACGTTCAAGTATGCACAGCGGAGATATTGTCGTTCTTAGACTTGGTGACCTAGTTGCATACAATTACAAGACACTTGTCCTCAAATATAAAACGGCCCCTTTCTTCATCGCTTTTCTCGTCGATTGGACACGTCACTAATCCGACCTGATGCATCAACACCCAAACACTAGCGTAACAAGTGTATCACCCCACTGTTTCCGTCCACTTAAGGAACCCTTTCCCTGCACGCTTCACACGGCAGCCAAAACCACTTAATTACCCTCCCACATGCAGCGAAAGCTGTCTTGGCTTGATCTTAAGCCTCTGCTGCTCGGTGTGCAACTGCAGTCTCGGCTGATCCATGCTTCTGCAGCTTCTGCCGCACGATTCCCACAAAGCCACCCCCAGCCTGGAAGCTTTGTCTTCTTCCTGTGACCCGCCTGCTCCCTGCAGCGAAGCACGCTCCCACACTCTCTCCATCTGCCAGCTTACGCACACTTGACTTCAGACTAAATGCAGGCTGCATATGCTGCCTACATCTCCACAATTCCGCCCGATTCATTACATTGATGAGTCTTCCGGAGCATCCGATAGGCGGTCCATGTGCTAAAACGAGTGCTTGCAAGCGTGCCCCACTTATTACAGCTATTAGAACTCTACATGGAAAGACAATGCATGTGTTTTGCTTTGTAGCAGTGACCCATGAAATGGACATGGTAGGGATGTAACAATGCAACGTTTTTTATTGAACTGAGTTGAATTGAAGGGCCACACATGTGTTTGTGTGGAGGATACATGCCTGCGAACAATTATTGAGGCTTTTGCTACTGGACTGAGGTGCAATTTAGTTATTATTTTTATTATGCTAGTTCTCAAATGGGATGCTTTTGGCTCACCTGGCTTGACGGCTTTTGACTAAGCATCTTCTCCAACTGTAAATGGAAGGGCCACATACAGCCACTGGTTTTTTTTACAGCCACTACATTTACCACTGGGTATGTGATATTCTCAAAAGTAGAGGTTGCTGACCTTGGTCCTGGTGATCTACCTAGTCCCAGCCTCTATCTGCAATACCTTTATTGGTTGCTGGAGCCTTAAGTAAGTGGCAGGGAGCATCATGATAAATGCAGACTGGAGCTAAATGTGCCAAGAAAGATCTCCAGACAGAGGGTCGATGACTACTGCTCAGTAGCTAAAATTAAAACCCGGTATAGTGGAACTGTTGGGTTGTGAATGCAGATAACACTAATAAAAGTGTTTTCACAAACTTTCTCTTGGAGATAAATTTGAGTTATTTTATGGTCAGGTGAGGGGTGTGTTTCAGTCAGGCTAAATTATTTCACGTCCATGGGCCAACACCAGGCTTATTCACATACTTCACATACTTTTTTACTTTTTTTTTTGTAAAGCATGCATTTCATTTAGCATTTACAGTTCAGCATTTACCGTTTAATATTTACACAAATCACAAAATAGGGTATGACGGGTATGACAGTACCCATTTCATACCAAATGGAAAAGAATAAATAAATAAATAAATAAATAAACAAATAAATAAATAAATAAATAAATAAACAAATAATAAAAAAATGAAGAAAGAAAAGAAACACTATTAAATAAATAAGTACAAACATCACAATTAAAAGAAAGGAAAGTAAGGTTGTCTAGCTAATAACAAGACTACTGACATTGTTTAACCCAGGATGTTGGCTTCTAAGTAAATTTTGAATGGACAAAGTAATGTCTGATGTTTTCACATATTTGAGCTCCTTCACAGGATTTTGGTCTACCATATCTGACCCCATGAAGCTAGACGCTACATCAACGCTAACATATTAGCTAGTTACCAGAATGTTACAGAACATTTTCTATTTATTTATATTCTTCAAAATAAGAGTCCCAGAAAAGATTCCTTTGGCAATGTCGTGGCAGAACCAGTCTTGTTTTCTTAAAGGACCTTTCAGGGGATGGTTCTTAAATTGACTGTTTTAGTAAATGAGGTGTAAGGGTGTAGAGAATGTTGAAAGAAGCTCTACATAATGTAGAAGGTCTTAAGAGTCTCTAGATGATTTAATGTATCTCCAATAAAAAGGAACTGTTTTTCTATGGTATTGCTCCAAAAATACTTGGTGGCATCTTCTTTTTTTTAAGATATTCTTAAAATTGTACCTTTTTAACCTTTGATCTGTAACAGAAAATATTGACATATTAAAGCAAGGCCATGTCTTGATTTAAGCCTAACAAAAAAAAGGTTTTGAATCATTACACCCCTATGATATGGATGGTGGCAAAGATGAAAAAACGAAAGGTGGAAGCCAAAGTAAAATTGCACCTTTAGTTGGCAGCGTGCGCTTGGGCATTTCCAAAGTGTTGTATGTTTTGTCGCTTGCTCCATGCCTCCTGCCTGAAAAGGCACAGGACTATCAGCAACGCAATGCTGGTGCGCTTCAACAAAAACAAAAAAATCTCAAGCAACAAGCGCTCGCTTTGTCCAAAGCTTGAGTGTATGTGTGGGAGGCACCGTGGGTGTTGGAGTGGGAGTGCTGAATAAATCGAGTGTATGTGACATGACTGGAATAAAGCATCAAGGTTTTTCCAACACTGACTACAAAACACACACAAGGCAAAGCAGGAACAGGAGCAGACTCACACTGATTGAACCACTCCTCTGCGGATGAAGACAGTCGGACCAACAGTGCAAAAGCAACCACATGAAAAGGAGACACGCACAATGGCAGAATACATGTTACAAGCTAATGGTGGCACATTACAAACAAACTGATATTACAACATCTGCTCAGATGTTCCAGATTAGGGAAAATGGCTATGGATCCTGGTGTCAGTTTTAAGATATTGTTATTAAATATCTATACATGTATCCTGCAGGTGAAGCCTTCTGCAGCTACTCTGATGTGACAACAGACAGCACGTTAAGACTGATGGACTTTCAGTGCTACCTGCGGTAACTGATGCTTAAACAGGTGTATGCACTATGTAGCTGACCTTTGGTACCACGTACGCCGAAACAGTCCGTCTCGTCCTTCTTCTTCTGGTGGCTCCTTGGCTTTATGGTTTGGGTCGAGGGGTTGCTGTAGAACCTCTCAGCCCCAGGCACCTCTTTGTGCACGTGGTAGGAGAGATTGCGTAGAATGCAGACACAGTTCTCCACGGACTTGAGGGAGGGGTTGCAAAATCAAAAAAGGGCCGAAGAAAGGAAACGGGACAAAGATATAAATATCAGGTGTAATTCTGACCACGGACAATTTCATTTTGCCCTGCTGGACATGGCAAAAAAGGACCCTCATGGGAGTGCAGATGGAGTACGAGAGTGTCATATTGCGGGACTGTAAGAGTGTAATATTAGCAGTATTCCAGGTGCAGAGATAAAACGTCAGTACGCTACAGATTTTCATCAATCTCTGGGGGCTGCTTTCTTTCTTTTTTGTTTTCCCCATTCTTCCCTCGGCTAACCTTTGCTTACATTAAGCAAATCTGGCCTACCTTATTATTCATATCCCTCTTAGCCACGGCAGAGTAAAGGGCATGAAGTAGAGCATCCACAAGTCCCTCGCACTCACGCAGCCTCTGGCGAGCTTCCGCTCCATCGGAACTCACGTTCCTGCAGGAGATATAGCTCCTGTAAGCTATACAGACCTGCACAAACATGGTACCATTCACACACGTCATCCTCACAGTCCAATCTCAGTTTGCCTTGCATGATGTGGTCGAATGCAACCGCTTTTTGTGGAACTACTACACAAATCCAACAAGAAGGCACCATATGACACACAACAAATACCTTAAACATCCTGACGTGTTCTTGAAAACAGTGGTCCACTCTGGATCTCCTGGTCTGGAAGGGTCATTGGGGTCCCCTCTTAAGCCAGAGTGAGGGATGATGATCTCGTCAGTCACCGTCTGAAGCCCATGATTGATGACTACCATCTTCAGAGGCTCATGTGATGAGAGGTTCCAGAGAGTTCCTGTGGGTTGTGTTTAGATTTTGACATTTATTGAAGGGTGGTGGTTTCAATAACCTTACTGTGATGAATGATTGAGGAATGAAAAATAACTCATAATCGCTTTTATAACCAAAATATTACCTTCAGAGCAAAACTGTTTTTAACAGAATATTCTAATGTCCTCATGCTTCTTTTTGGAATGTAATTTTATTGTGACTAGAAGGTAAGTTCAGAAGGTTAGGGTTAATCAATTATTATTTTTAGAACTTTTAACATGCTGATAAAATGAAAATGGCACCATTAATATATAATTAATAAATAAATATATGAGGGGACAATCAGGACCTTCCAGGCCTCTGTAGAGTTCTTGGAACGAAGACAAAAAGGGCATGTAATTATTAGTTAATTTTATTTGACTGAATCATGTTCGTATTTAAACCTGGTAAGTACTGCAGTGGTGCTCTTACTTCACTATTAGGTTTTGCTAGGAAGCAACAGAGAGAAATTGTTGAAAATTTCACTGGAAAACAATCCAGTTATATTTTTCCTTCAGGGTATCTGTTCAGATACACTTATTGATTAGGCCCTAGGGCGCTTAATGTCAGTTTAAGAACAAACACAGTTTGAAATGCCAGTGGAATGAGCCTATCGTGTTTTTATTGAAAAAATGTTGTATAGGAATGACAAAGTTCTTGTCCAAGGTCGAGATTAGCATCCAGTTGACTCCATCCTGCCAATTGCTGCCCTAAGGAACAGCCTGTGTTGTCTTTGCCTAGAAACACCTAACACTTAACACTTAACCTGAACCCCATAAGGCTCTATCAGAATTATAGAGATGTGTTTTCCTTATTTTTTTCTTTACTGAGGCATTTTTACTCAGAACACCGAACTCTAATAGTCCCAAGGCAGAATGTTCATGCTCTCAGATCCAATGGAACTCAACTGTTCCTCCCTTACTGCGCACAAAACCTGACAAACCTGTGACCAGCTCCCGGACCTCCATATCACTGGACTTTCTCAGCAGCCTCAGGAGTGCAGGAATGCCATCACTGTTCTTGATTGCAACCTTGTTGAAGTGATCCCTGCCGAAGGAAATATTACGCAGGGCACCACAGGCCTTGCGGTAAACCTCGGCTTTGGGGTGATCCAGCAAGCCCACCAGAACTGGGATGCCTCGTAGCTGCCTCACGTCCTGCTTCACCTTGTCGTTCTCGTAGCAGAGATGCTGGAGGTAGGCTGCCGCATTCGATTTGACCGGGTCCATGGGGTGGCTAAGCATCGCTATGACCTCCCGCAAGTTGGGGTCCCTCCAGCGTGGGTCCTTGCGGATGGTGTCCAGGCTGACCATGCTGGCACGTTTCTGTGGAATAAGGGTCTGCATCCTGTACAGGTCCTGCAGATAGGGGTGCGATAGTGGGCCCAAATGCTCGTCAACCGAAAGGTCCAGGGTGGGCCTCATGTGGAGGGTTCCTCCCATCATAGGATGACTGATGGCAGCGATTCCTGACCTCAGATCAGCAGCATCTTGATCTCCTTTAGTTGCTCCATTGCACACAGTTGCACTCTGGCCGATTCGACCAAAGTCCCGGTGAAGGGGGAGGGTATAGCAGTTCTCTGGTAAGTAGTTCCTAGTGGCCAGGGTTGTGTAGGGAGGAGGGTACTGGAAACCATGGGGCATGGTGGCATGGCTACTGAGGGCTACCCGAGGACTCTGAAGGGTGCTGCTGTGCTGAGCTGGCTGATCCTTGACGCTGTTGCACTGAGCATCAGGCAAGGTGTTGGTCTCAGTTTGGGAGGTTACAGTGGCAGCCTGGTTCGAGAAAAATTCTTCTTCTTTCTCCAGAGAGACATTTGGCAAGAGAATGCCATCCGAATCCTGGGAGCCTTTGCATGTTGTCTGAAGTGCCTCTGTTGCATCACTCAGACTTTCCTGCCGAAGAAGCCAAGAATACAGAGAAGTTTATGTTTTCTGGCTCATAATCAGTTATTTATTCACTCTTTTCGTTCATCTCTAAATGTAAGAGACATTACGATACCAATTTAAGAGCAGGCTTTTAAAATGAAAGGGTACATTTTGAAGCTGTTGTCCTGTGCTGGCAACAAGTGAGAACCGAAGATACATTTATCTGAGGACCTGACGTGCAGATCTCGCAAAGGAAACAATTTTTCACCCGGCTGAAAATTAGTTTAATGCAGACCGTGATGAAATGTGTTTCAGAGGAGCTCCTATTGAGCAAGGTAAATTGCCAGCAGCGGAGCATTCGATGCAATGAAGAACATCCAATTTACTTTAACCCTATGTTTGCTATAGAGCAGTTTTTCCATGACTGTAAATTGTTTTGTAAATGTCACTGAATTTCACAACATACAAGTCGGGTAAAAAATAAGAGACAAATATAAAAATGTCCAGTTCCTCAGGTGTTATCTTTTATAGGTGCAAGTATTGAACTGATTTTCCTTTTGTTTTTAAGAATTACTGACAATGTTTCTAAATAGAAATGTTGCTTTACAGCATCATTTTAAAAGAAATGACAAAATCCCTGACTAACAGAAATTTACAGAACTTGAATAATTCAAAATAAACAAATCTCTTATTCCCTCTTAAACAAAATGGCAATAATGACCTTTAACAAGGTCATTGTTTTACCATCTAACTGCTCACACTGTGTGAGGAGAGTGTTGATTACAGCAGTGTTTTTATACATTTCCTCATTAAATAAGATTTGATTCAGTTGAGCACCATTTAACAGACACTGGCATGGAATGTTTGTCATACAGAGATGTTGATTTAAAAAGAAATAGTGAAAAGCAGTAGTCTTTTTTCCATAGCTGTATGCTGATATGGTTGCAAGGACAGGAACACTGCAAAACAACTATAGTTGCAGAATATACCATTCATACCTGTTCTGAAATAATGAAGCAGGACGAACAGTTTGCCTACAAAATGGCTGTATTTGTGATTTAGCTCAATGAATGTATGTGAGGTTCTGTAAGCTTGCTCACCTCCAACTGTTTGGGCACAACTTCCTCGTGAGAGCTGCAGGCACTGAGAGGGTTCAGCTCAGTGTCAGGGCTTGAGGACTTCTCTGTGCCTATTCCTGAACTTTCATCATTCTGCAGCCGCAGCCCAACACACAACATCGTTACTGCTATAGATGTCCGCTATCAATTCAAGCATATGCAGGACTGTTTCTTGGTAGTATTGCTATAAACAGCTAAGGGCTGTTATACAAGGAGTTTGTAATGTAGGTAGATCCTTATGGTAGCCATGACATTGGCAGACTTTAGAGTATTTGCTGATTAAACCCACACACTGCATTGTGGTGTGTTTTACTAATTGATAAGTGAATTCCAGTTCCAGATTAGAATGAGGTATCCTAACACACAATATAATATCACTAGTGTGAATGGAGGTCCAAAGTAAGATGTTGCTTACGAGCCCCAATGTGTAAAGAAACAACCCTGGATATACATACAAAATAAACAAAAAATAAAACAAATTTACAAAAAGTATACAAAACATATCCAAAACGTCCCCATTTTCCACTAAAGTGTCAAATAAGTAAAATTGGGTCATCATTTGGCTCTGGTTTACGTTTGGCATCTTATGGTTTTCTTCACAGCACAGCACAGCACATTGCATTTAGTTTCATAAACCAGTGCAAAAATAAAGATCTAAACATCTTGGCTGATCACTGATTAGAGGGGGAAACTGAGTAAATGGAGAGATTTGTGGTCCAAAATAGAGTAAATGTCTATTTTGGCCCAACCATTGCCTTGGACTGTCCAAAAATGACCATGCCATAATCTTGAGCTAAACCACTTTCTGTCGAGCCGCCTGTTGCTATTCAATCAGCAGAGATAATGGTGTGGCAAGTTAATGGTGTGCCCCCACAATGCAGCAGATACAGAACATCTATCAGCACCAACATGGTGTCTCTCACTTTAACTCCACACAACCACAACCTACATTAGCCTCTGCGTTGGGGGTGCTTCCATTGGTGGAGGTGACTGTGGACAGGTCAGAGGAGGGGGTGTCCAGCGTGTCTTCAGTGGGTGGTGCCTCCTCAGCCTTCTCTTTGGTTTGACTCTTTGAAGGCACCACCAGGGGATCGTCAGGGCTCTGTTCCTTTTGGACCAAAGGAAAACAGAAAAAAAGATCAGTCACAAAAGGACTTAGCTGTAGTCCAGTAGTCTCTCTATCCTTCTCGCTCTCTTTTTGGCAGGGTTTGACCTGAGCAGAATCTTAAACCACCAACAAGCCAGCTTGCCTGCGGAGGCACATTATTCTTTCAGGAGTATATTGTGGTGTTTCTTAGGCCTCCACTCGAACATAAAACGCTGCCTCAAATAATTAATCTGACTTATCACGATACAGTACAGCCTTAAAAGCACCGAAGGCAATTTTGTGAAATTACTCTCATCCTGCAGTGAAGCAACTCGCAAACATTTTTAAGAGAAAAAAATAAGCACATCTTCCTCAGATCTGTGAATAATGCATGAGCCAGGCCTCTGAACACCCTCTATAGGTTTCTCCAACCAGAACCATCCAGACACAACAAAGTCCTATAAGCCTTTCCTCTAGTAAGTGTCGGGTCTGTAAGCAAACGAGAAAAAGCAGTAATGTCCTAGTTTAAAAGCAGGGACTTATGTAAAGCCACTTTTTTGCATGTCCACGTTGCTTTGCAGGACTTCAAGATAGCAATATCATGAACGCAATCCCCCGGCATCAAATATTTTGGAAATGCGAGCATCCACTGCTTCTCATTTATTGCTCATATCTCTGCAATCTCTTAGAGTAATTACCAGGCTATCAAGCTCTTTACGGCCTCGAGTGCAGTAGCTGTAGTCTTCAAATCATAAAGCAATCTCCTTTAAATGACAGTGCATGATGAGGCGGTTAAGGGAGGCAGTCGTGCATTTAGAGGAGGATGCGAGGACGGATGGACTGTCACTCGAAGAGTGTGGTGGGAAAAAAATGTCTGAAACGCTTTGCAAACAAGCATCAGTCTCCCGACAACAAACCTCTGCATGCAGCTCTTCTCCAGCACTGATGAAAAGACAGATGCGAGAAACGTCAACGAGAATATCCTCTTGTTCCGCTTGATGCCTGCGACGCTCTGGAACAAACATCAGCTGCCGTTTTTTTTTTTTACCGTGAATGGGGAATGTTTACAGACAGATATGACTACCGTGTTAAAAAGGGAGATGAATCATCATTCCCTCTACCAGCAGCTTTGGAGGTCTCAGGCTGTCAAGAAGAAATCCCCATTAATCTCAGGCTGATGGACTGACATGGAGTTCTGAGGGACCTTGCTCAAGCAAGTACAATGGTAAAAGTATGGGAGCCTGCCAGTTGGGATTTGCATTAGTTCTCTTTTACATTCTTGAGTACTAGGAAGTCTCCAGTGATCCTGTAGGCCAACTGCAAAATTCCCAATCCTGCGTAAGCCTAATACACCTTTATGGTGCGACGTGTCATCCCTGCTAATTCGAACACCCCGTGCCTTTACTGCCACTCATTCTGTTCTCCCCTCCTCTGGGCTTCGACTCTGAACCCCTCCCACCCTCCTTCACGTGTGCACTCGGCCCCCATTGTGGAAACTCTTATCAGTCCCGCTGCACGGGCCGAGGAAACAACGTGGGGCTTAGCGATTTCTAATGAGCCGCTGTGACCCGCTCAAGGGCACGCCAGCCACAATATCCGTCACAAACCCAGGGTTTGACAAATGAATCATTCACTAATGACAGAGATCTGGGGCGGAATGGTTCATGCACTGTTCACACCACCCCGAGCTGCGGCCAGAGTGGTTGGACTATCGGTGACACTGGATCTTGCATGCGCTCGTGTTTAGGCATTCCAGCTGAATGGGTTGCTTGTCCGCGGTCTCCGCTGCGGATGTTCTCCCACACCTCACCTCCCTCCCTCTCGTTATCTCTCTCCTTCTCTCCCTCTCTCCCTCTGCTTGCCAACAGAAGTTTTCATGCATGCTGTCTGTCTACTGCTGGGGTGGACTCCCGCCAACAGGGTGCCCTTTTTCGCAGCAGCATCACACGTCTGTGCCTCTGCAGTATCCCTGCTAGTCTTAGCAGGAAACATCATCACAACAGGACACCCCCCCACCCCTCCAAGCCTCCCTGTGTTGCTTCAGCCAAGCACAGATCCAGCATAAAGCCTCAGACATCTGGCTGCGGTGCACCCACCACCAACACCACCACCACCATCATCTCCCCTGAGCTTGAAGCCACTTAATCACACAGCACATTTGCATCAGCTTCCACATGTCACAACCTCGTCTGCTGAGGAGATTTGGTTGACGTCATTCGAAAACCCACTGCTACAGGTATTCCTGCGGATTGCTGAAATGGGGATCTGCAGAATGAGTGTGTGTCAGAGCAAAAAATCCCCCCAAACCCAGAGCGTGGGGTGCCCAGCCCCCAAGCAGCACCAGTCCAGCATTCTCCACATGCAGCTGTGGGAGGGCATTGCAGGCGTGGATGTTAGGCGGGCAGCGTGCGGAGAGAGGCTGCATCGATGCCAGCACTCACCTCTTTCACCTCCGCAGGCATAGTGCTGCTCCTCTGTGATGGAGCTTTGACGACTAAGTGGTGTCTCTCTCCCTCGCTTCTCCCTCTCCTCTCCTCTGTGTTATGGATGTGCGCAGAATAGAGTTTTCTCTCTGAGCGGGTGATGGCTCAGATGAGAGCGGCCATCCTTCCTCCCGGTTCACACATCCACACGCACTCGATCATGCTCACACACATGCAGGCTCGTACACGCGCACACACACACACACGCACACACACACTCAGGCACACCCCCCCAGTCTCTCGCCCAGCGCTCGTTGGGAGGGAGGTGCTGAATCGACAGCGGTGGCCAGAGCCCCTCTATCCGCAGGACGCTTTTAAGAAGCCCTCGTAAAATGAGAACGGGTGCCAGTTAATTTGGAATACAGCGGATGCGGAGGTTGAAATCCAGCCCTCTCTCTCTCTCTCTCTTTCGCTCTCTCTCGCTCTTTCTCTCTCTCTTTGATTCTGTTTTCTCTCTCTCTTTCTCTCTCTCTGTGTCTCTCTCTTTCTCTCCCTCCCTCTCTGTCCTGTCTCTCTCTCTTTCTCTCTCTCTCCCTCTCGTTCTCTCTTTTTCTGTCTCTCTTATTTCTCTCTCTCTCTGTCTCTCTCTGTCTCTATCACTCTGTCCCTCTATCTCTCTGTCTCTCTTTCTCTCTCTGTCTCTCTCTGTCTGTCTCTCTCTCTTGCTCTCTCTTTCTCTCTCTTTCTCTCTGTCACTCTCTCTCTCTCTCTCTCTCTGTCTCGCTCTCTATTCTGTCGTCTGTAGAGCAGAATACGCACACACCTCCTAACGCGCACACACACACATACACACATACACACACACACACACACACACACACACACACACACACACACACACACAC
>JBBKCR010000034.1:11523795-11537086 GCA_037577295.1 Ladigesia roloffi | reverse complement strand
GTGTAATATACAAAAAAACAGATGTGAATGTGTATCTATCTATCTATATATATATATATATATATATATATATATATATATAGCTAATACATATATACATATATACATATATTCTCAGGATCCTCTGTGTAAGCGTGATTTCTGAAAGCTTATGGATGGGTTGACTCCAGTCAGAATATGCTGTGTGTATATGGTGTCAAACTTGTGACAGGGGCAGCAAGGCTTGCTTGACTGTGATGTGGTGCTGCAGATCAAATTCAAAGAAGTGACTGTCCTTTGCTTTCCCCACAGATTCCTCAAGGATTCTCCCAGCCCTAGAGCCCAAAGCTGCACCATGCTGGCGTGCCTGCAGAGACGGCAGAACCAACCGGCCCAGCACCCAGTGTGTGCTGGCAAGATCCTGGACACCCCCATCAATCAAAAAAGTAAGCATTAGGGGACATGAGGCTTTTGTGGGTCATTAGGCTCCACATGTGACAAGCAGCAGCTAGTAAAACTGTAATGAACAGCACTGGGAAAGATTTTTTACTTCGCCTTCATAGTTCATTACTGGTCCCAGGCGTGATGCGGCATCTTTGTGTGAGGTCTTTGTTCTCTGCATGGTCACCTACAGTTGGAAGAAGGGTGTCTGACGTGCGGAGTTGAAAGCCCCGTCTGTCACCTCTTCAACCAGAGGACCAGAAGGCCCCTCTGGCCGCAATAACTCGGGATTTGAAGTGGAGCTTAGCCCTTTATCCAGAGGTGTTGGAACAATCTCGCCAGACCTAGCCTCAGCATGGAAAGGCTCTGTGGCGGGGGGTGCTTTTATGAGTGGGGGGAGAGAGCAAGAGAGGAAAGAAAGAGAGAGGAAGGGGGGGAGCGAAAAAAGGTTTACTGGAGCGAGGTACTGAAAAAAAAATCACAAAGTAAATTCAATTTTCTGAGGTAACCTAACCTTTGATTTTCATGGTTTAAGCGTATTGAGTGGATGATGGATCCTTCATCTAGGCGATGGATTTTCATCCATTAGAACTGAGAACAGTGGATACGTTTTCATTCTGTTACTCTGAAGTACTCTGAGAAAAGACTTCGTAGACTAACCTATATAGATAACTAGACCATGCTCATATGGAATCCATATGCTGACTGCTCTCTGCAAGCCACGCTTCTCATGCTAATGGAGGGTGCTTGAATACAAGCCCTTTTTAAAAAATGAGGGCTCTCTGATGCAAAACATAGCTTAATGAATTAGGCTACTTGCTGGAATTAATTTGCCTTAATTAGGCCTCTCCAGTTCTGGGGAAAGAATGGCAGACTAAAGTGGTGACCCTGTTGGAAAAGTAGATAAGAGGCGAGGCAGAGGGGAAGTTCACCTTGGCCTCTCCCAGCTCCCGGAGAGTTCTGGGTTTATCGCCAGCACAGATCAGTTTGAATCCTACCCATGCCCCTTATCAGTGACACCCATCGCACCGTCTTTAATTTAATTCATGAAGGCATTGATCAGTGCTGCTGCAGAGCACAGGCTGACGTGCCTTCCCTCTCCAAGGGCGGACTCCAACCTGCCACAGCCTCCTCTCCAGCCCAGCTGTCATCACAGAGATGAAGTCTCGTTCCCCTGGGGAAAGATGTCGGAAGAACAGCACTAGTCACTTTGATGTGACGCATACAGTCTAAAAGTGTGTTTCGGAGAACCAGGGGATGATTCAGATCTGCTCTATATGCACTTCGGATCCCTTTGCATCGCCCTTATCAAAGCATATACAAGTCAAAGAAGGCTGATTTGCTTCATCGTCGTGGGTTGTGTATGAGGGCTTGTAAAGAAAGGCAGTGCTGGAGACAGACATGTTTCCAAACCTTGTAGAATCTGCTCTGACCTTTCTCTAATTGAGAGTTTTGCACAGTCGCTAAGGGCAACTCCGACTTTCACAGGTCCACACATCATACACTATTGATCTAATTTCTTCACTTTGTGTAGCCAGACTAACGTTGCGCTGTGCGTGCAACCCCTCAAGACTCATCCTTATTATTAAATCCACATTGTCTGGGTTTGTAAAAGCAGTTCAGAGTGATTTTCATAAACATGGATTTCAGAGTCTGTTAATTATCATTACTGTCAGCATGCATTACGCTCACAATTAACCAGAGCGCATTTTGTCGTCCTGGTAAGTTGCGAGCTGAATCCAGTGAACATTGATCATTATTCACTGATTATTTGCTCGTGAAGGGCCTGCTTGGGAATCGCCTGTGTGCCCCTAATTGATCTCTGTGTGTTATTTACATCATCTCTCATTATGAAGCAGAGGGATGATGAGCCTTTGGTTAGGGACTAGATAAACTGCGCATTTTAAACCAACTCGTGCTCCCATAATGACGTTTGTCCTGAACAGAATTTAAAAGCTGCTCTGAAGATACAAATTGAGGTTGCTGGCTTTGCAAGTTGGCCTTTCGGCAAATGAGCCCTCCGTAGTGCCTCTTCCACATGTGCAGTGCTGAAAGCATGCGAATTTTATGTTCCAGCAGGAGGCTTGGAGCAAATCTCCACACTCCCCACATCCAGCTGGGGTAAAACCTCATTGTCTGCCGTGATATTAAATATTAATTTGGAATCAGTGGAGCACTTGTCTGCTAAATGCTGGAACAGAAGGGCCCTGTTTTGCCGCCGGCAGAGCCTCGGGCGCCTCTCTATTTCCCTTCCCCTCTTTCTCTTCCCCTCCTTCGCTTTCCTCTTGTTTACCTGCAGGCCCCAGCAGCACTTGGAGCCTGATGCGCTCTGACAGCCCCTCCCCATGCCATGCTGCACACACCCAGACACAGGCCTGCTTAGGATGTCTAGGGCTGGGCGTTCTGGGGCGTAGGTGGTGTTCCACCCAGCAATGAGCCTGGAGTTTCCTTTGCTGACGCTGTTTGAATGCTCCACGATGCACTATTCCCCCCCAATCTCTAGAGGGTTTATGCTTCGAGTGAAACACAGTTGATGAATTGTTGGAGCTGCAAGTGCCTAGAGGCATGTGTCATATCTGTTATTTGGAAGGGAGCCCATTGCAAGTAATATACACTGCATATGTCTGCCTCAGCAACTCCTGGACCATGCATTGCCCTGAGGATTTATCAGTCAGCCATACTGCTGGCAACATGTTGTGGCTGTTGGCACCACAGATGTGAGGCAGAACTTGGGGACTTTGATCATGTAACCTAATGTGCACCTCATCACCTCTGTCTGAAGAGTAGGAAGCCAGCCTTTAAACTTCGGAACAGTGCTCCCAACAATCCTATCCTTAAGGACAAAACGACAATGACTATAAACGGAAGGGAATTTTCTAACAGTCAGGACTAGGCTAATCACTGTAGATTACTTGTCAAAGACACGTACACTGGTTTTGATTTAGCTTATTAGCTTGAAGGATAAAAGCGGTGGAGATGAAGGCAACTATTCATGTTCAGTTTGATCTTCTGTTGCTCTGTTGTAGCATCAAGCAAAGAGGCAACATAGAAGGAACATTTCACACACCCGGTCGTTAGAGGAATGTGGAGATGAGTGAAACTGCGAGGGTGCTATGTGGCCCTTCTTATCATACGGATGAGTAGTAATGGGAACGCCACTGTGGGAAGCGCAGTGCCTCTGGTTAGGCTGTTTAGGCAGGCCTTTTTTTCCCACGCTGCTGGCCTGCATGAAGTCCCTACGAGGCATGCACGTTCTCCAACACGGCCTGGCAGGCCTGAGCCAAATGGAAAGTGACACTCGTGTAAAGTGGTATCCGTGCCTAACTCTCCAAGCACAGATAAATAAGCACTACCCCCTGAGGTTATTCTGTTCTTGGATTGTCCTGCACACAACTCCAAGGCACAGAAACATGGCAGGTGAATTCTAGTGTTTACTAGTGAACCCTAGCCGTTAAGAACTTTAGAGCTAACACGCTCACATATAGTCTTCTAGCTGTAACCGAAAATAGCATGTGAAAGGGTCTGCATCCCCAGCACCCTTCTACTGTAATGTGACGCCTCCACCCACGGATGCCTGCTTTGGGATTCTTGTCGGTTAGCATTAATGTCGGTTGATGGTAATAATGGGGGCGCCTGCAGCATTTTTTTTCTGTGAAAGCTTGGGAACACTTCACAAGGGCATGGCTCTCCTGGGGGAATTGGTTGGTGGCCTAGCAAACTTCCCAGGACTCCATAACCATGTTTGGCACTGTGGTGAAAGTTTAGTGGCGTTGAGATATTCCTGCTAAACATACCCTTTGATCCGGTGAGCGTTGAAAATATGACTTGCTGCATTTGGGCCTGCCGTGTTTTAGTTAATGTAATTGTGTTGAAGAGGATGACTACCTCCTACACATTTGACTTAACTGCAGCATTTTAACCACTCAGCTAATCCTCTGTGTTACTAATGGAACACTGCTGAACCACTCAGCAAATGAATTGAGAGTGTGAGGCCAAAAAGGTAGCAAGGACCTTTGTTTGTTTGTTTGGCCTTGGCATGTATTTTTGCTGCTGCTGAACTGCAAACTCTCATCACATATTTGTATATTGTATAGCTTATACTAATCATAAAACTAATGCTTATTATTGTATCTGTAACAATAAATCTAAATATCTATCGCTTCTAAAATGTGATCGTATCCATCATGGACATGTGACAATATGTGGTGGAGAATATGCAGTCTATAAATCTGATATTTCATGTTTATTCATAATGTTGGAAGTGTATAAATCCCAGTCCAGCAAATGTGTGAAATATCACTGTTTTTAGTTCTAGTTTGTTTAACTTTATGCCCTGAATTATTAAACCGAATCATGATTTGATTGTTACCCTATTTACCCTACCAATCAATCATATCTGAAAGCAGCATTGAGCCCGAACACTTCAGGCTAATTCAAATATTTTTCAATAAAAGGTACAGTCAAATATCTCAGTGTTGTGCTTCATGACATAAATGTGAGGTAGTAAGGCAAAGTCTCAGTTGTTTTCTCAGCAGTTGTTTAGCCTGATATTAATATAATGTGTGCTAGATCCCGGCTGGTCATGTTTCAGTGCTGTGGTTGAGAGTTAGGTAAGCTACTCCAGAGGCCAATGATTGAACCTGTGTACCTGTACTTTGCTTTTTGAGTTTGAGAGCCGGGTGGAAATTTAGTGAGGGAGTGCTGCTCCTTTTTTAGCCTCGGCTGTTTTGCCAGTTAATCACTGATTAACCCAAACGACTCTAAAACAATAAGGTCTCCTCTCTGATCCGAGGGGAACGGCTTCAAGTGTAACCATGGGAAAAAAAGATTAGGCAGCTTACTGGGGATGAAAGCTTTGTGTGTGTTCATAGGGAGACGGATTCTGTCCAGGGGTTAGTGCCGATAACACTTAAGAAACGGGCTGTTTACGCCGGTGTCCTCCCTTTTCTGAGGAAGATTGCTCTGTCTGTTCTGTCGGCTCTGTTTTTGACCAGTCAGTGTGAACAGAACAGTAATGAGTGCTCTGTGAAAACAGTCCTCCCGTCCTCCATCATCTTTTCCATCCCTCCTTTCCTTCACCATGCCTCGTATCCGTTTGTTCTTGTTATCGCCCTACTTAAAAGAGTTCATTCTGTATCACGTCGCGTGTGCAGTTAATTAGCTGAGCGTTAATTGAGATTTCAGAGCTGCTCGCCCTCCCCCCCTCTCCCTCCAGGGCCGACCTAATGTAATAGAAGTCACTTTTGAGAGCTTTGTTTGATCGAAGGCTTGACCTTGCCTCCCCGAGCTGAGCAGTCAAGCAGCTTGTGCTCATCCACCGTTCCTTCTGCTGTAGTGCTGGGAGCTCCAGGTAATGGCCTTGCATGCGTAAGACCACTCACGTCTGAATCCCAAGTGTCCCACCTCAGGCAGTCCTAAAGCAAGGGGCGGGGGGAAGCCACTTAAAAGGCTTACAGAGTGTAAATTAGTAAGCACTCTGAAATGCCCCTGGGTAAAGCAGACACAACAAATAACGTTTTGAATTTAGTGATGTGCATGTAGCTAACTTCTGCTCTGGTCTTTGAGCAGACCTTAACTATGCGACGTTCTGGGAGGTTGGCAGTTAGGCTGCTCTTTGAGATTAGGTGCTCAGGGTCAGAATACTAATAGCCCCCCACCGTAACTCCTGTACAACTTGGTCAACTCCTCAACTGCCAATGAAAACTGGATCAGCGAATACTTAAACAAAATGCCAACTGCTCAGAGAAGTGGCCTGCCAGAGACCGGACAAACAAAAATAAAATGAACAAAATAGGTGTAGGTTGTGTGTGAAAATCATCCATTTCTAATCCTTTAATTTATGAGTTGCAAAGTCCTTTGAAGCCACATCAACATTTTTAGCTACTCTAGGCGTTTCCTACACAGTGAGCCAATTTGAAACGAGTCCAAAGCAGCTATGTCGAGTGGCGCATTTTCTACTGTTTTTAGGCAGCTGTGTCAAACAGGCCTGACTCCCATGATCTGTTACCTCCACTGGTCTTTCACAGATTCTTAACAATGACATATAAATTCCTGCCCATCTGTCTGTCTAGTTCTGCGGCTTCATTGTGATGAATGACCCCTGGTGTGCACCGTGTGACTGCAGGCAGTGCGCTGAGCTGGGAGATGCATTGATGGCCCTCTCCCCTTCTCCTCTTTCCTCCATTTTAAACACCCAATTTATTTCCTTTATGAGGTGGATCTTGTAGATTGAATCATTTTCACAGTCGGAGGCTCATTGTGGGCCTGAAAATGAAATGAACTCCCAAATCAATCCTGAACAGGAACAACAAGTGAGCTCGCCGTCGCATGGTTGAGCAGACACTTAAAATGGCTTCTGTTATTGGAGTAAGAAGTGAATTGTTTTACGTAGGGGGCTTTTTTTCCCCCCCTTTGTTTGTCGGACCCTCCTGCTTGGCTTCTGCGGGGGATCACTTGACTGTTGAGTAATCTTGCTTAATTTCAGCACTTTTCTTTTCATGTCAGAAATTCCATAAAGGTGTCATTCGTAGGAGTGGTCGTAATTTCTGCCGACATATTTATTGCGTAGAAATGGAACAATTTTTCTGCCTTCCCTTTGTTGCGGGAAGCTAAACAGCCATGAAATTGCCTGAATAATGGTGTTTAAATCCAATCTTGGTTTGTCCCTTCAGCTTTCCCGTACGCCATTGAACGCAGGTCCCCCTGGAGATTGCCATTTTCCATTATTAGACTTCAGCGCACAGGTTAGGCTCATGCACTGGTGCTACTCTAGAAACTGCTCCAGAACTCAGTCTTGTGTCTGTTCAGCTGTAGAACTTGACAAGCATTGTTACCGAATGAAATACATAAAAATAGACCTTCTATTATTCATTGAAATTACTTTTCCCTGCAAAATCCCTGCCTAATTCTTGTAATCATAATCATCATCCACTAATGGAGTTCCTCTGTTTCAATTTGATGGTGCCATCAGAGATGTAGGTTAGTTGTTGTGGGAAACAATCAAGTATTGTGCCATCCTGGTGTGACTAGCTCTTTTCTTTCCCCTTCTGATCTCCAGCTTTTACTTGTGCTCCTATATGAGCACCTTTTGAGTGGGTTGCATATCCAAATGGCATGAAATGAATTCCACTCAAGCCACTGAAACAAAATTAGCTTCTCCCCCCCTCCCCCTCCTCATCTCTTTCTTGATTTCCCAGGGTAATCCAATTTTGTCCTGAAGAAAGACCAAATTAATTTCATAATGCACTGATCAAACATTGCCTGGGGTGTCTCCCTCCACAAAATGAGTTTTTAGAAAGATGCAGATGTCTAAGGATGAACATCCACAAGAGGAAATGAGGCAGAGGAAGAGAGTGTTAGGAGGGCGGGGGGGAGAAAAAAATGGGATAGAGCACACACTCCAATATCTCCATTTTTATTGGACAATTTTTCTTGTCTTGTGTCTGCTCCTTGATAATTTTTACTCATCCAGTATTCATCATTTTCTTGTGTTTATTGCTGAGCAGCCCAGCACGATCGGCTTTGTCAGACAGCAAAACTCTCAATTGGAGATATTTGTTTTTGTTCACGTACTTGGGTGAGCTTTATGTATTACCAGCCAGGCTGAAACAGGTGGATATACTCAACCTAATTTGCTCTCAGTGTTTGTCAAATTAGCTCCCTGCATATTTGTATCTGAGCAGCTATGCCTCACGTTTGTGGAGCCTTCGCTTTGCCGAGGTGCTTCCTTAATAATTTCAGAGTTATTCACGGTTTACCTACCTTGCTAACAAAACCTGTGTCTGTTTGCAGGTGATCTGTGCTCCATGCCAGGTTCCCGGTACCCCTCTGCTGCCGAGCTGGACGCTTATGCACAGAAGACGGTTGACAGTCCGCTATCCATCAAGATTTTCCCCTCCAACATAAGGGTCCCACAGCACAAACAAATCAGCCGAACTGTCAATGGCTTGGACACCACGGGCCAGCGCTTCAGTCCTTATTCCCACCCGTACTCCGGGGGCTACCAAGGCTTGCTGGCCATCGTCAAAGCTCCCACCGTGACCAAAGGTGTGGTGAAGAGCTCGGATGGCAAGAGGACTAAACTGTCACCGATACAAATGGCGGTGGCTCCCTATGCACTGCCGAGCAACGGCAACATCATCAACAGGCACAGGCAGAGACCATACAGCATGGAGCTTTGCAAGCCTCCCGAGGTGCCTAAAATTCCTGCTCCTCACAACGTCATGGTGGCGGCTTCCGCTGTGACTCTGTCCGGTGGGCAGAGCTTGGCTCTGGCTCCCCACTCCGACCACATGGCCCACAGCATGGTCAGGCAGATGGCCAGAACCTCTCATGTCCAGGGGCTGCAGGTGCCTGGAGAAGTCCATTCCAGCCCATCTCACCAGGCGGCCACGGCTGTGGCTGACTCCAACTTTAGCATGGCGGGACCTCCACAGAGCAGCTTGGCCTACTCAGGAGCTGTGCTTCCCACTCAAACTGCTGATATGGCCAAAGCTTCAGGCTACATGGACAGTATGGATTATGCTGTATGGCAGTCCAAGCAGCAGAGACATCATCATCATCAACAACAGCAGCAGCAGCAGCAGAAGCAGCACTATCAGCAGGGCCACCTGCGCATGTACAGTGCCAACAGCAGCGGCAGCAGCAGCAGCAGAGCTGCCATTAGCAGGTCCCCGGAAGTGTGCCTGCCTGCAGGAACCACTCAGCTCCCCTACAGGGCCCATGCGCTCAGCACAGGGACCAGCATGCTGGACAAGGTCAGCTCCTCGCCTCTAAACTGTGCAGCCATGCATGGCGAGTTTTCAGTCGGCCAGTTCTTCGCGCCGCCCTGGAACAGCGTGCTGGTCACACCCAACAGCGACTGTTACAATCCGCAGGAGCTGCCACCGAGCTCCATGGGACTCTCCCACCCACACACCCAGCGCCACCCGCAGCAGTACCCAGCCGAGCGTTCCTCGGGCCCAGGGCTGTGCTGTGGGCTGCCCGGCCGCGGCATGTGCCAGGCTTCGCTCCTCAGCAGCAGCTTGCAGTCTCTGGAGTGCCTGATCAGCGAAATCCACCCGCCCTGCATCAAAGAGCGCATGCTGGGCCGCGGCTATGAGGCTGTGGCTGTACCGCGCCTTCTCGAGCACCAGCCCACGCACATCCAGCTGCCCGTCTTCAGATAGGGGGCTTCAGGCTGCCGCGTTTGGGGAAGTGAAAGGGGCAGAAAAAGTGGACTGTGAATTAAGCCAACAAGTGGTAGATTTGTATCAGACATGCCTTTTAGTGGATGCGTGCCATTGGTTAAGGGCTCAGTGGGTCTTTGCAAAGCTTAAAAGGGTAACAGCAACCCTGACTGGCCGTAAAAGGTCACCGAGTTGCAGTTTCACCCGTGGTAACTGGACTTACTTTAAGAAGTACTCACATATACTCAGATACTGTTTTGCACCAACAGGGATTTTGGTTTTATTGTACCGTTTTAATTCAGACTGAAATCGATCTGAACAAAACATTTCAGATTAGCTGCCAAATCCTTTACGAGAAGCAATTCTTTAACTGCCCGCTAGTTACAGGACGTTACATTTAACTTCAGGTCTGTGCAGTTTACTCCAAAATGTACCTGATGATGATGATGATAAAAAAAATTATAATAATAAAAGAAGAATAAATCTAGTGAACCCTTGGTGACATTTGTAAAGCCCTGTTAATAGTACTCAATCATAATAGTTTTTTCCAATTGCACTGTTATTAAAAAAAAATTATGAAGATTACTCTGGCATGGGTTGGTTGTAGGAACATTTCATCTTGAAAATAACTTGAATTTTTTCTATATTATGTTTGTGTCTACTAGTAGACAGACATATTTATATAAAATGTTTATTCTTATTGTTTCATCTGTTTGTGACCAATGTTTTTTTTTTTTTTTTCATTTCAAAAAAATTTTTTTCCATACCTGCAGTCCAGAATGTGGTTTGTTGCCCTGCACTGGCAAGTTGATCATTTTAGCTGATTGTCGTCTACTGTAGCTGGTCCAGTGTTTTATAACAGGCCTTATGAATCTGAGAAACGGACTGAGAAGACGCTTAAGCGTCCACTACTGAGCCGCTCCATCAGTGACCTGATGTCAAGCGGCGTGAGTTACTGTGACTAAGTCTTATGAGCGTTCCAACTGGATTTATTTTTCCATCAGTGTTCTGCATATTTTATTCATTATTATTTATTGACATTTAGATCTCTGTACAATGTTAAAGGTACTACTGGGTGTCTGACGTTCAGATACGCGACTGGTTTTGTCATTTGATCTAATTATATATTTTTTTCCCTTTTTATTAAAGTGGAATATTTTGAAGCGGAGTTTGAGTAAAATGGCACACAATGGGCTAGATGTTTGAAAAAGTGCAATTATAATGTTGGCAGATAAGCCCTTTCCCCACGTTATGCTTCAGTGACTCTATTTACTACTGTATGTATGACTGTCTGAAACCTCCTCCACGATTAAGATTGTCAATAAATCTAATTTAGGGATGTTTTTCTAAATCTGCTCTATTTGTCGTCTTTTTTTTCCCCCCTTCATTTGGGAGCATGAAAGATTGCCCGAACGCTATTCCTCAAGGAGACATAAATCAAAATATCTGAACTGCTTAAGAGGCCAGGCAGGTATAATGTTTCACAGTTGGTTGTGTAAATGGCGCATAACGAGAAGACTGGAGTCATTTGAAGGGTTTTACCTTTTATTCCTCCAAATACAGGCCGTGTCTGTTGGCAGACGGAGGCCGTAACACGATTGGCTCCCGGGTCTGTCATCCGAGTGGCAGTTGGGGCCTAGTGGCTGAGAAGAGGCAGAGCAGCGATACCCTCTGAGGGCAGGGCATTGAAGTTGCTCTGGCTTTATCCACCCCGGGGACAGGGGCTAATCAGCTTTCAGTGTGACCTGAGCTCGCACACATCTCCTCAGCCTCTTTTATCAGCTCTTCAAGGGCACACAGAGAGAGAGAGAGAGAGAAAGAGAGAGAGAGGTGCTGATGGAAACCAGGCTGTGAGGCTGCCATTAGTTCCAGCCACCAACTGGTCGACTGAATACTGGCACAGCCTGCGTGGTATTCAAGTTGCATGCACAGCATATCTCCTTACCAGGCGTGAGTGTTGCCACTATACTGATATTCCATTGCTTGATCCTCACAGCTAGAACACATGCTGAAGTCGAACTCATGCGATATCATTTAGCCTGTACAGTGCTGTGCATAAGTATTAAACTCCCTTAAAAAGTCAGAAATCCTTTTGTTACAAACAATCGGATAAGCCGTGTTTCAGGGGCTAGTATTGTAAATAACTCGCATCTAAATAATACACAGTTACAGGGAATTTTCAATGGCAGAATTCTTTGTTAGGAATGTGGTGTGCAGAAACATCCAAATCCTTCAGGTTAGAGGTAAGGAGAAACACATTCTGCTGCCATAACAGCTCGGAGAATGATTCCCCGTTTCTCCGTGCAGTTTGGATGATGGTTGGATGACGCTTGGGGCTACGGATTCTTGACCAGACTGATCTCTCTCCAATCAACTCCTATCCTTTGTAAAATCAAGATGTTTTTGTTGTTCCTCCACTCTTCTGGCTTTGTCCTTGTGATCATTAGGTTCCTTGTCCTGAAAGGAAAAGTTTCTCCCAAGCCAAGCTGAACATTTTTTAAAATCTGACTGAAGAGACACTGTCTCCTGTATTTTGCACCATCCAGCTGTCATTCATTTTTAGCAAGAATCCCGGGAAAATGCTCCCAGATTGGAATGGTGTTTATAGGAGAACAGACAGATTGAGGTTTCTGCCAATCATTTCCTTTTTGTCTCATTTGTCCATAGAACCTCATCATGTTTTTCTTGGACACTCTGAGGTGTCTGACAAACTTCAGATGCGCTTTGATGTGGCTTATCTTCAACTATGGCTTCTTTCTAGCCACCTTCTGTGTGCCAGTCAAGCACAGAGCTCTTTTTACTGGTCCCTCTTTCCCTCCAGTCTCGGCCTCTTGAGTTCTGTTTATCATTCACAGTGGTTGTTGGCCTCTTTTTGCTCGACTCTAGAATATTTTCTTAAAACTGACCCAACAGCTTCTAAAACCAACTCTCAGTTTCCATCTGATTCACAGTTTGACCAATGGTGCTTTTAATAAAGGTATTTTTATATCTGGAAAAAGTGAGGTTTTTAATGATTCACAGGTAGAGGCTGATTTTCAGCCAGCTGTGTCCTTGTTAAGGCAATAACTTTCATCTGTATAAACCTGGAGCCTTCACAGCACGGGGTGGAATACTTAATGCGAACAGCAGTTCTCAGTCAGTTTTGCTTTTTATATTATATTGAAGTTTGAGAGTCAAGCTGTAAAATTGAAACAACAGGATAGAATATGGAAGTGATTTGGGTTGAACACATTCGCAAGTGGACGATTCATGGGGCCCAGCATTCCGGGGGGGCCCTTGGAAACCCTCTAATATTTAACCATCCATTACAGTAAAAATATTTACAAAGTTATTAATTTGATCTTTATTGTATTTTTAATCCAATTTTTTAACGAAATGTAATGAGGATTTGAATTATTGTTTAGTTTGTAACAATATTTGTATAGCCTGACCTCCCACAGTCCCCCCTAACACCTTCCACCACTTGGTACGGCCCAGTTTACGTCAGTCTAGTCAAAAGCGTCGCTAGACAGCAGTCATGCCGAAGTCCGGATCTCGAAAGAGCAAAGGGAGGAAAGAGTGAGAGGAGAGAGAGCGAGGAAGGGCAGACAGTTGGTCACCCACTTTTTCTCAAAGAAATGTATATTTAGTCATTTACACACTCACTTTATAGCCAAAAGTGCTAGCTGAATTATCTTGCCTAGAAGTTCGTTTCTCCTGTCATT
>JBBKCR010000034.1:11484206-11506939 GCA_037577295.1 Ladigesia roloffi | reverse complement strand
AACGATTATTCGACTAATCGCTAAAATGCGGGAGTGTTAGTCGACTAGGAATATCTTTAGTCGGGGGCAGCCCTAATGCCCATCAAAAGACATGTACCCCAAATTTTAAACTGTGGCTGGATTTAAAAGCACAAGCTCCACTGAGTCTGAGGTGGAAGAATGTAATTATTTTTAAAACTGTGGGAGGAGAAGAAATCAAATCAAGATAAAAATGAAAATAAAAAGGAAAACTTGGGAGTATAATCACACAAATGACATATACCAAATTGGCATCCAGTTTATCTGATGCAGATGTAGTCACACTGATTGTAGAAGTAAAAAAAAACACAGGGAATATAAGGCAACGCCCACATCAGTGCATCCCTCTGTGTTTATCTGTTAGAAGTCAGAGTTACCTTGCATAATCAATAGGTGTATTTCCACTGCTGTCTGGAGCCCCGGGGTCTGCGCCGTACACCGTCAGGAGCTCCGCCTGAAGCAGCTGACCGGCTTTGGCTGCCACATGTAATGGAGTGTTCCCTTTCTCCTATAGTAAGGAAATTTTTGAGTTATTTGTCTCTATAATAAATAGGTATTTGACTAATAGTAGATATTCCTTAGGTGCTTATAGAACACATACAAGAGGCTTCGTTAGGAGCTGTATGACTGTGTTCATAATGAGTAACTGCAGTTTAATGAGTTACTGCAGTAGTTTTGTAGGTCTATCATGGATATCATGGTATTTTTCAAGGTAATTTGTATTTTTATTTTTTAATGTGGAACCACCGTTTCATTTTTTCTGCTTTAAATATCATGCCATAGTTTACATCATGAAAACTTAATGCATCATGATTTTAGATTTTTCAACTAGTGAACAACATCAGCTCCCAAACCCCTGAAACTTACAGGATGGAAAAAGTTAGCCTGTGCTCCCAGTGACAGCAGCCTCAGGCACGTCTCCAGATTCCCGGTCCGCACACTCGAATGGAGTTGCTGAAAAACAGTCACATATTTTGAATATCAGCTTCTGATTTAAATCAGTATTTACAAGCATTTCAAGCAAATAATTATTCAAAACATGAACTTTGATTGAAGCAAGTATTACCTTGCTCAGGTCCTTCGCAGCCACACTATCATCCTCTCGACATGGCATTCGATGAACAAAGGCCAACATTTGATATTTGGCCTTTATGAACTCTGTTTTGTTGGGACTACATAAAAGATCCATGTAAGGAGCTCAGAATTACATAATAATAAATAATGTCAGAAATACAGTGCAGGCTAAGGATTCACCCCTCATTTCATCATGTTGTGCTTCCAAAGTTCCAGACTTTCTTGGATTTTAATGGAACAATTCTCCAGGCACCCTGAAGGATGTTCAAAGACTAATTTTTAACCCAGTCCCTGAACGTGATCAGGTTCAGTGGAAGGTTTTTGTTTGTTAAGACACACAGAAATATTTGTTCCCCTATCTTTCATTTTATTAACTCAATCAGGCAAAGAGAAGAGAGTTTGGCAGACATAAATTTGTATTATTGCACCAACGTGGTGATTCAAAGCAAAACATAAAAAATGAAGGGTAGATGTTTTGCAAAGTGCTGTGTCTATGTACATATATTAGCCATCAGGACATACATACAGCCAATTCAAGTCTACTTGATAGAGATTTCATTTGACATTACTTTTTTTGGCCCACAAACTACACTCTCATAAGAAGGTCTCAGGCAAAATATAAAAACATGCCAAATGAATGATATGGTTATTACTCACTGCACTCTGTCTTGTGGGTTGGCTTTGCGTTTTCCACTCATGATGGACGAGGGATCGAGAAGGCTATGCTCCCAAATGGAATTCGCTCCATTATTATATAATGTCTGAATCATCTGTGAATGAAAAAAAAAAGAAATGACAAGAACATAAGATATAACAAAGAAGAAAATTATCTACAGGATATTCACACTGCTTAAGCAAGTAAAAATGACAATGGATAAAAACCTGTTGCTAGTTTATTGTTTAAAAACACAGATGTTGAAATCTGTTCCTCTAAACACAAATCAGACAGATTAGTCACATTAGTAAGACACATTAGACACAAAAGACACATTAGTAAGACGTAAACTAACGCAACAAGAAAGGAGGCACTGCAGAAACCCTTGTTGCTTTATTCTATTTTTATTTGAGGAAATGCGACACAATACTTCACTTCCTCGTCGCTGTGGTGCACAGAGAGAGGAACAAAACGGAACCAAAAAAATGTGAGAAGTGCCAGCTCTTTACCTGTAACTGAGATGGGGGCCACGCTGTATGGGTCAGATGGCGGACCTGAGAGCTGTGGCGGCCCAGGCCCCTGTGGATGCTGCAACATTCATCACAGATAAGAACTCCCCTATTGATCGAGGCCCAACGAGGCTCTGGAAAGAGAGGGGGAAAAAAACAATTCCTAATATGTGCGCTGCATTTGCTACTATATGAAGCTTAGGTTCCCTTCTACCTCACTAAAAATCAAACTTGGGAAGCTGGCTTCCCAGATGTGGGTCAAGTTCACAACTGTCATTCACCACAAAAACGCATAAGTGTAGTTTCCAGAGCAGCAGTGATCTGGGAAAGTACCTTATAGTGGAAAACACTCAAACAGAGCACAGAAAAAAAATGCAATTTTTTCCACCATTTATGTATTTACATATATGTATGCAAACACAAATGTGGCTTACATGGCTTTTAGACACTGTATGTGGGATTTCTTGTAGTAACAATTTGAAAGATCAGCATGTATATTTATAGCCAGTTTCTGGTTTGAAGGAGGAAGAAGTGTCTCAAACCCTGGCAAAAGTTGAAACATCTTTAAAATTTACTGAGCGATTTTGTCATTAACATGCTCAGTGCACCAGAACAAGAAAAGACAATAGAGAATATAAGATAAAAAGCAAACACAATTAACAGTATCTTAACAAACAAAGCAAGACATTGCTGTGCTTAAGATTTAGTGTACTGTAGGAAAAGTATTAATGTTATAGGGCTTATGACACTAACTTAGCCGTAATGCAATACGGCTTATGAAAGTGACTTAATATTAATGGAATAAGAACATAAACAAATGCAGTAAAATAGTAGCAGACGATGAGGGTATGAAATTAACATTCCTTTAACATGGTAAGCTCTCAACTTGTTCTCAATAGAAAATAAAAGTCATTATAAAACACTGAGATATTTAATTAACTAAAATGTAATGGTTCAACGTTGAGCCCCAGTCAATACAGCTTATTAAAATGAACGCATTTTAGGTTTTTTGTTGTAATGTAAAAAGCTGTGATTTACCATTTACAGATTTTTCAAAAGGACGGGTTCCGTAAGACGAAGCCTGTCTAATAACTGAACAAAAATACACAACACCACAAACAAGTATACATTTTTCCTTGTTTTTATCCTCATTTTTGCAGCCACTTGTGGTCATCCGGGGCTCCGGAGCTAGCTCCAGCCAGCTAACCCTTTAGCCGTTTGTAGCAGGACTGAGGAACTAAAGAGCTAAATTAATGAAGCAACGCGAAAATGTAAAGGTATTTTCTCAGACGTAAATGTTGTTTATGTGGTTTTGTGTCAGGTAAATCCCTATAAGGGGTCTATCTTCAGCCTGAGAGAGAGGTGTTGTTAGCAGCAGGCTAACCGTGAGGCTAACTAAAAGCCTGTCTCTTACCGGGGGCGCTGCAGTCCGCACAGATCTCCCTGTTCCGAGGCCTCATTGACATCCTTTACTGCACTAAAAGTCGTTGAAAAATAGCCCTTTCTCTCACAATCATGAGACGGGATAGAACGGCATGGAAAGAGAAATAACGACCAAAAATCTCTCCCTTCTTCAACCTTTTTTCCAACTTCCTGACTGGGGAGGTGACCGTTTTTACTTTAGCCCACCCGTATTCCAACAGGTCCCGCCTTCTACAACTTGATTGGTTAGTATTACACAGTGCCAAAAAAGTTAGCCAATCTTATTATAATATGCAAATCAGATTTAGTCCCAATTCTGGTGAGGAGGTGGCCGTTTTTAAGCCCACCCGTTTTCCAGTAAGTCCAGGTTTACACAATTTAATTGGCTAATAACACTACGTGAATGAAAAGTCAGCCAATCCAAATATAATATATAATATTTAATATACAAATCAGAGTCCAGCTTGGAGGATGCGGGGTTAAGTTCCAATTCGAGTGGGAGGTAACAGTTTTTGAGCCCACCCGAATTCCGACAAGTCTCCCCTTCTACAACTTGATTGGCGAATAGCACGCTGTAAACGGAATATTAACCAATCCTAACCTAAAATGCAAATTAACGGCATGCTTGGATGATAAACTTCTAGTTCAGAGGGGCGGGGTTTAGCCCGCATTCGGGTGGTGAAATAAAAACATTAGGCGGACCCTGCATAAATTTTTGTGAATTTATTGCTTTAATTTACGTATAAATAAGGATATTATAAGATTGAAATCTTGCCACAATAACTCATTTGTGCAGGTTCTGATTCAATATGTATCTGCTAGTCCAGCAAGGGGTATTTATTGATCTGTCATCATCATGACCCCTGTTCTAGAGAAACCTCCCTGAGTCTGAACACAAGTGAGCCCACACACACACAGGGAATCATACACAAACACACAAAATCATGCACACACACAGACACACAGACACGCACACACACACACACACACACACCACACAGAAACACACAGAAAAACACACACACAAATCCAAATAATGATAGATTAATTGTTGAAATATTAACGAATGAATGAATAATGAATGTTGATATTGGAAACCTGTCAAAACATACTATTTTATATTATATAATATTATATTTTATTATATCAATAGTTTTTGTTCATGAAATGAACATTTCCAAAGCTAAAACAGATTCATCCACCAGGCTGTCAGGATGCTGACGGAAATGAATAGATCTGGTTTGTTTTTGGCACTTTAGTCTCAATGTCTGTTTATATTTCATCCGTTTCTGCTGCTTTTGACTTATATGTTGCTACTCTTTGCAGTCTATTTTTACCATTTGCACATCTGTCTTATCTGCTATGATCATTTGCACTACTGCCTTGTTTGTTTGTCTTGTGTCTTGTAGATATGTCTATTGTAAATTCTAGTTCTAATTAGAGGGTACTTACACCAGAGAGCAAGAAATGACATTTCGATACCCACATATGTCTTGCACATAAAATGTGAATTAATAATACATTTCTTTAATCTTGAACCTTGAATCTTACTTTAGCCACTTTACTTAGTAAACTGTGACCAGACCTCTTTTTGTTAAGAATAAATGTCAGATAATTTTCTTGCTGTATCCAGAGCAATGCAGGAATGTCTCACAAAAAATTCTCCCATGGACACCAGTTTGGCCTGATTTGTTTCTTAATGTAGATTCATTAACATCTAACCTGTCTGATGTGAGGTATATATCCTTGGGCTTTTTTTTTCCTATCACCAATATTTTGAAGGAACTCAGGTAGGCCACTTCTGGGAAAATTCACCACCATTCCAGTTTTTCTCAATTTGGAGAAAAAGGTTTGTGTCCCAGAACATTGGAAATCACTCTTGGATGTTAATTGAGATATTTTAGCCTGTTTGACATTGTAAATGTTCCATTTAGGTGTGTTTCAATTCAGTAAGGCTTGTAGTAATCAAGCCTGAATGGATTGAGAGTAATCAGCCACAGTTTGCAGGCAAATTTGGTCAGTCGACTGAATAAGAAAGGGAGCAAATATTTTTTTCTCAGATGACTTTGTTCTTTCAACAAAAACGATCCAAAGTATCATCTGTCAAAATTGGATTCACTAAAAGAAGCGAAAGATTTAGGGAAACTGCTGAAAAATGAGGCTCCAGAGTGGAATGGGAGGGGTGTGGGGGTCTAAACCAGGGGAAGTGGTTGCTGTCCGTGGTTCTGAAATTGAAGCTCCTGAATGTCACAAGAAGCTCATAACGACTCAAAAATGACTTCAACGCCGGGCCCATGGATTTGTACAATAAAAAACAATAAATGAATGTAAAAAAAATCATAATAAAAAGAAAATGGGCGTGGCTAAAACGTTCGCAACTGTCTCTGGGTTAGGATTGGCTTCCATGGGGCCAATAGAATCAGGCTGTGTGTGTGGTGTGTGTGATGTGTGTGCGTGTGTGTGGATGAGAGTGGCGTGTAGAGCTCGCATAAACACGACCCGAGCGTGGAAATTATCACGATCGCTATATTGGAAGGGTTGCCTTTCAGGGGGGCTCGCTGGGTGGGGGACGAGAATTGCTTGTTTGTTTGTTTGTTTGTTTTTTAACTACCGTCTGTCTCGTGCGCTCATTATTTGCCCCACCCTGGGAAATGCGCAGCACTGACTCACGGTGACAATTTGCAAGGCTCCTGACCCAATCTTGCCTCCATTTCCAGCACGAGGGGGCTTCCAGAAAACGACCACCGTCTCGCTTTTTAAGGATCGACAAAATGGGAGGTAAGAAATGAGAAGGAGCAGCTTTGCACAGACATACTGGCCTGATCGATCCTGCTCTGATGGGAATGTGTGATGTGTTTACCCTGTAGAGGCAGAGACCAGGCAAAGGTTGCTGCGTAGCGTCAAGAAGGAGGTGGGTAACGCTGCATGGCACAGCAATTCAACCCCAGCTAGCACATCAATGTCTACCACCCCAAAAGCCAGGTTCATTTTTCATATTCCATCGTGACATCAGCCTTAGCTTGGCTTTATTTACACCTCCAGTGATGCTGATGCCTCCTGTGTGTGTGTTGCCTCTGTGTGTCTACGGGCTCACTGGGATATTCTCCTCCAAAGAACCGGATCAAGATGTGGCCAAACAAGGGCGATTTTAGTGTCCCCTTAATGTCCCCCTTGCAGATTTTGGTGTGTTGACCACTGGACGTAGCCAGATCCTAGCAAGCTGCTTGAAAATGAGGAAAGCAGGACATATAATTCTGATTCCCGGAAATGCCCTGGGCAGCAGGGAGATCCCACGTAGGCTGATGGGTGTGAAGAAGATGTGAGAAGAACAGTAGATGCGTCCCTTTTATCACTTATAATCAAGCATGAAATGAGAAAGGCCACCCTTCTTTTGTTTGACTAATGCTGCAGTGGTAGTATTGGACCATTAAACCAATAACGGCAGCGATATTGAATTATTACCATGTTGGTATTGCATTTGTGGGAAAATATTCCCATTCATCAACAATCACAGTCCTGTGAGTTATTGTATTATTACAGTACATCATATCATATTATATTGCATTGAATAAACAGGCAAGAGATTCTGTTTATGAAAATATGCCTTTTATCACATTTCATTGGTCCAAAAGATCCAATACTGAGTGCTGTGCTATCATGACTCAATGATCTTGTTCCCATGCCTTCCTTAATTATAGTCAGAGGTGAAGCTGCTGCTCCCTCTATCCTTTAGATGGAAGATCGATATAAGGTACATATTGCATGTTCTCAGTGTGCCAAGGTTTCCTCTTAAGTCAAGGGTATTAATTGCGGGAGTTCTGCAATCACACCTGCTCCTCTTCTGGGAAGGCATTTGATGTTGGAATATGTGAGGATTTAATTGCATCTAGCCATTACTGAGGTCAGGTACTGATTTTGGAGGCCAGTTCAGGACCATTAACTCTGTTCCAGCTCATCCCCATGGCATCGAATGAAATTCCAGAGAAAGTATGTTCAATGCTTGGGGCTTTAATAACCTGCCACCAAGACATGATGTGAACTGAGGTTCCTGTGTGGTTTCTCCAGGGCATCTCATTGTGGTGCCTTCAAGTCATTTTGGACTATTGCATTTGGAGACAAAGGTTCGTGTCCCAGAACATTGGAAATCAATCTTAGATTCTCATTGAGAAATTTCAGCCTGTTTGGCATTGGAAAGGTTCCATTTAGGTAATCAAGCCTGGATGGATCGAGAGTAATCAGCCACAGTTGTCAAGCAAATTTTGTCAGTTGGTCGACTGAATAAGTCATTTTGGACTCTTGCATAATTTTTCTCCAGAATGCCCTGTCTTCTGTTTGGGTCTCCTCTCTTGTTAATTGGCCTGTTAAGGATTCCTCCTTTCTATTATCTTGTCTATGTCCTCTTCTTCTTTTAAATCCTGAGCATGGTTTTGTTCTCCAATGATTGACTCCACTCATAGGATGTCTGAAATAAGACGGCTTTTGGTTAACTGGACACTGAGTAAGAGGTGAGGGTCTTGGTAAATGTTCTACTTTGTTCTTATCAAAAATGCTTTTGACTGTCCAGCATTAACATCCATGCAGATCTTTATTTGTAGACACAGATAAATACTTTTGAAGATCTTTTCAAGCTCCTACTGTTGTTCTGATGGTTGTAATAAGTGACCCAAGCAGAAAACAAGTGTCCTCCAAAGGCGCTTTTCCACAGGTGTACAGGAACCATGCTGTACCTAAACTATACGGCGATGGCATGGATCCCTCAGCACTCATTGTCCTTCCAGTGTGTCCCAGTGTAACTGTTTCTTACATGACAGCAGCACAATTCTCTGCCCACAGTTTATGGCCAGTCATTCCGAAAACGTGTCCATAGAGTCCAACCGACTGCAAATTCTTCTTTCAGAGCCGCTTCTGTTATTGAGATCTTTTATTATTTATAGACTTGTTTGAATTTTTCTCGGCATTCTTTAATCGCGTGATAAATACCGAATCCAGCTAAATTGTTAGAGATAATCCACCTTCACATTTCTTATCGTGTTAAAAATAAATATGTTATAGAAAACCTCCACTAATATTTATGTTCAGCCCAAACGGACAGACTTGCTTGTACTTGGTTGACTTCCCTGTTGTTAGTTTGTATCTCCATTGTTGTACTTTTTGAGTGGAAATATAAAAGTGGCCTCGTTCCTTGTTGTGTTGTAATTTAGGCCAATCACAAAGCAGTGCCGCGGTCAGCTCGGGTTTTGGGCATTTTATTTGTAATGAGAAATCCTTTGTTCACTGGTAAGGGACCAAATGTGTCCATCCTTCAGATGAATAAATATGAAAAAGATATGAAGCCCTATCTTGATCATGTGGAACCATCTAGATTGGCAGTTTCTGGTTCTGATGTTCTCAGTCATCGCTGTGGTTCATTACTGATTATCCTCAGGATATTCCAGATTCCCGCATGGTGGACACACTCTCAAAATTTGCTGCAGTCAGTAAATCTACACGTACATTTTCTTGCATCACCAGTTATGTTTCTTGTTCATCTCACTTGTCACCCTTGTACATGTGAATAATTTCTTTCGGTTGAAAGTTCTGTGTTGAATAATCTATTACTGGCATGTGACATAAGTGAAATTTTGGGGTAGTTTTTTATCCTTCTGGTCTTCTTATTTTAATTTTATTTTAATATTAGAATACATCTTTTCCAGTTTGCCAGCCACTGAGTTGTTTTCCAGATTCGTTGGCATAATTTGGATACATTTTTAAGTGAATCTTAGTCAGAAACTTGGAATTTCTCATTCAACAGACAATAATTTCCAGGAAACCTCTGTCAACAGCACCTTAAAGTGGTTAAAGTCACTCATAAAAAGGCTGGTTGGGAACTGGAAACATTATAGAGTAAGACTCTAATGATAATACAGGCTTCAGTTGAGTAGTGACTACAAATTGTCAGCTTTTAAAGATAATTTATGCAATTTTTACTTTGCAGAACCCCCTTTCCATCTCTACTGTGGCGGTCACACCTGCCAGTCAAAGTCGCACTTAAAATGCAGTCATTATCACGCTGATTAATTCACCATCACGTTCTGCTTTAGAGGCTGGAAATGGAACGCCGCCTTTGTAGGGATTCACGAGACTAAAAATGATTTGTGGAGGTTTGAGATATAACCCCCCCGAGCTTCTGCTGGGTCTCTATCACGCATGACTCACTATCCACGTTTGCATGTTGGATCACGTATCTGCCCATTCCAGTTATTTAGTATTTTTGCCAAATCTGATAAAAATGAAACCTCTTGTCTGTGAAATACGGTACTGTGCAAAAGTCTTGATCCCTCATTTACATTTCTTCATATTTTACTTTCAAAGGTCCAGACTTTCTTCTATTTTTTATGTAGCCTTGAGGAACAGTTCTCCAGGCTTTCTGAGGGACTTTCAAAGGCCAGTTTCAGAAGATTGATTTTGTGAGATAGTCACACAGTTACTTATGTATGAATCATTAAAACAGAACAAAGCACATCTAACTCAAGTCCTGAGTGAAGAACCAGGAGCAGATGATTCCAGATGATCAGGAGGTGATCAGTAGACTGGTGGAGCTGAATGCTGAGTGGTCAGAACTCCTTTATCTAGACACTTCGTGTATTTAGTCCCTTTGTGGTAAATAATCTTCACAGGATGCGGTAAGACAGACAAAAACTAGTATATACCAACATAAAGAAATGAGTGGTGGCTCATGACATTTGCACAGAAGTGTATTTTAAAGGTTTCCCTCACCCTTTTTGGCTTCTTTAGGTCAAACAGATCATGGAGGAGGCGGTAACTCGCAAATTCGTACACGAAGACAGCAGCCACATCATTTCTTTCTGCGGTAAGATGGTCACCTCTTGGCTTTTCTTGCTATTTTTGTTTTGGGCAATCTTTCGCTTTTGATATGAGGCAAAGTATGCTGTTCAGGATGTGACTCATTTGCAATATGATGCACATTTTTGCTCTGTAATAATCACTTCACATGGATTCTGTTGGATTCTTTTAGTGTTTTAAAATGACAACATATCATGAAAAACAGTGTGTAAATACAGTGATAGCTTAAAAAATCCCTACTTTTTTGCTGGTTTTTTTTTTAATCCCCCTGAGACACAGGTCAGAAGTTTTTGCAAAACTCTGGTTTATCCCATTTATTTCCAATTATATCTTAAAGTGCAGAATTTTATTTTTAACTTTGTTAAAGTTGTTGAATAAACACCTATTAAATGAAATATGTCAAATAATACCTCCCTATAAGATGAAAGAATCTGTAACAGTGCAGATCTGACTCCTCTGACTGTCCTTTAACTTTAACCGCACTCATTAACTGTTTCGTCACTGTTTGTTAAACACTTGCCTGGTGATCTAATTTCTAATAGCAAGTATTATTTTAGGTGGCTTTATGTAGACAATGAGTGAAAAAGAAGACAAATATTTTTTAAATTGCCAAAATTGGGAATGGATCATAAAACACTGAAAAAAATAACACATTCATTTCTATATTTTTAAATATTACGTCAAATAAGAAAAATAAAAGCAATTTAGCGAAGTATTCCAGCATCAATCAAACCCTCTGCTCTTTCAGATGCATTATTAAATATAAATGTCATGCATTATTAAATAGCGTTATTATTTAATTATAAGTTCATAATGAAAATCATTATAATGCATTATTAAATTTCATCATTATATCACAGTGACTGCGTACTTAAATATCAGTTGTGTGTAGATTATTAAAAAAATTAAAAATCTGTACAATGCCAATATTACTTTTCAAGCAGATATCTGCCAGTACGATATATGATTTTGAGAACATCGTGCATCCCTAGATACATTTTTACAGTTTACAATTTTTTAACCTCTGTTTATTCCTTACAATTAAGCACCCTGTTTTGTTTCTTTGCCCGCGAGACAGATATTTGTAAATGATGTCGGTTCTGATTGGTTGCCTCATGCATAAAGCCATCCAAGTTCTTTATAATGCTATGATGAAGGGGAGGAGCTAAGCTGACCAGTGAAAAAAAAATTTCTGTACAAGGAGTGAATGGAGTGTTTATTTATTGAAAATTCCATATATTTAAGGACTACACCAGAGTCTTTCAGTTTGCAGTTGTGAGTTTCTTTGATATGAGCTCTGTAAGTGAAAAGGCCTCAAACGTCCATGCTGGCAGACGTGCAGTGGGTTCCTGGGCAATATGGTCGGTGGGAGGTGCAGGCCTGCTGTAATGGTGGTTAATGACCATTGACATTCACTGCTTTGACTGAAGGCAGAGATCAGATCTGTGTGTCAACAATTTAAAATGTCAAGCTCTGCCACCTCCACCTACCAATCTGTTCATGACAGGATCAGAGAGAGAGAGAGAGGAAGAGAGGGAGAGAGATGAACAGATAAATGGAAAGACAGAGGGAACAGAAAGAAATGTGAGAGAGACTATACAAGAGAGAGAGCAGAGAAAAAGAGAGGCAACGGAGGGAGAGAGACCAAAAAACTGTGAAATGAACCGATTAAAAGAAAAAGAGAGAGATCTGAAAGAGAGAGAGAGAATTGTGAGAGAGATGAACAGAAAGTGAGACAGAAATAGAGTAAACTGAACGCCACGAGAGAGAGATAAACAGAGATGAATGAAAAGATAGTGAGAACAGAAAGAGAAAAAATGACAGAACAAGAGAACTGAGAGAGATTAATAGAAAGAGAGAAA
Organism: Ladigesia roloffi; assembly: GCA_037577295.1. Taxonomy (NCBI): domain Eukaryota; kingdom Metazoa; phylum Chordata; class Actinopteri; order Characiformes; family Alestidae; genus Ladigesia; species Ladigesia roloffi. The sequence continues at coordinate 11,494,556 of JBBKCR010000034.1, read as the reverse complement.
GAAAGAAAGAGAAGAGAACTGAAAATGAAAGGAAGAGATGAGCAGATGAATGGAAAGAGCGAGAAGAGAGAAAGGGAGAGGAAGAGAGGACAGAGAGACAGAATGAGAGAGAGAGAGAGAGAGAGAGAGAAAGAGAGGATTCCATCCACGTTATGTTATTTAGTATTTTCAGCAACAGTGTGCTAATTAGCGTATATCTTTGTTTACAAAATCCATTCAACAAGAACAGTGATTATTATACCAGGGCCTTCTTCTAAGCCGTAAATGTCAAAGAGCGAGAACAAAAACACCTTTGTAATAGTGTTTTCTACTAGTAACCCCATGGTATTTCTCATAGTATGTATAGTATGATATTGCTAATGCTAAAGACCATGCAGAAGTTAATACAATACATTTCATATGATTTACATGTGTATTTCCTTTGAAGGTCTAAAGAGCCTTTAGGGTTCCTCACTGAAAAAGGACCCAAACAATATATTTCCAAGAGACTTAATGTAGAGACCCTTATTCTGCACACATTTTTGTTTTTCCTGCTCTAACACTTCCACTTCATCTCAGAAGGTTTTCTGTGCTTTGCACGTGAACATTCTTTTTCTGTTCCAGATTAAACAAATACATATAAAGCTTGTAAACGTAATTTTAGGTTAACATTTTTTATGAGTAACAGACATTATCTTACAGTTTACAAGTTTTACAGTCACTCCTTCAGTAACAAAGCTGGCTCAGTGCTACGAATTTCAGTTTGGTAGAAAAACTTTGTTGAAACACTGACATAGCTAGAACTTTTAGAAGACCTGTATTTATCCCATTATACAACAAGTGTGAATTCCTGATTTCCTGGTCAATCAGACACATTAGGCCTTTTGTTCTGATCCAGCAGATCTAATTAATCGCAAAGCTAGTTCAGGTACCTCAAAAAAACCTTCTTTATTTCACAGAACTTCTTAAGGTTTCTCTTGAGAAGGCCTTCAGGGTTCCCATCTGATAAAACAATCAATATTTATTTCTGTAATATATATTGTAAATATAATAACTACTGTAACAGTAACAGCAACAGAAAACTGAGTGATGGATTTCTCCATTTGGTGTTGTTTTGCGATCTTCTTTTCGTACCTTTACATCTTTTGTTTGCATTCGTTTGTGGAGAAGCAAAACAAGGAAAATATGGAAGGAAAGAAAAAAAAGGATGCATTACTGAAGGCACAAGGACCAGAGTAGAGAACTACTGCCTTGCTGAACCTTCTTTCCTCTTTCAAGAATCATCTTCAAAGTGTGAAAGAAAACACTGTTTTGTGGCATTTTAAAGACCCTTCCACTTGTAAACGTGAAGCTTTTATATTGTTTCTCAAAGAACCGTATGTGTGAGGCAAGAACCCTTGAGGAGCCTTTGTTTATAGAAGTGTACACATCATGCTTTCTCAGCTGTGGTGGAAGCCTGCGTGCTGCACGGGCTGAAGAGGCGGGCCGCAGGCTTCCTGCGCAGTAACAAGTTGGCAGCGCTCTTCACGAAGGTGGGGAAAGCCTTTACTCCTGCTGAGGACCTGTGCAAGAAGGTGCAGGAGCTGGAACAGATCATCGAAAACAAGTGAGAACCTCATACTGGCAAATATATCTGTTTCCAGAATGCATGCTTTCCTGAGATACGGCACTGTGCAAGTCTTAGGCACCTGTGACAATATTTAAAACCTGTCTAGAGAGGCAGTGAGTGTTTTTTTTCACATGAATATTACTAAATGTAATAAATACAACTAAAAAGAATAAATACAAATAACATTACACAGTAAATAGTGATTTTAAGCTCAGTAAATCAATGTGTTACTTACATTTTTACAAACAAAATTTTTACAAACAAGTGATTTCACTGCTTTCTTGTTTGTGTGCATTTATTCGAACGTTAACATTTCATGCAGAAATACACGTTAATTTTCACGTTCTGAGAAAAACAGCTTTAATAAATTTGCATAGTCATTTGCAAGGTACTGTATAGGTTCGTTTTATCTCTGAAGGGTGTTTATGTGTTTGCCCATTTTTGCAGCTCCAGACAGAGCCAGTCTCAGACGAGCCAGGACAGCATACGTAAGCAGCCGCGAGTCGCCAACCTCTCGCCGCAGGCCATCAAACACCTGTGGATCCGCACAGCACTGACCGAGAAAGTGCTAGACAAAATCGTTCTGTATTTGGTGGAGAACAGCAGGTTGAGAAGCGACGATTCCATCTGTGTTTAAATCTATAATGAATCATTAGCCTTGTAGGTTAACTGTTGCATTTTCTGGTTTAATTGTAGTAAATTCTATGAGAGGGAAGCCTTACTGAGGGATCCTGTCGATGGTCCAATCCTTGCATCTCTACTGGGTATGAGGCACAGTGTATACATGCACAGTTTGATAACTGAGGGTGTAAGCCCTAGTTGGAACCCCTAATATCACATTTTTAAAATTAATTTAGGATAAAATGCCTATGCTGGAAAAGCAAATTGGTTACGAAACTTAACACTACCATTCAGAAGTTTGGACCCATTAAAAAAATGATGATGATGCATAACATGACATTTCATTACAAGAAAACAATAGAAATATGTAACTGACTGGTTTTCAAAAGTGTTAGTTATACATTATTTAGCCACCAAGACTCAAGCTGTTAATGTTAAGGAGAAACATCGGGTCTGTCTATAGTGTTCAGACCTTTAGTTTGTGATGGAACTTGAAAAACACAATTCCATTTGCTTTACATTGGACAAAATGCTCCAGATTCATTTTCATTCTTTGTTAGCCACATTAGCCGTCTTTACGTGTGTGTCTGTCCCACTTTGGATTTTCCAGTTGGTCCCTGTGCGCTGGAATACACAAAGGCAAAGACGGCTAACCACTTCTGGACGGATCCTTCAGCTGACGAGTTGGTGCAGAGGCACCGGATCCACAGTGGCCACTGCCGGCAGGACTCTCCTACCAAACGTCCTGCTCTTGTTAGTACTGCTCAGTCTTTATTTCGGCAGAATGTGGTGAAATGTAGAACAGGATCTTCTTGAATGGGCAGGTCACCACAGTCTGTGTGTCATTGTTTGTGTAGATCCAGAAGAGGCAGTCGAGCGGCAGTATGGACGACAGGCCCTCCCTGTGGGCTCGGGACTACGTGGAGTCCCTCCATCAGAACTCCAGGGCCACGCTACTGTTCGGCAAGAACAACGTCCTGGTGCAGCCGGTGCGTGATCTTTTCAATTTACCACAAAATTGACCTTAATAAGCTCAGTGAGGAAGCCTGAATGAACAAAGACGTGTTTCTGCTCCTTTAGACAGATGATATGGAGGCCATCCCAGGATACCTCTCCCTCCATCAGACTGCGGAGCTCATGACACTGAAGTGGACACCAAACCAGCTGATGAATGGCAACATGGGGGAGTTTGATTATGAAAGAAGGTACACTAATAATTATAATAATATCAATAATAATAATACATTTTATTCATGCTGCACTTCATTTGATCCAAATCCCAAAGTTCTTACAGAATTCAAATAAAGAAAAGTAGGTGAAATAAATACATTTTTACGTACATTAAAAGATGCTAAAAACAAGATTAGAGTTTTAAAAAAGGTTAGGGTTAAAAAAAAAACAGTACAAAGCAAACTGAAAGCAATATGAAATATATATAAAAAAGAAATGTTTCAGTCCTCTTTTAAAACTGTCAGTAGATTGAGGAGCCCTTAAGATGTCAGTGGAAGAGGAACAGAAAGGTTTTCTCACACACTGGTATTTACTACATTTGCCTGCTTGATATGTACTAAAAGTTTACAGCATGTTCTCTATTAGCCAGAAAATGAAAGATTTGTATTATTTATCACTACTGACTTACAAAAAGTATAATATGGATCATCAGAGAAGCATTACATATTAATGAGCCATTAAGTGTTGGAGTCTAGAATTTGACTTTATTACCCCACAAGCAGTAAATAGGAGTCAGAGCTGCACTGTTAAAGATTCTTTCAGCTTAGAAGGGAAACTTGTGTTATTTGAGATTTTCAGTTATTGTTGCTCACCCAACAACTTTCCAGTGTTTAACAAAAACACAAATGTGCAGTTTATGAAATAAATGTATAAGTGGCAAAAACTTGATGTGCAAAATTTTTTGTCTGGACAATTGTTGGGTAAATATGTCAGGATTACTGAAACATGGATGTGAGAGAGGCATCATTGTCAATTAGTGTGGTTTGTTGCTGAGTTGCCTGTTACTTGTTGTTTCTTTTATTAGTGTCTACTGGGATTTTGCAATGACCATCCGCTTAGAAGAAATTGTCTATTTGCACTGCCATCAACAAGGTAAAATCTCCAGGAATTTCTGTAGAATTCAATGCTAAAGATGTGAAAAAACTGGAATGGTTTAAATATTACATTTTCTAGAGAAATGTATAGAAGAATACACTGTCATTGTTATAGGAACCAGACATCCTTAAAGGTGGCTGTACACAATATGACATTTAAAAAATCTATTTTATAGAATTTCTTTTTTAAATGAGGGCGGCAAACTGGATTTCAGCGGAAAATGAGGGTATCACACAAAACTCAAAGTCTAAACTCAAGTCTAAATTCTAAAATCAGGCCCAACATAAGTCTCTAAAAGCCCATTACAGATAGTTAGTTAAGAAATGTAAAGAAATATTCAGCTTGATGCCCAAGACATTATTTTTACATAACACTGATCAGTCTAAAACATTCATGGCATAGGGGTAGAAACATACAAGATATTATAAAACTAAGTATTACCCACAAAAATTACAGATTCATCAACATTTTAATATGATTAAAATATAAAACACAGAAGACACATGGAGATTCACCAGTCATTTTGGAGATTAAGTGAATGTTTACACTGAACTCTGGTTCCATTCATCAGCACTGTAAATAAGTCTGAAATGTCATTACACATCAAACATCTGAACGACTTGGCTCAAATTATCCAGATGTATCAGAATGAAATGTATTGTCATATACAGGTAATCAATGGAACTTCATTACCATGTAATTAAAGTGGTGAGATACTAAAAGTAAAAGTAAAATGAATAGTAAAAGGAAAAGGTGCATAGCAGACAGCGTTAGCAAGTATTTACAAAGCGTCTGTAGTGCAGGTGAGTGTGCTGTACACATACATGTATAATACATTCCTGCGTTTGCATGTAATTGAAATGTTTTACCAAAATGTTATGTGTCTGCAGTGGACAGTGGTGGCACTGTGGTGTTGGTGAGCCAGGATGGGATCCAGAGACCACCGTTCCGCTTCCCCAAAGGAGGTCACCTGCTGCAGTTCCTCACATGTCTGGAGACAGGCCTCCTTCCACACGGACAACTGGATCCTCCCCTGTGGTCTCAAAGGGGGAAGGTACGTCTGATGTGGACCAGTCTTCTGCATCTACAGAGGCTGAACAACACAGTGCTTGCTGGTTTAAGATATAAACACTGGTCGAATGAGGCTTTTTTGTTGTTTAACAGGGTAAAGTTTTCCCAAAATTGCGAAAAAGAAGTCCACATGGCTCCTGCGAGTCCTTCTCTGATAAGGACGATGACGAGGCGACGGATTATGTGTTTCGGATAATATATCCAGGCAGTCAGGAGTTTGGTATGTGACTCAATCCACCTGTATCCTGTACTGCTGATCTGTAAGCCCTGCTGTCACGTGATCTGTCTTGAGTTTCCCTCTTCCCCATCTAGCCTGGACCATCTACCCTGTCTTGTGAAAACCATTCCTGTTTCTTTAGGTTATGAAGGTGCTACAGCATCCCATCTTCCCCACCTCATCAGACCAGGCATTAACATCCCCCCATTCCTCCACACCTCCATTTGCCCTGTTTTTTGGTGGAGAGAGAGAGTGCAAGAAGGTTGTCTCTGATCTCAATCCGTCCCTGTTCAGTTCCTCCCGCTCATTCTTTAGCGCCATAGTTCTTAACTGAACTGGACTATGGCAGTTTCTGAAGGTGTGGTTGGTAATGATGGTGATGGAGGTGAGAGGGATGTACCAGGTGCTGATATTTAGGATGCTCTCGTAATGATGCAGTTGGCCCAGAGCTGATGGACCAGAGCATGAGCATGTGGCAGCCCACTCCGAGAAAGTCTTCCTGTTCCTCCTGCTCTCAGAACGGTTCCTCTGATGGCGGACTTCCCAATGGATGCAATCATGACAGGCTAGTATGGCATGTAAAGTTGCCCTGTTGTTCACTTTGATACACTCAACTATACAGTTCACAAAAATGACCAAACTGTATATCTGAATATGTTTACTTCTGCAGGGCCCCTCTGAAGTTGCTTTGCGAGACTATGAAGTACCAGATCATTTCTCGAGCTTTCTATGGCTGTACGTAGTGTTTCCATTGTCAACATCTGGGTAGTTTTTTAAAAAGTCGCGAAGTTCTCACTTGTGTTTGTATTTCTGCTGTTTAGGGTTGGCCTACTGTCGTCATCTGTCCACAGTCCGTACGCACCTGTCGGCTCTTGTTAATCCCGCCATCATCGAGCCTGACAGTCCTTATGATGCCAAAGGTGGGCTCTCAGCAGAAGTATGGAAGACGTTTCTTCAAGATAGCGCTGTGAGTGGACTGCCCACACTTTTGAAGACTCCAAACTGAAACTTTGCTTGGCTTACATGTATTAACCTCTCTGTCACTCTATTTCCATCTCTGTCTCTATCTCTCTCTCTTTCTTTCTCTCTTTCTCTCTCTCTTTTCCCTCTTTCCCTCTCTCTCTCCTTCTCTCTCTCCCTCATTCTCCGGCAGGCTTATGAAGAAGCAGAGCTTCTCCGGCTGGTGTACTATGGTGGTGTAGAACCCACGCTGCGGAAGGAGGTGTGGCCTTTCTTGCTTGGCCACTACCACTTCACCATGACTTCTAATGAGAGAAAGGAGGTACAGTGAAGCCCAGTCCTTTCATGATTGGCTGAACAAGATGTTTTGGGGTACAAAACCAGTGTCCTGTCTCTGCAGGTGGATGAGCAGGTGCGAGCCTGTTATGAACAAACCATGAGTGAGTGGCTGGGTTGTGAGGCCATTGTGAGGCAACGTGAGAAGGAGCAGCATGCCGCTGCCCTCGCCAAGTGTGCCTCTGGTGCCAGCGTGGACCAAAGCCTTAGGCAGGACTCCACTATCAGCACTGATGTAAGAAAACCTGCCATCGTCATTGTCAAGAGATCTCTGACCAGTACTGGCTTGCTAGTTCAGATACTCAGCTTCAGTTCAATGTTGGCCATGGAGATAGCAGTAAAATTTGGAAATAAGAAACAAATCAGCCTTGCAGTATGAGCAAAGCTGAAGGTCCCTGGGAATAATTAGGCAGTATCATTAAGGTATAATATTTCATTAAGGACCATATGCTCTATAGAGTAAAACTACTTAATAAAATGGGGACTTCAAATAATGAAATTCCCACTTTAAGGGTCATATGCTCTTTGCCAAAAGATTGTTTGAGGGCATGTGGGGCATCTCGTGGCCTGCTGGTTAGGCAGTTGACCCTGTGATTGGAAGGTCATCTGTTTGAATCCCAGAACTGCCAGTGGCACTACTGAGGTACCCTTGAACAAGTTCGCACACACTGCTCCCACGGCACTGCGTTGATGGCAGCCACTGCTTCACTTGGGTTAATTGGTCATTTTCAACCAAGTGAAGCAGTGGCAGCAGTCTATTTTACATAGCTGCTAAACTTGGTCCCTGTGTGGTGAATTTTCTGCTATTTACAGTGTGGGACAATCTACAATATTCCAGTGCTGGATAACCATTCTACCATTTTATCAGGAATTTCTATTAACCATAATCCAAGTGTAAATATTATTACTCATTTTGGTAAATTATCACATCTGCATTGGGTATTGGGAGTCATATTTAAACATACACATCTATTTATATAAATAGCGGGAAGAATAATAAACGGCTGAGAAAATTAAATAATGCTGCATCCTTATCAATATTTTGGTATCTAGTCTTCCCAGAGCAGCAGCTCAGAGAAGCAGAGCCATGCCTGTTCACAGAGTGACACAAACAGTAGCACTCAGGTGAGCGCCAAGATGCAAACTTTGATGTTCTTACCAAGAAGGTTTCACTGGCATTTTTCCTCACCTATAAATGTCTTGTCTCGCAGGTGTTTGGGTCTGTGGATGAGGTTGACCCGATTGAATCTGAGCCGAAGCTGAAAGACGAGAAGCCACAGCCCAAAATTCCAAATGGTACCCTTCCGAACTGCACCAGCTCTCCAGACTCTGGACATCCATCTTCTCGCAACTTCTCTGTCACGTCCGGACTCTCAGATTGCTCCCCAAGCACAGAGGATGCTTCTACGCAAGAGTCCGGATCCAAAATCCTGGCACCGGATCCATCGGCAGCCACTTCTGAGGTTTCTGTAGCACCTCCAACCAGCTCTAGCCTTGAAAACAAGATCAATGAAGAAACAACAGAGCAGAGCGCACCGGCTGTGGATGCAGGGAAGAAAGATCTTGTGAACATACACACGGGAGACCTTGCGTCAGAAGATGAAACGATCAAAGCTCAGGAAAATCAAAAGCTGGATTCGGATGCCAAAGACATTAGCAAGGCTGACTCACAGGAATGTCAGAAGGAGACGGTGGATTTAAATGAAACATCTGAGGTCAGCGTTGCTGAAAAAAAGGAAAGCACATTGTCTGAAAAAGAGCATAAGCTTGAAAGAGAGGACACAAAAGCTTCAGATGAGAAGGAGCAAGTGATTCAGTCAGCAGAGGCTTCTACTGAAGAGAAGACTGAGTCCTTGGAGGGAATCAGTGACTCAGAAGTGGTGAATGAACCACGGGAAATCACGGAGTCTGGCGTAGATGAAACAAAGTCAGCCATAGATACAGAAGTGCAATCTAACCAAAAGACACCCACCAAATGTGATCATCACAAACCGCTGACTAAGCAGTTTTCTGTGGATGAACTTAAAACTGTGGATACAAGCGACCCTAAGCAGGATGGAGAACTCACAGCATCCAAGGGAACAAGTGAAACTTGTGTAAAAACATCTGAAAATGAAGTGAAGCCTCCTGAGCCTCTAACTGAAGCCCCACACATGGAGTTGCTAATTAACAAGCCATCTGATGCTGAGAATCTCCAAACTGGAATGACCTGGGACTCCGATCTGTGCAGAAACAAGGCACTGATCAAGCAAATGACTGAACCTGCACCTGAGAGCTGCATGTCTATCATGTCTTTATCAAAGCATTCGCCAGATATGTCTGATGACTCTCCATCTGCTCTGGAAATGGAGGAGATCCCTGCTGCTTTGGTTTTTATGCCTGCAGAGGACAGCCTGGCTAAGACTTCCATTACAATGTGTCCTCCTCTGGCTTTGACGATCCCACCAGAAAAGACCGCAGCAGGTATGCCTGCTCTGGAGCTGTGCATGGAGACGGGGCCGAACACCAGCCCAGAGGGTACCGAGTCCGCCTTGTCCGAGGAGGAGCCAGAGATGGAGAGTCTGTTCCCCAAACCAGACTCTCTAGCCGTTGGTGGAGATCATAAAAACGACATTGCATCTCCAGTGTCTTCTATTGGAACAACTTATTCGGTGAGTTTTCCATCTCAAAGGCTCTCCCTCTCTCTAAAAGTCTCTTGTGTAATTTCAGAGTGGGCATAAGGTCTGTTTTTCTTGGGCTCTACAGCAAGAGCTGCTAGACTTGTACACCCTCAATCTGCACCGTATTGACAAAGATGTCCAACGATGCGACAGGAACTACTGGTACTTCACCACCGTCAACTTAGAGAAGCTGCGAAACATCATGTGCAGGTGAACCCAAAACCCTGTAATCAAAGAACACATATCAACACTTTCAAAAAGTCACTTTTGCTTATTGCTTTATTTCTCCAATTAGCTACGTCTGGCAACATCTAGATATCGGCTACGTGCAGGGAATGTGTGACTTACTTGCTCCACTTCTGGTTATTCTTGATGATGGTAAGTTCACACAAATCCTCTTGAGCTTTCAGAAATCATTGAATTTTTAGGATCGTTTGCACCCACAAGTGAGTGGGGAAAACCTGCCGGGGGAGAGGAGCCAGAGAGTGTAAAAGATTCCATGGGTCCAAAGATGAATGCAGAGTTTAGTTCCAACTTCACTCTAACATGCTTCTCTCCATCTTAACACTGATGTATCTGGCCCAGCCAATTAAGAGGAACAGATCTGGCTGGAGGAAGTTTGATGGCTAGAACTAGACTCCAGATCTCCAGGACCAGGGTTGGTGAACATTGTACCATTGAGGTACATGGCACCCGCAAGTGTAGTTGGAGAACATAACTGTACCACGTTCTACTGCAGTGCAGTTTTATTCATTTTATCATGCATTTTAACTTTCTATTAAAACAATAAG
>JBBKCR010000034.1:11467205-11484106 GCA_037577295.1 Ladigesia roloffi | reverse complement strand
CAATTTGAGCGAAATGGTGTTTGTTCCTGCTAAAGAATCTCTTCCACCCAGCCGATTCATCCCTGGCTAAAAAGGGCGACTTCCCCCGCAACTTTCAAAATAATCTTCGCACAAGTAGGAGAACCTTTCAAATTTAAGGGGTATTCAAGTAGAACCAGGTTGGACATGCCTCGAAATCCCAGAATCCACAGGCCAACCATCTCTATCCATCCAGTCAATTAAATGGATCTGGCTTACCTCCAAAATTCCAGAACCCAGTTCTCCTCTAACCGTCCCATTGTCCTCCTAAAATTCGAACGCTGATCTTTGGAAGGTCTTGTTTGAGAGACCCTCCAAACGCTTGAATAGATGGTGCTTCTTCGGAGCATCTGATTGGTTAGAAGTGATGGTAGCAACCAAAGCCAATCTGATACAGCCTATTCCTTTCCAGAGTTACAATCTCCTCTCTTCAGAAGTTCCTTGAGGAGCTCAAAGACATCTGGTTCTGATTCCACGATCAAACAGAAGCGAGATCTTCAGGATAAGCCAACGCTGGGCTGCTGTTCGAAGACCTTCAAAGATTACAAAAGACGGCGAGAACCGGATCTGGTGGAACAGCGGCTAATCAGGCCAGTTCCCGGCTTTAATTCCACGGTGAATTATCTTCAGTTAGTTCCAGATCATAATATCCGGTCTGCATTTTTCATTTTCCTCTTATTTTTATGATATACAGACCCGGGGGTCCGCCCAAAGCCTGCAGATGAAAATGAGCCTTCTGGCTATTTCTGATGTTTTCACAGTTATGCTAATAAACGGCCGCTGCTTCTTCTGCAGGAATGGAGTTTTTCACTTGTGTTCCTCAGAAACAGGAGTAAAGGTGCCACCGAGCAAGATAACATCCCATTTCAAATCTGCAGAAAATAAACATTCATAAATGAGATACAGGCCAAAAGTTTGGACACACCTCATTCAATGTGTTTCCTTTATTTTCATGACCATTTACATTGGTAGATTCTCACTGAAGGCATCAAAACTATGAATGAACACATGTGGAGTTCTGTACTTAACAAAAAAGATAAAATAACTGAAAACAGGTTTTATATTCTAGTTTCTTCACCATTTGATCTGATTGCTGCTCTGCACACAGGTGTTTACTGCTAAACTTTTCTGGGAACTCCTTCAAGACTGTTGTAAAACCGTTTCAGGTGACGACCTCTTGAAGCTCATCCAGAGAATGCCAAGAGTGTGCAAAGCAGTAATCAGAGCAAAGGGTCTATTTTGAAGAAACTACAATATAAAACATGTTTTCAGTTATTTACATTTTATGCAACAGTTCAAAGGTACATGAAAAGGAATTTATTAGATAATAAAATGCTTTCAATTGTTTACATGTGATGTTAGGACAAGTTGTCAGAGACTGTCAGTTTTATGAAGATGATGAATTCTAGACATTAATTTTAGATATTTCAGTGCTGATCCAGGCTTTGCTATTAGCTTTAGCTCAGCGCAGCTCATTCTGAAAATGTTCTAAATTAATTATAAAATTGCACAGGATATGCCTATTATACTCGTTTTATACATGTCTCTGCAATCACTTCGGTTTCATATGCATATAACTTTTGGATGGTCGCCTGCTGTGGGAAAGTGAATGTGCAGTGTATCCTTTACTAATAAGTTTTAAGCATTTTTAAATTGAATGGCTATTAAACTCAAAATTCAAATACAATTTTGGGAAACAACCCCCATTTTCAATTATTTACAAAAGCAAAATGTTATTTGTGAGAACATACAGAATGAATGTATTACTTTTCAAAAGAATGGACATTCTTAAGAAAGATCAACTGGCAGGCTAACTTAACTTACACTGCCAATTTAAAAAAAAAAAAAACCTCATTAAACTCAAACAGATTAAAATGTACCTGTATGACTGTTCTCACAGTGTGTTGACTAAGAATATAAATAAAAGTGAATTCTCATTTTTATTTATATAATTTTGTCCTTTTAATTATTATTATTCGTCATAACATTCTCTGACCCATGGTTTTGCTGATCGGTCCCTTCCTTCTCTGTTAGAGGCCATGGCTTTCAGCTGCTTTACAGAACTCATGAAAAGAATGAACCAGAACTTCCCTCACGGAGGAGCGATGGACACCCACTTCGCCAACATGCGTTCCCTTATTCAAGTATGACCACATGAAACCCATTTCTTCAACAGAGATTCGGTTTTTACACTATTCTGAAAGGGTTTTCTTCTATGTTTTGCAGATTCTTGACTCTGAACTCTTTGAGCTTATGCAGCAGAATGGAGACTACACCCACTTTTACTTCTGTTACCGGTGGTTCCTGCTAGACTTTAAGAGAGGTAAGATCATTTGTACTCCTCAAGATGCTAAAAAGCAGTTCAAACAGTTAGAATACTTCATTTATATCATGGCGGGTCAACACAGATATCTCAATAAATTTTCTTAAAGCCAGTTTTCATATCAATAAAAAATGTAATAAATAATGTGATGCTTGAAATTCCATCAGTAGCTTCAGACTGAATTGAATAAAGGATGGTTGAGCCAAACCAGGTTTCTGATGGAATCTACAAGTAAAACTGGGCAACCACAAGGAACACACTGATATACTGTATATAATGTCACTTTTTACTATATACCATATATACTGTATTTATTCATTTTTGTTTTGTTTTACATATTTAATAGCATTTATGTGACAAAACACTTACTGCTCATCAAAAAGATTTTAAATATTATAGATGTAGATTTTTTCATGGTTTTTAGAGTCCTGTTAGGGAAGACTGTCCAAAATATTTTCCCTGATAGCACACATATTCTTTGATAACTGTACATATTTTCCATAATCAACATTGTATAGAAAACCTCAGAAGAGGCATAAGGGTGCTCTAATGGCTTTGGAGGGTAAATAATATAATAATAAGGCTGTATAATTAATAAAGACACCAGATCCCACCACTACCACTCTAAAGGAATCTGTATTACTGCTATGTGTGAACCATTTGACATTGAACCCACTATGATTGGCTTGGTTTACATCAAAATCTCTAAAGAAATGGTGGAATTCCACTGTAAAGTAATTCCAGTACAATAGTAACACTGAGGTTATTGATACCACCATGTTGTTGATTGTGTGTTTCTCTGAAGAAATGGTGTACGATGACGTGTTCTCCGTATGGGAGACCATCTGGGCAGCCCGCACCATCTCCTCTGGACACTTTGTGCTCTTCATTGCCCTGGCACTTGTTGAGCTGTACAGAGATATCATTCTGGAGAACAACATGGATTTCACTGACATTATCAAGTTCTTCAACGGTAAGATCCTTTTATTAGTTTGTTTTAATAGTAGCTTTGATGGCACCAAGACCGGTCGTGCCATTGTACTGGGCTATTTTTAAGGCATTCAATAATTAGTCTTTCTCACCCCAAATTATGCTTCATTTCAGAAATGGCGGAAAGACACGACGTCCCAAAACTTATTGTGATGGCCCGAGATTTGGTCCACAAGGTGCAGATTCTCATAGAGAACAAGTGATTCATCATCTTCCTCGGCCCTCCACTGTCTACTGAAGAAGACTATTGCATATTTTTTCTGCCTGTCATACATTTATACCCTGCTGTTAGATCCCATCTTCCTCTCGACCTCCACAGGGCACTGCTGGGCCAATGCTCTGTGCCCAGTAAATATAAAGCAAGAGATGGCCTAAAAATGAAATGCTGGTGAGCGATAAGGTCCAACACAATTTGAATGGGAAGAATATGGTACATTACTGTCCTTTTGCAAAAAAAAGTCCAATTTTGTTCAAGATAAGACTAGATGGCAAAAACAAGGTCTTTGAATCTGGACCTTTGCAGTCCTAGATTTTGTAATCATTGGTAGGTTTGACACTAGAGTGGCCAATCAGATGCTTTGATCATCAATACCACAATTTGCAAAATGCAGGACTGAAAAGAGTCAATACGCCAACAGTGGTGATGGAGACCAAACGATGGGTTTCCTCAACCTGTGTAGATCCTTTGATAAGCACAAAGTATTCAAATCAAGGCATGCAAATTAGAAACACACTACGATATCTTGGGGGGAGGAGGAGGGCTTGTTGTCGGACGGGTTTGTTGAGTATTGCTTGTTCATGACATCACAACATTTGCACGGAAAAACTTTCGTCTGTTTCAGCACACCTTTCTATTTTCAGGTATTACTGAACTTGTATTATAAGTGAAAACTGATCATTTTTGTAATTATTACTCAAGCTTTCTGCCCCCCAGTGACTCTGTCACATGTTGAGCTGCTACACAATTATTTACCTCACTCAGCGAACCAACCTTACTCGGAAACAATCTTTCGATGGTCTATATACCTATAATTTCAGAGATGTGTTAATTTTTTAGCAGTCTTTTTTGCCTTAAGTTCCTTCCTTTAGGGACAAGTGCCGTGAGCTTGTTTCTGCTCAGTGATCATTAAAACCACAGGCCGGTCGATCTCTGCAGCCGTGAGTCTCTCTGCGGTGGCATCCTGTACATTTTAGCAACTCCAGGTCTGAGATTTTTCTTATAAAGTGTTAATGAAAGCCATCCTGACAACTGAATGCTCCTAAGATGATATTCTGTCCTGTGTATGTTTTCCCTCCAAATGTCACTGTGTTCTGTTATTTCTGAGGACATTTATAGTAGTCAAAAATGAATATAGCTAAAGCCATGCTATTTATATCTGCACAGAAATGACATCACATGACTATTAATCTAAAAACACTGATACCAACCACTCAAACCGTGCCCTATTGACAAATTGTACTTATTTCCAAGGGGTAACTTTTTTGATGCTGCCTCACAGTGTCAGTGTACAGTTCTGTTAAACTACAGGCAGAAACGCCGATATGCCCAGCTTGTAATGATTGGCAGGTGTATGATTGGGGTCCATTCAGTTTTCTTATTAGTTCAACCCCTATGAAGCACATTAACCAACCAAAAATGAAAAATTGTACAATGTATCAGTATTGTGATTATTGTGCCAATTATTGTTTCAGTATATTTAAGTAGCCTTAAATTTTTTAAGTGTATAAATATTGTTAAAATTTCCCACCAAAACAGTCAATATGTAGAACCTGAGCTGCAACAACCATTTTCCAATCTCCTTATTCAGCCTGTAGGAGTTTAGCCCAGCCCATTCATGCTGAAGTTTAAAGTGGTGTTTCAGTCCCAAGCAGTCTTTTGAATAGGATAATGTACAGGGGAGCCAATCAGAAAATAGATTTTTACATATGCAAGTCTTAAAAAAAGTTTTTCAAAAACATTTTCCCTGTTCTGAGTCAAGCAGGTGTTTCGTTTTTATTCTGTTTTAATCTGCTTGTGATACGTTTACATTATTATATATACTAAAAATTGCCATCATTCCTTTTTAATATAAAAATGTCCAACCTCTCTTAATCCATTAGATTTAAACAGGC
The DNA here is from genome assembly GCA_037577295.1 of Ladigesia roloffi. Lineage (NCBI taxonomy): Eukaryota > Metazoa > Chordata > Actinopteri > Characiformes > Alestidae > Ladigesia > Ladigesia roloffi. Next base: position 11,478,663 of record JBBKCR010000034.1, on the reverse strand, counting down.
TGTTTTTATTATTATACCTTTAATAATTATAAATGTATATGATCTCTGTTCTGATTGGCCATCCTGTATTGGGTCCTTTTATTTCTTTCTGGATCCATCGAGGCCGATTGGAGTTAATTTTAAGGCTCAGGACCACCGACCCAAAACAGCAGTCAGAGGGTCCTGTCACATTCAGGGGTGGTGGTCATTGTTCAGAGGGTCCAGTGACCAATGGATGGGGCGTATGGGCTAATGCCTGCACAACACAAAATATTGGTTTTATTATATTTTTGTAAACTCATAAAAAACAGCTCAGACCTGGAGTTCCTAAAATCTGCACAAGGCCCAAAACAGAATGAACTTATGGATACAGAGACCGATTTACTGCATCTCTGCATCCGAATGTGGGTCAACTGGCGCCATTATATGTGAGACCTGCTCATACACAACTGTAGTTGTCATATTTATCATATACATGAGGACTGAGTAAAGTGTGTGAGTGTGTGTGTGTGTGCACGTGTGTGTGTGCGTGTGTGTATGCTCAGAACTACCAGCAACCAAAATTTTGTATGGTTGTCTCATACTTTTAGCACTGGATTCAATGTGATTGTAGAAATCTGCTCAGATCTTGTAATTCAAACCAAGTGTTTCAAGTGCCAGTGTTATCAACACTAACCTTCACCCACATGGCATTTCCATCTTTATCTGTACGTGTTTCCATTTCTTACCTGCTCTGTATACACTTAATAATAGATCACAGTATAAAAGAAATATATATAAATAGAAATATATTGAATGAAAATGAGAAATGAGAAATTATTTGTGAACTGTACAAAGTGTTGTATTTGGAAGTGAATTTATTTATGAGGGCCAAAATATGGTAAAAAAAAGATTCTGCTCAATGCTTATATATTTTTAATTGTATTCTGTGTAACGACATATAGTATATCGTCAGAACATTGTGCCACTAACGATGATCTGTATCGTAATATGGAATAAATGTAAACTGTGATGAGCGCTTGTGTTGTATTTGCCCTTCACTGTTAAGTAATTTAAGAGTGGCTCATTGAGTGTATTTATGAAACAAGAAGTGCCAGTGGTGTGTAAGTAGGATTTACTGCCCTGGCTGAAAACTGTGAACTGCTTAAAGGGCCTGTATCAGAGAAAATTATTTATTTTTTAAAGAAAAGAATTTGGTTTAATATGTAATTCAATGTGAGCCAAAAGTCTGAGAGATCACAAGTAAAAAAAGTCTATTTTGAATTGCTCTCTAATTTGTCACAACATTCATTATTATTCGGGCAGCTGGTGGCCTGGTAGTTAGGGCGATGCCTATGGAAACAGAGGGATATGGGTTTGAATCCTAGGCATGGTGGTGACACCTCTGCGGTACCCTTGGACAACATACCATGGATTAAATACAGAGAGAGAATCACTGTTCACACTGTGTTGTGGTGTGTTTACACGAGACTATAAGAGGCCACTTTACTTTATAAATTATATTTTCATGCTATTTGAAAATATTTCCAACTTTCTTAGTGTTGCCGTTCAACTTTAATGACGATGGGAACAAGACCCAGCACCTGAGAGTTTGACAACACACTTTAGTGAAATTCAACCATCTACACAGTAAAATAGTGGAACAACACGTTCTTTTATATTATATATCTCTCATCTTATTATATTTGCATTACTCTATTTTAGTTCAAACATATACCTACAGAAATACAAAAAAAATCTACATAAAAAAATTAAAAAAAAAATTATTTCTTCATGTATTGCTTTGCTTTTATATTTATATGTTCTTGATTTACGCATTCTTTTGTGTTGTATTATGATTGGTGACGTCACATTCTTGCGCCCGGCCCTTTCCGTGACCACGTGGTTCGGTAAACTACGGAGCCCCAGCAGAACCAGGAGTACCAGGAACAGGGAGAGGAGAGCAGATCGGGTTTCCTGAAGGTTGTTCCTCCAGGTCAGAGATGAACAGTGTGGGGGAGGGCTGCACGGAGCTGAAGCGGGAGTATGATCAGTGCTTCAACCGCTGGTTCGCGGAGAAGTTCCTGAAAGGGGACCGGAGCGGAGACCCCTGCACGGAGATGTTCAAGAAGTACCAGTCCTGCGTACAGGTACTGCCCTCTGAGCTTCCCCAGAGATGTTCTTTTCTTCTCACACTGCAGAGGGGCGCTCCAGGCTGCCGACCAGGCCCCCAGCTTACCCTAACATGCTGACCACCAGGCATCTGTGTCTGAAACCTTCAACCTGGCCTGATTAGACCTGATTTACACCTAAACATGTTCAGCTTCCGTTTAGAGCTTCAAACACTTATCAGCACACATAGCCTAACCAGAAGCTCATTTTCAGTTTCTCCAATTAGATAAGGTTTCATGCTTTTCTCTGGAATTGCTCTTTCGTGTTTATATGGCTTGTATTGTTGACTGTAGATGACAAATAACCTGCGATTTTATTTGACAAATTATTAAAACCTACAACCTGTAACCTCAGTCCTGAAAAACGTATAAGGGGCGTGGTCTATTTGTTGACAGTGGGCGTGGTCATGTTTAAACGTCGTGTGGTGTAATAATTACCCAATTTGTAATATGCAATTTTTCCTCACCCCAAACCGAACTGTTTGTCCAAGGATGTTTGGTGTGTTTTGCTTTTTGGTTTTGCCCTAAAATGTATATGTGTTGTGGTTTAAAATTGCTTTTTATATTTTAAACCCCAAATATGCTACACTTTAATTTCATTTTAAACTCATCTTCATGCATTACCCTTACACATGTAAAGGTAAACCCGTATCTGTTATGGACATTTACACTGAACTCCTGCAGAGCTTGAGTGTAAAATACAGATGTCACTCCTGTATATACTGTACTGCAATTAATGCACATACGTTTTCTTTGGTAACTACTGTAATAAACTATTTTCATTAATAGTAATAAAAATATAGGGGTTTAAGAAGAACAAAATGAGAAACAAGAGAATACTCGAGATAGCTCCACAGTAGATGTGACACAGAGCAGCAGCCTATCACCAACAAGGAGAAATAACGTTCTCAGATTGGCTACTGTCCAACCTCCCACCAGCCCAGTATATCATCATCCAGACAAGTGCTTATTTTGTGTTCTCTGGAGAGCACCAAATATATTATAGTCGGTAGCTCAGTGTTTAGGGCATTCACTCTGCAATTAGGAAGTCTTGGTTTTGATTCCCAAGACCACTATGCACCTCTGAATGGGTTAAATACCGAAGAAAAATTTCCTGCTGCTCACAATGTGTTCTGTTTTGTGTTCTCTTATTACACTCTAAAAACATAATATATTTGTATCATTTATATTCATATAACAAAATTAGTACATTGTATTTTCTTAATAATTATGTTTTAATCATAAAATGATGTTTTGCCAGCTTTCCCTCATGCTGGTTGTTTATGTTTGGGGCAAAACTGAGCAGCGGAGCCTTATTTCGTACAGTCTTGTATTTCCATGCTAACTTTGAGCTCAAACATAAAGAACCAGCAAAACAAATGCAGAGGATATTAGTGGTTCCTTTTCTGTGATTAAAAAGGATTACGGTCTCTCAGTATTGTTTCAATTGGTACATTTACTTGCCCCATCCAGTCTATATATGAAACATTTTTTGTATTGTCACAAAACCAACACACACAAATATGTCTCCTTATTCGGGCTACAGCAGTAATACACCAGTTGGATGGTCTGCTTTCTTTGCAGGAAATTATTTTTCCCTTAATGACTTTACACAGTTTTAAAATAATTGATGTAGGGACCATTTAGATAACCTTTGTTTTTTTTTCTTTATAGAAAGCCATCAAAGAAAAGGACATCCCTATTGATGGTGTGGAGTTCATGGGGCCCAACAAAGAGAAGCCTGGCAGTTGATGGAACTGAAAAATGGAAGATGAAACTTTAATAAAGACTCTCAACTGCCTGATGGTCAGGGCTGTTGCTCTGCTCTTTTGGTGCCGGGATCATCAGGGAGCACTAAATACAAAGACTCGCTTCTGAGAACATACTTGAGTCTGGGGAGGAAACTGTAGAACCTCAGTATAAATGTGATGTTTTAAGCTTTATGAAAATGCTTTACTTTTGTAAATGATTTGCTTAACTAATTACTGGCAGTGCTTTTGAGCCTGCAGAAAATATGTACCTGGTGAATGATGGTATTATTGTAATGAATGATTTAATTATTGCATAACTGGAATAATATGAAAATATTGTTAAAACACATCCAAACTACGGCTATTTGTGCATAGTATGTTTGAGGATGTTTTTGCTTTAAAATTCCAAGAATACAAAAACATAAAATAGAAAACAATATAATACCTTTGCTATAAAAAAAACAAGGCACCACAAAAATATCATTTACCCTTACTGATAATAATGACATATCACCAACAATGACATTATCCAGATTTAGGAGAACATAATGATTCAATGCTTTAATTGAAAAAAAAAATGAAAAAAAAAAAAAACCACACACTTTGCATACATCCATTACAAAACAGGCATGGGGAACACACACACAAAAAGAGAAACAATTTAAAAAGATCCTGTTGAGATTTATCCAATTAAAGCACATCCTGTCCCAAAATCCAAGGTGATCGGACGTCAAAATTGTGGTGACTATTCTAAACACAGAAGTAAAAGCTCTCCGAAAAACTTGGAGTCACAGAAAAATCTGCTCCGAAACATCTGTTCTGCCGTTCTGGAAATGAACATTTATGTGGCTATTGTTAACCAGAGGATGAATACTTTTGTTTTTGTACAGTGGAGGTCTTTAGGGGTGCCTGAATGACGGAATGTAAATTATACTTAAAAAAAAAAATTTAACAGTGGGAAATCAAAAGGTGGAGGGGGAGGATGACCGCTTCACCAGCTCTGGTGTTTCTTGGCTCTTTACCGATAGTGGCGAGGGGGCGGGCTGTGGTGCTGAGGTGGGGCTCTTCGGGGAGGAGGGCTATGACGAGACACATGACGCAGAGGGGAGCGGTAGCGAGAAGGCGGAGACCCTCTGCTCTGATAGGGTGGTGAATAACGCCCACGAGACCTGGACCGGGAACGTGATCGGCCCCAGCTGGTTCCCCTCTCCTCCAGGACCCTGATGTAGGCAGTCTCCCCCTGCAAACCAACAGAGAAACAATAAAAAGACATTTAGAAATTTTTTTACTTCTGACCACAGAGGATGTTCGAACATGGTTGGAGCGGGCCACTCTCGCACAAAAATGGGTGGGAAATAAGCCCATAGCTGTAGTCACGGGCTGCTTATATTTAATTATACCACAACAAATAGTGACCCAAGCTTTCGTGTCTGGAAATCTGTTTGAGTTTTGAGACTGATTATTCGTTCCATGTTTTTGTTGCTTTCTGGCTACCATAGCTGTGACATGAGACTACTTCTCTGGTACACATGTTCAAGGCAACTTTCTTTCCTCACAATCCTTTTAAAGGATCTATTCTCTGCCCCCAGGAGCATAGCACCAAATTCTGGGCCCTATGCACAAGCAGTGGCCACAGGTCCCCGTAAGCTCAAGGTTCAACTACCTACAACCTCAGGGGCCCTCCTCCCACTTGGGGCCCTAGTAATGCCATGATCAACAAATCTGAATAAACTCCGACGACACCAGATATTAAAGAATGACTTAGCATTAGAATGTTCTCTGATGAGAAGAAACAAGTTGAATAAAATCATAAAACTTAACAATAATGTGATTGCTTCTTTAATCACAGTGATAATCTTCAACTTCATAATAGCTGTACAGTTACTATTACTGCTAATCACTTGGAACTATATTATAGTTGTTCTCGTCTCATGCTGTTATGGCAATTTCCTCCAGAAATTCTTAAGTTTTGTAACCCTGACTTGAGCTATTAAATGAGTTCTTTAAATTAACCTGATGGGATCTGAACTCCGTCCCATCCAGTCGACGCAGGGCATACTCCATATCTTCCCGTCGAAGGAATTCCACCACTCCTTCACCGTCCCTTTGGACATCAGCAAAACATACGTCTCCTGCCTCCCTCATGTGATCTTTGAGGTCCTGCCAACTGCCAGTAGGAGGAAGACCTGCAAGTACAAGCATAGGATTCAAATATCCAAATCAGAACCTGGCAAACAGGAATATTCACCATTAGAGATGCAACATTATACTGTAATGGTTGTACCCAAATATCAAATATAGCATGTTAGTCTGGAGCTTGTGTGTTCTCTAGGATAACATAATAGCCTGTGGCTAGGATACTAGATTTGAACACAAAGCTTTTAAAATGTTTTATAAAAGCAACATATTACATTTTCAGTCACTCCTTAATTTCTGATACATCAAAAAAGTACAGAATTTAATCATTTCTATGCAGTATCTATAAGTGGTATATGTGTATATCCCTATACTAGGCTTGGGCGGTATCCAAATTTTGATAACCAGATATGCTGGCTGGAACTGGAGATTCGTGTTCATGTTTCTGCTCAACCTGCAACTGGCACGTCTGCCCACGTGTCTGTTCCGCCTCCACGACCTGCTCCCTTACTGCTCATTACGGCTAACTCTGGCAGTAAAGCTGCCTCACTCCAGGCTCCACAACTCTTGCAATCCACGGCTTTAGTGTTTCCAGTCTTCAAGCACGCAAACACATGGTCCATTCGTGCGGCTCCACACTGAACGAAAGTCCCTTTAATGTTCCTTACACAGGGAGAGCAGTCCAGCTCACCACGGCATCCCCCGGCTCCATCTTGGTGCAGGCTTCCAGTCCAGCCCTGCACACACGAGTGCCGCCATGTTTAAAAATCAAAATCCCGCCCCTAACCCTCGCCGATTGGTCAATACCACACAGAGTTAATGCAGGCTTCTCATGCCATTCGTGGGTCGGACAGTCATTCGGCTTGCCAACAGAGGGAGTGTATTGTTTTTACGACGGTATAACGGTATTGAAACTGATACCGTTGTTATTTTTTGATCTCGCGGTATTCCATATTACCGCCCAAGCCTACATTATACACATATACCTCCTGATAAATTTGATCAAATGGGGCATACTGAAGACATGAGATCTTTGGACCTACCAGTCACAATAACCCGGAACTCAGATCTGCGTGATGGAGGCCCAAACCTTCCCCTTGGTCCTCCTCCAACAGGTCCACTAAATTTGGATCCTGAGGATCGAGGATATTCCACACGCAGCTTACAGTCTCCAAATCCATATCCATTCCTTCCATAGACAGCATCCTCCGCATCCCTATGGGAAGAGAGTAAATTGCTCCTAACTTTCTTTCTACTGAGGGACACTTGAGAAATGTGTCCTCCATTTGTTTCCTGATGTCAGTCAGTGATGGTGAAAATGAAACATCAGCCCTGGAACTCACCGTGGGTCCTCAAAACGAACAAAGGCAAATGGGATGGTGCCCCGGTTGTTCTTCAGCTCGATTTCCCGTATTTTTCCATATTTGAAGAAGAGATCCTCAATGTCCCTCTCCTGCACATCCATGGGAAGGTTCCCCACATAGATCCTTCCGTCCGCCATAGATTAAACCGGCCTAACGCTAATTCAATGGACCAGCAGCCTTCGAGGAGTATGGGTTCCACAGAATGGCCTTGAAGGACAATCCCGATTCTAGTCCGTCCTCTTAAAAGGGTCTTAATTAAAACTCTAGAGTCTTGGCAGATCAGTAGAAGTAGTGGTACATGTTGAGTTCTAGTAATACACCACCGGATCTCTCCGAGACCTCACCAGACTCTGGGAACTTAAAAACACAGGATAATGAATGAGTTATTTTTGCCCAGGAGAATTAATCACATTTCTGTTTAAAACCAAATACAAATGAATGTAATTCTACTTTCAGAAGAAGCCTTTGTTTGACTTTATATCTGTAGCAATTACCAGCAAGATCCTTTACACAGTTTCAGTGCGTCACAATCTAGCCAACACTTAGAAAGCCAATGGATCTGAGGGGATTTAGACCACCAACTGACCCTTACCAAAAAGGACAACTCAGTACACAAATTGTTGTTTATCTGTTAAAGAACTGACACTTAAAAATAAACTGGTGGAGATGAGGCCATATGTAGTACATTAGAAGATATTTCATGATACACTACTACACAGAACATGCACCAGTATTGCCACAAAAACACTAATAAATTGAGATTCATTATGAATTTACTTGAATTGAATCCACCTGAACATTACAAACTAAAAAAAAAAACACATGTGCACACATTCTCTTCATATTAATATCAATTTTCATTTTGTCCATGTCATTTTTATGGGTTTGTGTACAAAAATATTTCACAATTGATCAAAATTAATTCTTACATGGTCATGTTCCAAACCACTGTGAAAAAAACGTTACCATAATAAAATATGTAAGTGATTTCGTTTCTGATTGGCTGTCCTGTGATGCAGCTTATACAGAAAGACAGCCTAGGAATGAAATTAACCTTTAAACTGCAGCCTTAATGGGTGGGCTAAACTGTAGGCTGAATAAGGTGACAAACGGAAATGTAAGATTTGTGACACCACAAAGGCTGGAAAACTGAAAAATTGTTCTCTGCATTGAATCTATTCACCAAGTGATGCAACCGTCAGTCAGGAAAACAGCACTCGAAAAGCAGTTTGTGGGGACACTACCTTGTACAAGTGTACCTTAGTGGTGCCACTAGCAGAGCTTCAATTCAAACCCACGACCTTCTGAACTAAGGGAAATCTTATTAACCATCACGCTAACAGCTGCCCCGCACTTAAAATACTGAAAAGTGCAAGTTGTATCAGCATAATCACAGTAAACTAATAAACCGTCCATACATTTAGTCACACACTTGTGGGCTTTTTAATTGCAGAAAAGTGATTGTATGTGCACTGCACTGCTGAATATCATAAAGTGTAGAAATATAATCACAACAGTAATATTTTGTCCATATCATGTAGCTCCACTAGCCAGGTGTTTTGAGTGACTGTAAATAACACGCTTGTGCAAGCACGCCGAACTGGTGGAGTCTGATCGCCCAGCATTGAAAGAGGCTGGCTAGCTGCGTCAGATACAGTGAGCCATACCTTAGATAGCTTTCACTAAAGTATTACGCAATTATACTTATAAGTCACTACTTACTATATGACTCAGTGTATAAAATATTAGTAATATTTTGCAGTATTTGTCGCGAGCTCCTTCACCTTCGGTCCCTGTGCCGGTTAGCTCTGTTAGCCTCCCTTTGTTAGCACAGCACGCTAGCCCAGTTCAAACATTATCTCTTCCTTTATTAGGGCAGGGGACGGCCAGGCCTGAAGTGTCTGCGAGTGTGGGGTCTCTCTTTGTGAGCTGGCCAGAATTAAATATGCAGAAACCCATGAAGAGTGAAGACGGGACGTACCTGGACCTGTCTGGACCTGGACGCTTCCGTTAGCCGCTAAAGCTAGCAGACCCGCCGTTTCCTCCGGACGGGGAAGCGTACACAGCCCTCAGACCCCGCCCACTACATTTAGGCCCCGCCCACATGAAATAATATTAAATAAAACCAAACGTTTCACACTTGATTAGGATTATATACATTACCACATTTCTATGTATGTGTATATAGTTATAATATTTTGTTAGCCAAATATTTGTATATATCCTACAAGAGAGCTACTTCACGGGTACTGAGCTATATGAAGGGCTACCAGTTTCATATACTAGTACAGAGTTTACCTAAACTTGTATAATAATCATGTAAATGCTTTTTAAGATATTGTCATTTTTAGATAGGTATAAATGTAAATGTGATTAAAGAAGAAGAGCAACAGAATAGAATTGCATTTTAGACGGTGCTCATTGGTGAGTTGGGCTATATTTACGATAGGTCCCGCGTATTGTCCATTACACCAGCGGTCCCCAACCCCCGGGCCGCGGACTGATACCGGGTCGTGGGTCACGTGGTACCGGTCCGCGGGTTTTATTTTGAAAAAAAGGACCGGGTTTCTTATGTTAAACCTGGTCATGATGAAATAAAGTTTGGGGACCACTGTTCGATGTATCAAAAATCACCTCTACCCCACCCCGGTCCACGGTAAAGTTGTCAAGCGTTGAATGGTCCGCGGTGATAAAAAGGTTGGGGACTGCTGCATTACACCATTTCCCTTAATAACGTTGCCGTGAAATACGTAGCTTTTACTTTGGAGCTGGTTCCCCTACGCAGCATTAACAGATTCCACTCCTCTTTGAAGGGTTTCGATAAGAGTTTGGAGTTTCTGTTGCAGGTTCCGCTCATCCATTCTGTAGAGCATTTATGAGGCCAAACACTGATGTTTGACGAGAAGACCTGGCTCGCAGTCCCCATTCCCATTCACCCTAAAGTTGTTGGATGTGGTTGAGAGCAGGGCTCTGTGTGGACTATGTTCTTCCACACCAAACTCATCCAGCCATGTCTTTAAGGAGCTTGCTTTGTGTACTGGGTCATAGTCCTGCTGGAATAGAAAAGGTTCTTCACCAAAATGCGAAATGTGTCCACAAAGTTGGAAGCATGGTGTCCAGAATGCGTTGGTCTGCTGAAGCATTAAGGCCTTGACTGGAGGTAAGTGGCCACCCGAATTCAGTAATGAAGAGGTGTGTCACAACATTTTTGTTGGGAGACACAACACTAAAACATATGACACCCATGGAAGACTCAGAAGAAATCTGGGGACCTTAAGCAGGCTTACCAGAATGAATGTAAAGAGCTCTTGGGAGTAAATTAATGAGGTATTTCAGAATCAGTTTTTAATGGCAAATTATACTTGTATATTCAAGGAATTTGACTTCGTTTGGTATTAGCTCTCTGTACACATAAAAATAGACAAACAGTTAAGGAACCATAGACACATACTGTACAGCAAATACAACACACACATGTGGGCATATATGACACATAGTGTACAAATAATGAAGCTAATATTGCAGTGTAATGGTGCAAGATTCATAGTCCAAAAAAAAAAAAAAAATTATATTAATAACAAATAAGTACAAATATCCAAAGGAAAATAGAAAAAGTGCAAAATTGAAAATTGTGCAAGATTGCTAGATGCATGGAGTGACGAGGTATGTGATTTGCGGGAGAATGGCCAAGGTGGAGTTGACCCAACTTATCAACAGTTCAGGAGAGTTATGGCAGTGGGAAAGAAGCTGTTCTTGTGTATGTTTGTTTTTGTGTGCAGGGATCTGAAGCGCTTACCAGAGGGGAGGAGGTTGAAGAGAGTGTGTGTAGGGTGTGTGCAGGGTGTGTGAGGTCTTTGATGATGTTCTCTGCCCGCTTCCTGGTCCTGCTAGAGTACAGGTCCTGGAGGGAGGCCAGGGGGGCACCAATGATTTTTTCAGCTGTCCGAATTGTGCGCTGTAGTCTGCATTTGTCATATTTTGTGGCTGCTACACACCACACGGTGATGGATGTGCAGAGGATGGATTCGATGGCAGCAGTGTAGAAGATGACCAAGAGCCCTTGTGGTAGGTCAAGCTT
>JBBKCR010000034.1:11431508-11461456 GCA_037577295.1 Ladigesia roloffi | reverse complement strand
GGTTAGTTCTTATACATAATCAATCGTGTAGTCGTGAGTACCAAAAACATGAGTTCGATCGCGCACTGTTGCCGTTTTCTAAATCTATGAATGAGTAAAAACGTCTTAAAATAAGTAACTGCACCTGTAAAAGACGTCTTGTAATGCGCGTGCCTGCGCTGCGGGGGGCAGGGGTGCTGAATTCAAAAGGGGTGCTGAATTCGGCACAACACGCTCTATGTTCTAATAACTCTATATTCAAACAACTCTATATTCTATACTAACTTGTGTTATGTTCTACAATTTAGTCTGTGTTATCATCATACTTTATTCATATAATAATGATGTAATACAAAATTAAAGATGCTGAATTGTTTTTTTATGCAACTGCCGCTGAGTTATTGCTAAAAGGATTCCCTTTCTACCAATCACATGCCACCAGAAAGGCGTGTTGAAGAATATGACAAACCAATGCTCATTATCCATTACTCATCATATTTACTGTGTAAACAGGTTGTCCTTCCCCTTTAACCCATCTTCATTTACATCCGTTCGTCTTTTGCATTCCAGCTGCTTTCGAGGATCGGCTCCGGCCGGGGTTTAAAGTGCCAGTCTTTTATCTAGGACACCTGCCTTTGCACTCTGTAACATATTGAGGCTGTTTTTGAGTATCAGTCTTATGTAAGGACCATTGAGACTTGCACAAAAGGATGACTTGGACTTTACTGTGTCAACACCACGCTGGCTTTGCACTGGAAGGACCAGATCAGGATCAGAACAAGAAAATCACCAGTTAGGTTTCGTGACGTCTCAGGGGTGTGAGTTGAATCTGGATTTTGTCTGAGTTTCATCACTGCCTATGATTTACTGACGGCTGATTTTCAGACTTCTCTTGATCAGTTGTATTTTAGTTGTTTACTTTAGAAATTGGATTTTTTTCTAATTAGGAGCCAATGAGATCTAGTAGCACAATCCAACTGGTTTTAGAACTGTTGTTTTTTTCCTAGTTTTGTTCTAGTCAACTGTTACTTGACTCTGGTGCTAGTTCTACAGTTATTGTAGAGCCAATAAGATTTTTATAGATTTCCTATAACCATTCAGATTGTGCTGTTTGTTCTACCATTATTGTAGAACCAATGGAATTGTGCTATTGGTTCTATAACCAAATGTATTGTGATTTTTGTTCTAGGACCAACTGGATTGTGCAATTGGCAGTTGTCGTAAAAGCAGCTGATTTGTGCTACTAAAAGTTTTCTAAATGTGTGCAATATCTTATGGGCAATAAGCTTCATGTGCAATATCAGTACTTATGTCGGTATTCATTTTTATTTCTTAATATTACTACTGATCTCCACAGTGCAATAACATACTCCAAACTACCAGTTGTGTCGGTAGATTCAGAATCAGAATCATGTTTATTGGCCAAGTATATGTGTGTACATATACAGGGAATTTGGTTCCGGTCGATGGTGTCTCTCAAGCACAACCATAAAATATACAACAATATATGCAATCTCAAATATTATTTACAGGAAAAACACAGAATTACAGTATTTATATAATAATTTATATTAGAGTGTACATATTTTGCTCAGCTGTGTTATTATTTATAGTATTTATACCCAGCATTTCTGTATATGGCATAGTGTATATTTCATACTGAGGCTTTTGCTACAGATATTTTATTTAGAAAGTATCTAGTCTTTATTTTTTTATTTTGCTGTGCATTTCTTTGCAGTCATTACGTAAGCAGTTTTCCCTTGGGATAAAAAAATCTGTGTACTGGGGCAAAACAGAAACATATCGCTAGGTTTTTATTATCTTATACATTTTTCTGCTTTGCAAAATTAAAGAAAATACCTGTTAGCAAAGCTATTCGTATTTTCAGCTGCCCCATTTACCCATATTCTCACTCACTGGCGCCCTCTAGTGTTTTTTGGTATAATGGGTTGATTGGAAATTGGCATCTGCATAAACTGCCCCTGATCTAGGCTCATTAATGTGCCCTTATCTCTAGGTTTTGCCCCTGCCTTGTCAGTGTACTCGACTATGGCAACCAACGTGTTTGGAAACAAACAAGTCCTAACAAATACGATTTGTTCCCCTATGTGAAAAAAGAAAGACAAAAGTAAATTATAACACCTAATATTAAGCTGAAGCTCTGTCCTGTTAAACCTTTTCCCACGTATGTCAAAAGTAAGTTCGAGTATTCTGCGTTCCACCTTTCTGAGGTGGTGACAGGACTTGCATTCTATGACGCCGGCTTTACATTGTTTCTGAAACGATTTGTTTTTTTTTGTGTGTCAAGAGACTTCTAGGAATCTGAGGGAGGAAACATGCCTCATCACCTGCCCAGGTCAGCAGCACAAAAGTGGATCCTGGGCTTTCTTTTCATCTGCATAACGACGGTCCTGTACTGCTTTTCCACACCTCCTCTCCAGGCTGACATGCAGAGGTACGACAGTCAGCTCCTCCGAAAAGTCATGAAAGAAATGAAGATGCAGATGGCAATTATTCCTGAAATGCAACAACAATGCTTTTTGAGGAAAGAGTGATTTGAACCTGTTGTATCACTCACAAAATGTCTTCAAGGCAATACCACAAACAGACGCCTACATTTACTGCTCCGGTAAAGCTGCCAGATGTGGTTCTTTGAAGCAATGCCATAAAGGAACCAGTTTTAGAGCCCAAAACAGCCCGTCAATAAATCATTCAGTAAACCATTCACAATACTTAGCATTAACCTTTGGTATAGCCTTAAATGAACTTGTACAGTTACTTTAAAAAGTACTTTTTTAATCATTATTGATGAATTGCTAACATTTTATAGCACATTTTACCATCTGTTTTTTTTTTTTTCGCAATCTGAATGAATGGGTTCAGTCAAAAAGGAATAATTATGCTGCTCTATTAATGAAATGTTTATAACCAATATGCATCTAGAGAACTATTTTAAATGTTCTGAAGGGCTTCTAGGAAAACCATTTAAGCAAAGGGCCATTTCACAAACAATTAAACTTTGTCAGTTGACAGATTTTCTTACAAGTATTTTAGTATTTTTGCATGGGAGTTTTGAATATTTGAATACACAGATGAGAGGTTATCTTTAGGAACATGCATCTGAATTATTTGTACACTATTTACTAACTGCATTACCCAGCAGGATCTTACCATTAGTGTGCATATCTATCTGAAATGATCCAAAATATATTTTGTATTCCATATTTTAGAAGAAATGGGCTACTCAGAAAAGAAACAACATGGTTATGCCAAATGAGGGTGTAGCTAAACCTTCATAAACTTCATAACAGTAGAATGTAAATGGACATTAATTGAATAAACATTTATTGAAAGTGTAATGATTACAGTTTAAGACAATTATATTTATAAACCTGTACAGTGATTGACGAGAGCACAATCATTGTTTCTAACGGCATGGGTTTACCATAATTTGGTATTAAACCTAAAACATTTAAGCTTACACTAATAAATATAAAAAATGGTTCTTTAGAGAACCGAATAGTTATTCAATGGTTCTGAAGAGTATAATGCAAACCTAATACCAAGGTTTTCCTCATACAGGACATTCAGGAGCATTTTGTAGCCTTTATTTTTAGGAGAGTATAGTGTTTAGTTCTGGTCACCCCCGACTTGCATATTTTAAGTTTTTACTTGATGTAGAGCTGGAAAGGCTCCAGGACAGGAGATCTCCAGGATTAGGATTAGGGGAAACCACTGTTCTACACCAGTGATTCTCCACCCTGGTCCTGGAGACACCATGCCCTACTCGGTTGAATGTTTTCCCAGCAATAGCACACCCACTTCAGCTGAGGGCTTGTTAATGAGCTGATGAGTGCAGGAGGCACTGAAAACACAGGGTGCCTCCAGCACTAGAGTTCAGAAACTAGACTATATCATTGACTGAGATGACTCATGACCTTCACAAAGAGTAAACAGCAACTCTGTAATCTGTCTCCCTCAGACTTCCAGCGGCTGCTACATGTACTTATCACACACCAACAGAGCAAGGACAGAAGATCTCTCGCATGTCAAGGAGCAACGGGGAGGTAAAGCACTGCACGCCGAAAAAGAGCCTGATGTTCCTGAAGACCCACAAGACAGCGAGCAGCACCATCCTGAACATCCTCCTCCGCTTCGGGCAGAGAAACCAGCTGAGGTTTGCGTTCCCCAACAGTCGTAACGACTTCTTGTACCCAGCTCCTTTTGACCGCACTCAAGTGAACGGCTACACGCCAGGCGCCTGCTTCAACATCGTCTGCAACCACATGCGCTTCAACATGCCTGAGGTCGAGGCGCTCCTTCCACAAGATGCCTTCTTCTTCACCATCCTCAGAGACCCAGCGCTGGTTTTGGAGTCGTCCTTCCACTACTTCAGGAGTGTGGTGCCGCTCACCTGGAGGATTCATGGGGAGGACAAACTAAGCACCTTTTTAAAAGAGCCCTCACAGTACTTCACGCCAGATGGCTTCAACTCTTTTTATCTTAGAAACTTGCAACTTTTTGACCTAGGCTTTGACAACACTTTGGAGCCGGAGGCCCCGGCAGTGGACCAAGCCATCCAGGCCATTTCTGAGCACTTCCAGCTGGTTTTGATTTCAGAATATTTTGAGGAGTCTCTCATTCTGCTCAAGGACGCCCTTTGCTGGCAGATGGACGACATACTGTTCTTCAAGCTGAACGTCCGTAGAGGTGCGCGTGTATCCCAGGCCACGCCTAAACTGGCCAGGGACTGGAATGGCGCGGACTGGAAGCTGTACCGCCACTTTAACACCACATTATGGGCCAAGGTGGATGCCTACGGCAGGAAGCGGATGGAGCAGGACGTGCGGGAACTGCGCAGGAGGAACACAGTAATGTCGGCCATCTGTATTGACGGCGGGACGGCAGTAGAGGAGGGAGACATACGGGACGAAAGCATGAAGCCCTGGCAGCCGCTGGGTGAAAGCTCTATTTTAGGATACAATCTGAGGACCAACATTGACCAGGAGTACAGAGAGATCTGCCGAAAAATGCTCACCCCTGAGATCCAGTACTTGGCAGAACTCGGAGTCAATCTGTGGATCACCAGATTATGGAGTTGGTTTAAGGACTTTTTAACATTATAGCAAACCTCACAAAAGAGTTGACTGCAGCACTATTTTTTAAATTATTATTTAAAAATAAAAAAAACATTTCTTTCATGTCTCAGAAATACCAGCCTCTGCACAGGACGTTCAGTGTTTAGCAAGTGCATGTGTGCCCGTGTGTGCAGGAGGACACTTTCGCTCACATGTTGGTACCAAGAACACACATCTCGTCCAAACCTTACAAACCTCATTAAGGCTTTCTGTTCTGAATGGCAGATAGTGATCTCTATTTACCCCTTAAACTGGCTTATTATTCAGTTATTAATCACACATTTGTAACTGAGAGGTAAACAGTCATTCAGAATGGTGCAACACAAATGCATTCAATTTCATTAACTAGCCAAAATTACCAAAACGCATAATTGCTCTTCTGGGTGTTTAACTGCAATATTAATAATGAGTAAATTATAGTTCATCTAAAAAAATAGTCTTTGGAGACTCCAACATGAATGTGTTTCATAAAACCTTCTTGTAAAACTAGCATCAATGCCTTTGATATACTGTAATTTGGTGTAAAATAACTCTGACGGGGAGATTTTAGAGGAACTCAGACATCTGGTTTCATTCACCACCACTGTTTACAATTCTTGGTAAGTTTCTCAAGAATAGAGCATTGGATGTCTAGTCACTCTGGGTGACCTTTATCTCAGAACAATTTAATTAAGCAGAGAATTTGCAGAGAAAATGAAATGGGAATCCTTTTGACAATGTTTTGTGCGTAAAATACTATCCATTTTGTTTTTGAATGCATCATTCAAGCAGAACGAAGATCATCTAACTGAAGTTCTGAACCAGCGAAGAAACAGGTGCAGACGATTCCAGATGATCAAGCGGTGATCAGTATACTGGTGGTGCTGATTGCTGAGTGGTTGGAACTCCTTGTTCACATGTTACAATTTCTTTAATTTAGTCTACTTGGTGCTCAGTTCATCAGGCAGCAAAATATTCTTCACAGACTCAGTGATTCAATGTAAAATATATAGAAATGTGGGGGTTTAAGATTTCTGTACAGTACTATATGTATCTAAGCTACCTCATTTGACCCGGTACTTTGAGACGTTGTTTGTAAGTCCAGTATCAGACTGCAGGTGGCAGTTTGGAGTCGAAATCTTGCTCTCACTACTACTGAGAAATACAGATTAATGGACTTTGGGAGGCGCGTTTGCAGAGAAATCCCTTACTGGAATAACCTAGTTTTTTATCTGCCATTGTACTGTCTAACCACATGTAGTGGTCTGACGTGATCTCACTGCTCAGACACTCAGAAGAACGGAAACCCAGGAAGAATTAACGCATGCATTGTGTTGTTTACACATCAGTTATTACACATTGACAATGTATTAATATGAGTACTGATGCATGTAGTAACACATGCGTGATATAAGGGGAGCAATTTCACAGCTTGCAAAATGTAGATAGACAAATATTTTCCTGTATCACTTTGGGGTGGTTCGAATTAAATAAATCTTTCAACAAACAGAACGGAGTCGAATGAATTTAAATCATTTTATGATACGAGTACTACTTCATAAACTATGCAAATATCGAACGTTCATTTTTGGAGAAAGGTAAGTGGTCAGTAGGGTTTCGGGTTTAGCCAATAATAAAGAAGAACTACCCCCTCCCCTTTCATGTTACCACTGGCTGGAGTGAGAATGAAACGTCCAATAAAATTGAGTTCCGTTAGAAATGCAGAGATCTGATTGGTTACTGGTGTTGCATTCCTGGTCTCCAGACGGAGGGGACAGAGGCGATCCTACCCACCGCCGACTGTCGACTAAGCAGTCTCTCTCCGGCTGCAGTGTGCCCGAAATGGGGGGCTTGGCCCCGTGCCACCCGTACTAGTCAAAATTAGCTCATTGTTGAATGTAGTTAGTCGCCAAGTGGGCACGCATTGCGGTGGGGGTTGCTTACAGACCGGCTCGCCGTGCAGCTTGGTGCGGGCTCTGCTTAGTAACTCCCGTTACTCCCGGGGCACTTTCCTAAAGCCTCCTCGGTGGAGGCGGCTCGCCGTGCACGTCTGCCGGTGAAAACTCCGGGCGAAAAAAGAGGACAACTAATGCTTTGGACTGTAAGTGCACGACCGCATGTGAAACTGCACGCACGAACCAGAGAGTAGAGGATAAAACGCTTGGGACGAGCTACCCCTCGCAGGTTACTGATTAACCGGGTTGGGTTGTGTGGCTCGGCTCCCTGTGGGTCAAATGAGGCGAGAGAGGCTCTGCCGAGTTTCAGCCACAACTCAGCCGGAGAACTCGCTCAACTATATTTCCAGACGAGCCAGACACCGGCTTTCTCGCGTTAACGACGCCAGTTGGCTCTCTGAACACGCAAAAAAACAGCCGACACACATTTAAAGCCCCCAAACTCATAGTTTAACTCGCTTTGTCCTCACGACCAGTCCCCCCACTCGAGCTCCAACTTAAAATCCCTTCTCCAACCGTCACCTAGCCTAGTTAGCAAAAAAGCTAGCCTCTTCTTTGTTCTTGAATCTCGTCTCGAAGCTAATATTCGCTTATTTGAGCTCCAACTTGTGTAACCAGAACAATAATTATGTCTTCAAGTAGTCTTTCGGAACGAAAAAAGTATTTTTCCTCTGTTTTACTGGTTAAAAACGCCAAAAAATTATAAAGTGCTAGCTTAGCGTCGTAGCTAGCAGTTAGCAAGTCCCCCTAAAAGCCCCAGTTCTTGTCAAAGGGGGACTAAATTTGACCTTTGAGCTTTTTGGTAATTCTAGAGGCGCTTAGTGTCGTGTGAGTTAGAGAAAAGTGGAATGTGCTTATAAAAATGTGCCAGACAGCAGGGTTTCACACCAGTAGATAGTCGACCACAAGTCGTTCTCCCTGGTCTTGGGCGAATTTGAGGAGGTTTAATAGGAAGGAGAAGATGTCTGGGGTGTTAAAATGATTTTAGAGGCAGAAACAGAAAAGGGGTATTTTGCAGGAAACCATCTCTAGCTCTATTACTGGGAGGCTCGTCGTGGCTGCCGGTATTCTTGCAAAAAGTCATGCAGCTGTCTATCGGTTGCACCGTCCTAAATTTAGGCAGCCACAGGGACAGATGAAGTCATGCATCCTGTCTGCAAAATTGCCATGTCCCCCTTTTTTTCTCTCTTTCTTTTTTTGTAGCCTCCCCCTCTTACCCCCCACCCCCACCAAATCTTAAAATGCTCAATGCACACACCAAGGGCATGCCTTGAAACCTCTGCATAGGCTCTCTCCTTCACTTCAGTTTCCAGACATTTCATGAGCCTCTCTCTCTCTGTCTCTCTCTCTTTTTTTTGTCTGGCAGTGTTCTCTCCTTTAATCCACTGCAGTGCAAAAGCTGCCTGAGCAGACAATCATGGTAAGGATCTCCCTGCTGTCTTTTGCATTGATATTCAGTGTTAAAATGCATAAGAATGCAATATTTACATGCAATTGTCATCATTGTTGATAGGTCCTGCAATTTTTGATGTATTTAGGTTTTTATGTCTTTTTAGGACATTTGTACATACTCATGGCAGCTGTCAAATTTTAAACCTATTTGTTAGGATGTGATGTGCAATCTGTTCCAGTCTGGGTCTGCAGCTGTACCAGGTAGTGTTGATCTATTTTGTGTCGGCGCCGGCACTCAGCTCAGCCTCCTTGCTCAGCTGGAGCTCTGTCAGTAGGGGCGTGTTTTCCAGAGTCCGTCTGCGCTGCAGCAGGCAGAGGGTTCATCGGGTTCGGGCGCGCTCACAGCGGCGGGTTGAGGCGGGGGAAAAATGTGACCTCGTTTGACTGGACTTGGAGGCGCTCCAAGCTGCTGTCAGGGAAGTGGAATAGAAAGGATTTGAGCAGGTGCCTGGCCCGGCCATTGTGGCCGTGCATGTTCGTCTCGGGAATGAACGCATTCTCCCGAGCCGTGCCCAATCAGCTGGATTGGTTGGGATGGTTTTACCATCCGCTGATTGCGGGGGGGGGAGCTGCAGACCCAGACTCTGGGCCTGATTTTATTCATTAAAAGCTCAAATGATGTTGTAATTTGACAATCGTGACAGGAGAATACCCACCACATGCACAAGTGTATTGGGCATTAAAACCTTTATTTGTTTCTAATTTTCCCAAATGGTATTATTCACAAATGATGAAAGTGATTGACATGCATTACTGCATCAATTTTGCAGTAGAGGGATGATGTCATGCATCCCAGCCATGTAGCGTTGTAGTGGGTAACACTGCATTTCGTGTTTTCCTCTTCTTTATTCATTCACATTGTTCTCTTTCCCCATCAAGGTTTCTGTCCCTGAATAAACAAGCAGGAGCGATGGTGGATCCCCCAAGGTATGTTCCAGCATCAAGGTAGTGCATAAAATGCATTAGGTTGAAGTTTGCATGGCAAATGCTAGAGCTAGGCACTCAGACCAAAAATGTTTATCGCTGTATTTTTCAAAATGATATCCATTTGAAGCTGTAGGACCGTATTGGACCTTTAGCTGCACAGATCTTTTAATAAATGGACATCGTAAAGCAGAACAACTGAGCTGGATGCGAGAGTGTTTTTTTGTGGTTTGCTATGTTCTATATTGGATGGGGTCAATGTGAAGTTCTCTGAGCTGCATCCTGTTATTATTATTATTATTATTATTATATAGCTAAAATATTTATTGGTAATTTATCCACTCTGTTGAGCTAAACCTAAACACATGCATGTTTCTTAATATTATTAACCACCTATTTTTGGGATAATTTAGTTTGGACTATTTTTGTCTTGTTAATCCCTTTGATGTACAGAATCAGACGACTTCAAACATAAGGGGAGGTAAAGTATTTTTGAAGCACAATGCACAAAAAAGCTAAAAAAAGTACACAAAATGTACTCCTTTAAATAATTTAATGCCCTATGAACCACTCGCTGTTTATCTGAAATATCTTGACTTTTACATGGAGCTTCAGCGTGAAAAACGTCCCCTCTGATACCCAACTCGCCACTTTCTGAATGTTCTTTGGGCTATTTAAAATGCATACTGCGACATATGAAACATTCAGATCATAATAATAACAACGAAGGTTTTCAGTTAGAACCGGTTTTCAGTTTGAACCTAGCACTAGTTAATGACATTGGCTCACTTCCTTCTAGCCATGATTTTAGTGGTATTTGTGCTGCAATGGTTAATTTTTCCATATTAACAATGCATTAAGTAAATGCGTATTCAACAGTCAGTAATAAGGTTTCATTTAACTGAACAGTAGCACTGTGCGAAACAGTGAAAAGATTTACTGAATAAGGTAATAACAAAAGGTTGAAATATACACAGAATACCATACTGTGCAAAAATAATTTGCTTACAAAGAGCCAGATTTTATTGCATTTTTAATGTAGTCTTGAACAGTTCTTTATGTAGGCACTTTGTAGCCTGTCACAGTAAAACATTTGTTCTCATTCCTTTAGCATCTGTTCAGTATGCCAAAGGTAATACGGCTTAATGAGCATCAAATAGCATTTTTGCACAAGGTGATTTGCAGCAAAAGGTAATGGAATTAGGGGTGGCTCAAGATTTTTTTCATAAAAAGTATATATTATTGGTAATGTTCAGATATACATGGTTAGGGTGGTTTTGTCCATCACCAATCAATTGAATGCTTTTAATAACTTAATGCAATTTTAATAATCTTTAATTAGTCATTATTTGGGAGCACTCAGTATAGAAATCTTATATAAGTACTGATTTCTGGTAGCTCTACTTTGCATTTTTGCATTATTGTAGTTGCTGTGGTGTATCTATGAACCTCCTTGTATAAGTGAGATTTTCAATTATGCTTCTAATAAAAGAAACCCAGATTTATATAGCATTCAGATATGTTTACGTTCCACAATTGGTGAATCAGCAATACCAATGGACAATGAGTAGTATTTCAGAGATTCTGAAATGTTATCAGAAAGAGAAACACACAAAAATTGGATTTAAAAAATATGCATGTGTTGATGAGGTGTGCAGTATTAGCATGCCATCTCAAGGTTGGCGAGTCATTGGAAATTAAACTGTTCTTTTAAGTTATTATGCCTTATTCTTCCTCATTCCTCCTTATCCCTCTCAGGTCGGAAAGGGTCCCTATGCTGACCTGGCCAATGGGGCGCCGCAGAGAAAAGTCAACATTCCTTCCAACTGATGTGGGATAGAAATGGTCTCTCCATTAACACCGAGCGAGGGAAGGGCGGGGGGGTTTCCCCTTGTGTATTTTCGTTCATTTCCTAAATCGTGTATATCCTTATTTTTGATGGTTTGTGGTGAAGACGAATTATGACTCTGGGGACACTGTCCCCATCTGTGTGATTTAATAATACGTTAGAAATGCTTGGGACTCTAAGCCTTGATGATATGTTCACGTCCTTTGGAGGAGCCGGAGTAACGCCAAATGACACAAAGCACCATGCGACAGACTTGACAGATTGGAGCTGTAAAGACCCACACGTCTGTGATGTTTACAACCTCCACAGGTGGCCCCCTGAGGGTCGGGAGAACGTGCAGCAGCATGTCATCCACTTCTCCACTTCCCCGTGAAGTAGAATCCTTTTATTTTTATTTTTATTTTTTTTAATTAGTGTTCGTAATATTTCGTTTCCTTGCGGACCCACCAAAGACGTTTTACTTCACACTCAGTTCCCCCTCGTACCAATTTCTTCTCCTAAACATTTACGGTATCAAAGCTATGGGCAAATATGTTCACGAGCCAAGTAAACCTTCTCTTCCAGTGCACATCCCAGAACCTACCGCCTGCCAGACCTGGATTTCATCAAATTAGTTGGTCCCACTGTTTGTGGTTTCCTTCTTCCCATTTGGTTCCACCCATGTCTCCACACTACAGCAACTGATCTGTCTCCACACACTAAACTGCAGATACAACGCCGATATTCTCATATTCTACAGTATTTACTGAGGCTAAGAGTCCCCGATTTCCATGCAGTTACTAGACGCTTTGTAGTACATAGATCTCTTTTTGTTGTTGCTGTTGTTGGGTTTTATTTTAAACCTTGTTTTTTGCTTCCTTTTTGTTTCTTTTGCTTTGCCAGTATATTAAAGTGTAATCATGTGCGTTGTGATATAGAAGTAGCTGTAGAAAATGCATTGTTTCCTTGTGGTAAGTGATTGAGATGCTGCCACGGATTTGAGACACTGATGAATGGTGCTATTTTGGACTTTAATCTGCTCCTTGGTAAGGTAGCCGAGATGGTTTTATTTCATATATTCACGTTGGGAGGAGGCGTTGGTTCTTTGTCGTATGGTTATTGTAACTTTTGGTCTGGATGGACTCCACTCCCCACCCCCCACCCCTCCCCCCCTGTTGTTTCTGTGCGGCTTTCTCATTGGATTTCAAAGGATGGACGTTATTAAAAGTGTCCCACAAGTTGAACAGTTTTCTCTGAGGAGACGATCTCTTGCATAAAAAAAAATAATAGCAAAGTCAGCGGGAGCAATCACAAAACTGCAGTTTAAAAAATGTTTTCCCTTTAAGGTTGAGAGCCAATATTGTGTGGTAGTTACACTTCTTGGCACTAGTCATTTTGGCAATATAGCGAAATAGCCAGCAATCTGTGAGCTCTCCCTCCTTGATTTATTAGGTTTAAGGATCTGTCTCTAGGAATGTATTTGCACAATCTAGCAGTTAATTATTTCAATTGATTACACAGGATATCTGAAAAAACCTCACTGCATATGTAGGTGTTGTTGCTGTATGATGTTTATTGGCCAAGTTTTGAGGGAAGAAAATCGTTTTAGGGTGATTTTCTCTCGAGGCATCTCTTTTCTCTTGCTTAAGGTGAAAGATTGCCTGTTTACCCAGGGAAACAGCCATGTCTGTTGCGTCTTCCTGTGGGTGATTCCGCCATGCCGGGTTTCTCAGTTGAACAGGTGGCTTGACTGTCCAACAGCTGTAGAAGGTACACAGTGGTGGATGGCCTAAACGTTGGCCAATCAGACTGAAAAACCCTGTTTGGTGGAACGACCTCCTGGGATAGATTGGTTCAGGGTTACCACTTTGCTGCACACACTTCACCAGCTGGTAATTACTGGATGTTTCTCGAGGTTCTGTGCATCCTCAGCGCCCGAGAGACCCAGCCACTCGGTACACAATCTGATCGCACTCTTTTCCTAGTAAAGAAAAAGATAATGTAGCACTGATATGATAGTCTCTTTGACATTTTTAAGGAATGAGTTTGTGAAGGAAGTCGTCTTGAGGAAAGGAACCAAAAAGCTTTATATTTATTCTTTTTAGGTAGTTCAGTTTAGTAGCCATGTACTGTCCTGCAGTATTTGCAGTTTTGTCTTTGCTTCCAGTTAACATACTTTCGAACAATCCTAATTCAGTGACCAACTTGAAAGCCCACATTAGTTTCTTTGTCTTCCATTTTTTTCCACTTTAGTGGGGACCTTCCCAGCTTGCTCTAGACCTTCCCTAGTGCTGATGGCATATCAACAGCATGCTTTCTGCTTTTTTTTTTTTTGTTATTCATCTTGATACTAATTCTGTTTGCGTTTCCTCACATAGACTAGGTGTGCCAGCTGTCTTGTAAATAGCGAGTAGCTTAGGCAGGGTCTGATGTAGGAGATACTATGTAATAACTATTGGTGTGTGTAAAATAAAAATGTCAGCTTGTGATTGATAATGATTCACTCTGTATTGTACACAATTTTTGGCAATTTAACCAGTAGAATAAATATGCAAGCTCTCAAGATTGTGTCTTTTTTGTTGTTGTTTCTCTAGTGTCTTTGCTTAGATGTCAAGGAAAGCTAATAATACCATGAAACCATTTTGGCAAATCTTTAGATCATCTCATATAATATCCAACCCATGGTCTGTCATATGGTAGACGTCGGGGCCTCATGGTGGACAGTGGAAAATGAAAACCATAATTAAGTATTACTTTCATTAGACAAACCTCTTTGTGGTGAATCTCTGCTGGAAAAGAAACCGTTCACAGCTGTAATCACATGGAAACTGTTGCAAAGGAAAGTTTCGTTGGGCAATGCCTTGCTGACCTCAAAACTGCTTGGGTTTGGAACTCTAAATGTTAGTTGTTTACACAGGCACCCCACTCTCACATTTTCCACAGATGTCAGTATACATGTTTGGAAAATGCCACTATTCATTAACATATTTAGCTTCTTTCCATCACATACGCATTCAAGAGTAAAAGGGGTACTCAAACAGCCAAACATTAGTACAAACAAAATGTTATTTATAATGGTGTCACAAAAGTTCTTTCCAGTTTAAAGAGTAGGACCTCCCCACCAACCACCATTTCCAACCGCAAGAGATATGGGGTAAACTCTGAATATCTTCTGCATCAGTAAACTAGCTGGGAATAATTCAGACAGTCAGTATTATTGCTCAGCAACCAAATATGTCCATATTTATCACTGTGTGTGTGGGGGGGTTTCCAATGGTTGGTAACCTTTTTACATTTTCTTCCATCAGTTTTCTTTGTCCAGCATGGGGTTCACTAATCTTTAAACAAATTTTTTAAATGTGCCCACTGGTTTAGGCAATATAGAGCTATAACATTTATGTATCCGGATACTAAAAACACTTCTAATTTTGGCCATAATGCCCCAATTTGAATTGAGGTCTATGCTTTGGTTCATTTGCCATTAAGGATCTCAAAAGATTTGCGTAGGATATTTAAATGACTGCCTCTAAATTCCACTGAACCCACTGCTTGATTTGACCTAATCCATGTTACTTTCTTGGTTAAAATCGGACTTGTTCCCTTGCTTCTCGGTTTACTCCAACATCTGCTGCCTCCACAAAAAGGCCTTTCACCAGCAATGTGTTGCCAGTTGTTTGTTAGATGCTCATGTAACATTAATGCTTTTAACCAAGTTGAGGAGGAATTAATAAGGTGTCCATTTCTCAGTTAATGGTCCTCTGCGAGCAAACACAGAGCCAAAGGCCGAACAAAATCGCCCACTTTTGGTTGTGGCAGTAAGAGCCTTAATTAAAGGGTACGAAATTGTGAGTGCTGGGGAGGGTTCCACGTCATCTCTACGCAGGGGCATGGATACAGCACTGGTGAACAACTGATCATTCATATATGGTCACCTGAACCTAAAGCAACAACATCCCTTGCTGCAGCTTGTGGATTTAATGGACTCGTAAGCTTGATGTTTTTTGCCAATCAATGGAAAGTCAGTTTTTAAGGAATACAGATGATTCTTTTTAACTAGATGCACATGCTCTAAAAGCTAAAAGGAGTAATCAGTGTAATCAGGGCCTTGCTGACAGCCTTGCAAAACAAGCTTCAGCTTGTAACATATTTTTGCTCATTTTTTCATAGGTTGAGGCTCTGTGGAAAGATACGGCAAGGTTCTAACAATATCTTCTTGTGCACATTGGGTCAAATAATCTAAAAAAATAGTTCATATCCTTATGCATTGTAATGCAAGGGTGACCATAACTTTTGATTAGCGCTCCATCAACCTTTGAGGCACTGAGGTGCTACACCTGATCCAGCTGATCAGGACCTAATAAAGAAACTGGTTGGGTCATATGTAATGGATTAAAGCTGCAGGGTGATGGATCTCCAAGAGGAAGGTTGGCGACCACTGGATTAGGGAATAGGCTGATTAGGTATTTTCAGGTATTTAGGATGGAATTGGAGGTTGGAGCAGATTGAGGTAATATTTAGTTCAGTCTGGTCAGGAGAGCTAGAACCAATTTGAGTTCAGATCAAAAACACCTGACCCTTTTGTTTCATTGCATCTGACACCCTTCATTATCTGGATCAGGTGTACTAGACTGGCACACGTGCAGTAGATCTTCTTCTAGCAGAGTTAAGCAGGCTTGTTTCAAAGCAAGTGTTCTTAACTCTAGTCCTGAAGGACTGCCATGTTCAGTTTCAGGTCATTCCTGCTCCAATTCAGGATTTAACTGAAGCGGTGGTCCTCAAACTGGTCCTCATTGACTGCCAGTAGACCAATGAAGATCATCTGGGGGTCGATGAAGAACAGTTTGAAAATATTGTTCTCAGACCAAGCCTGCGAGAACCTGCTAGTCTGGTTATAGAGAATTTTAATCGACAACTAGATGATAGCAAGGGATAATCCCATGAATGCAATGGTACCTTTGTTGGCAATGCTGTGCTGGTTACAAATGGGGGAAAATGCCCATTTTCCATTTCAAAATGGATCAGTAAAGTGTTCCTACACATTGGTTCCTTGTTTTTAGACCCGTAGATCTAGAGAAATACTCTTTTAAGTGTTTTTCCTGATAGGTCAGGGGTGCACAGCCCTGGTGTTGGAGGGTTGATATCCAGTAGGTTTGGAGACATTCTTGTTCAAACCCACCTGGTCATTTGTTGATTGTCAGGGTTAAGGGGGGGGGGGTGTTGAGAATTTGTACACCCATGTAGGGTTTTCTAATGATCTGTAGAGTACTATGTCTCCAGAATGAGATGCTGCTTCATAGCCAGTGACCAGAACAGACACAAAGCCATTTAAGACAATAAGGACGATGGGCATTCTGTTCACTAATTTGATAAGAGGGCTTCTCACAGGAAGAGACGGTATCCTGTTTACACGAGGGCCCACACTGAGGGTTGTTGTCCTCGAAGACCCACAGGATGTTTCCAGGTCGCCAGACGCAGATGAAATTGTTTGCTTCCCCGAATGTATTTACAGACAGAAACGCTGCTCTGAAAACAGGGTTAAACTCCGAGTCCGCCACGCTACAACCATCTGTAAACTGTTATAGCTTCAAGGTTTATGACTTGTTCATTCTCCAGAAAAAAAAGTCTAACACAGTGTTGTTCATATGCCGCTTGAACTAATGCAAGATCTTTCAACTGCCAGTCTTCTAAGGTTTGGATTATAGAGCCTTGGCCATGGGGAAGGCCAGATTTACTTCTGATCAACATCACAAGCTCTACATGTGAGGGAGAATATGTCCTGCCCGTTGCACACAAAGCAAAGTTTCACAGCCATGCTTCTCTGCCCAGCCTTCCACTCCACTCCACTCCCTTCCCCTCCTCTCCTGCAAAATCCTTCGAGGTGAGCGAGTGCATCTGGCATACTCCCCCCCCCCCCTCCCTCTTGGAAAACTGCCACAGCTCACAGAATGGTGATGCTTATATTGCTTTGCTACAGATGTAGGCAGTGCATGTCAGGGAGGTGGACCAACACGGAAACACGGACAAAAATGCAGCCGCCAGCTGTGGATCCTGGGATGACACACCTTCATATCCATCTATAGGAAACATTATGCATTCCCTTTGCCAGACCAAACATGTTCCTATTTGGGGTAAATGCAAGGACACTGAGTTTGTGCTCTGTCAAGTTGAGATGAGGACAAAGCTTGCACAAAAGTAAACTGCAACCAGAGCCCTTATTTACATTATGTAATGTAACGAGCCTGAGAAGAAACATATCCAGCTCTTTTATAGGAATTCCACTGATTTTCACATTTCTGCTAAAGTCAATCACTGAGATGTACATCTTTTGTAAGTGTTTGTAAATGTGTTTTCTGTTGGTGCATGTATTGCTGCTCATATATATACAATATATTTCAGGTCAAAATCTCAAACCACAGTAAATTAATGTAGGCATCAGGCTGTGTGCTTCAAATAAGAATTAGCATTCTGTGGTGCAGCTTTTACAGGGTTGGGACATCTGGTTCCGTTCATTACTACTTTGAAAACTGACTCAGCAAGTTTCTCTAGATTGGACTGTTTCCACACCAAACCACTTAGAAGGATTTTGTGTATAACTTTACCAGAATATAATGTAGACAGTGGAGTTTAATTAATGTGACGATAAATTAAAATGGAATTCCACCATAAGCAGTAACATCGAATTGTTTGTATCATAGGTCGCTGTATGGAGGCTCCAGCACACTCTGTGGCTCAGATAATGAATGAATGATTGTGGCTGAACCTTTGAACTGAGACTCTCAGAGACTTATAATAAAAAGTTTTCACTTAATTCTAGCTATAATGATAAAATGCATGTATTTTATGACACTATCATTTCCCGACAATACATTACTCTTGTTCTGTTAGGGAAGGGATCGCTGGTAAGAGATGTTTAGACATTTCCTGTATTTGCGAGTGGCCTCTTAGGACCATTGAGTAAGTCAGCATTTGCTAAAGAGCATTTAGAGCCCCGTCTGAGAGGGGCAGATTAATTGTCCCATCCAGCCACGACGGCCGAAACAAGTTTTGGGATGCCCTCTACTGGTGGCAAGCTGCACGTAGCCTTGAACTGTGGCAACAATGAAGATAAACCAAAACCGCTGTTGTCAAGGATCTTTATTGACAAAAATCAAGTGTCCAACTCAGCTACATAAAATCATGTTCATTTTTTTTTTCTTAACAGCAGAGAAAGACGAGAGTGTAACTGTGCAAAAACAATACGAAGGAAAACAGCAGCAACATTTCCTACAGCAGAAAGAAGTCATTCTAACATCTGGACACGAATGTAGTAACACAATGTCTTTCCACCATATTATCCACGTAAACTATAATGAGTCTGAGAATATTTAATACTGTAGAAAAATCGGCATCAACACTGCCAATGTAACACCATAAAGACTGTCTGGTGCTGTACACGTGGTCCATTATCCTTCATTTGATTGTCAGAATGGATGGTTTCGACAAACTCTTGATTGGTTATAAATATGCTCTTACGTGTATTGACAAGACCCCAAGAACCCGGAGTCTTCTGAGTCTTTATGCAGGCTTATGGTGTTTCGTCGTAGATGAGGAGCTCTGCTTGAAACCTCCTCCTAAAAGCTCTTGAATACTTCTGGGTCTCTGTACAGGCCTACAACACTGGACTCTGTCCCTTTCCCCTCCGGACCTTTGAAGAAAAGAGGTCATGTTTCGTTTTTCGTCCGAGGCCCGTGTGCAGTCTTCACCACCTTGGCGCTGCTCTTTGTCTCCTGTCCAGAACTCTCTGACAGGTCGTCTTTGGAGCTGTTCTTCTTCTGCAGCAAGGAAAACACAGAACACCCAATGGTTCCGCAAATATTCTCAGTGTAAAAACATCACCAAAACTGCTCTCAACGCACTCAAACCGCATTCAGGCCTTTAATCAGGTGAAGCAGATGTGCTTTAGGAAAGAATATTAGACGGAAATGTAGCTGAATGCTGTGATCAGCATTTTGTTTCCACATACTACCTTAAGAATAGTATTGCTGATCTAGGATCACTTTCTGTAGCCGTGACCATTATTAACAAGGAAAATCTAGAATCATGTTTTGACTGATCAGCTACATCAGGGTTGATTATTTGTTAATGGGGTTTTTCAGTGAAGCATTCGTTTCAGTAACAGTTTTCAGAAGTGATGTCCGTGTTCTAGGGTTGTTTATCCAGCCTCCATCTAATCTTAAAGTTCTATACAAAGACTTTTCCCCAAACTGCAAACTCCAATGTGAATTAAAAATGAAGCTTTATGTGGTATGTTAAGGGTGCATTGCAGAGGTTTTGTTGAAGCAGAAAAGCGCCATTTACATTTAGCCTTCAACTGCACAACAGCCAAAGTTTAGAATGGATTTTATGAATGGGTCATGTTTGGAGATCCCTTTTGGTTTTGGTCCAGAACCATTAGGCAAGGCAGGTTTATTTATATAACACATTATCCCCCACAGAGGTCATTTAATGTGCTTTGCAGAGAAAATAAGCACCAGTAAAATAAATATGAAATAACATTGGGATTGAAGGTTAAGTTACATAAATGTAAATAAAGCAATCTAAAAGAGAACAGGTAAATGTTCATCTTTTTTCTTTTTAAAAGTTGGAGATCTGCTCTCCATGGGGATCTGGTGCCAGAAGTGGGCCACATAGTGACTAAAGGAAATGTTCTGATCTGGGCTTCATGATTTAAAACCAGGTTTCTCAACCACTGTGAAGGCTTTTGATTGGGCCGCGAATGTTAAATCGAGACAGGCCATTGGTCCGCAATTCGTTTTTTCAATATCATCTAATGTGGCCAAGTAGGCCATGGCACCATGCTGGGATAGATAAGTGGCACTTAATGTTGAAAAGGTTGAGCTAAGGGACCACCCTGGATGATATTCACCAAACATCTCAGAGATACATTCAGAGTGACTAGCTACAGACATTCTGGACGGTTTACATCCTTTGCACACTATACCGTTACACTGCTGTATTGACAATTTATTATACTGTTTCTGTCATACCAGAGCTGCTAACTGCCTCATGTGCAATAATCAAACCTACAGTGTAACACTAGTCACACAGGAAGGTTTACATCCCGTTCACACTATACAGTGCATCCCATTACTGTTACATATTTATTATATTATCTCAGATTTACGTCCCATTCACTCTATACTGTCACACTGCGGTGGTGTCGTCTATTTATTGTGTAGCTTCTGTTGTAACATGCAGTCTGTTGAATGTTTTTATATGTTTCAGCATGGTCCATGGAGAAAAGTCGCATCACACTGCAAATTTCACATGGAAGTAACCTTGAACCCTGAACCTACCTCACTAGAGGAATCTTTTTTGATAAAAGCTAATAAATTAGGTAATTTCCTGCACAGGCTGTCACAGTGCCACAGAAATGTGGCCAGAGGGGCTCCAGGAACAGGGCTGAAGACAGAAGGGGGTGTGACTGACCTGAGGGGTAGTAGTGTTGGATCCAGGCACATCTGCAGTGCGAGTAACAGGGAGTGGGGGCACCAGATCTGTCCGAGAACTATAAAGGAGTGAGGGTCGGGGGTGGGGTCAAAATGTTACCAAAGTAAACTCAAAACAAACAGAAAAATCACAGTGGTGTGAGTGAGTTCAAACACTCGCTGCCATACGGGATCAGTGTGTGTTCGGCAGTG
Organism: Ladigesia roloffi; assembly: GCA_037577295.1. Lineage (NCBI taxonomy): Eukaryota > Metazoa > Chordata > Actinopteri > Characiformes > Alestidae > Ladigesia > Ladigesia roloffi. The sequence goes on along the minus strand of JBBKCR010000034.1, from coordinate 11,440,521 downwards.
ACCTGTGGAGGGGAAATGTGATCTTTGGACAAACGTGTACTTACTTGACCTCTGAGAGGACAGACCTCTCGCCGTCGGAGCAGTGTGAGCGCCGGTACTGCCGGAAGCTCCGGGGAGAGTGTGAGTGCCGGATACGGATTGGATCGCCTTGGGTTCTGCAATGAGATCCATACAGGGGCTCAGCATGCCAAGTCTCCTGAGCAGTTCAGTGGAAAATCTCTGCGTACCCTCATGTGCAGATGCATCTATAGACCAAGAAGCTGTTCGAGCATTTCATTTATAGCCTGTCCCACCAGGGACCACTCTGGAGGTGCAGAATCTTGAATTATTTATGATGTATTATGAACACCTTTATGTGGTGAAGAATACGAAGAGGAAGAAGAGATGACCCACTTTAGCAATTAGGATGCACCTTTTAAGAAAAGACTCCCTGTTCAGAGATGCATATTACAAATTTTAATGAATAATAGTGGAAGACAATCATTTTTTTTGTTTATTTTGTTGTTGTTTTTTTTTTTACCATATTTTGAATAAAAATGACAACCATACAATCTACTGTCCTGTTTGAGCATTTAAAATGTCTATATCGCTACATAAACATATTTCAGACGAAAGTCCTAAAAGTTGATAAACAGAAACCAATAATACATAAGAAAAAGATTGTACTTATTAATTAATTACTTATTGTGCCCTTTCTTTATTATTCAAATCTGATGAAGTTAAGGTCATTTGCAGAAATATTCTAAAGGCTTCACACATTTTCATGCACCTCTATATGAAAGCAAATGCTTTCACTCTTCAATCTGACAGTACAAAGAGTGAGTGGAGTATCAACGCTTCTATATGGTCGTCACGGCTACCATCCATAAGCAATTTTCTCTGGGATCAATAAAGTTTTCTGATTCTGATCATCCAAATATTTATTTGGCTTCCATAGCTTTTTATACTTAACTTTAAGGGCCTATATAATTCTAACATTTGAGCTTTTATCACTAAAAACTAAAGTCCCAATGGCAATAAATAGTTGTATTTCTCAGCAATTATATGGTATAAATGTTCTAATAAATCTCTGAAGGAAATTTGTGAGGTGTATGTAGGAAATGCAACATACGGTGCATGATCAGCTGGGCTTTAGCTATCTATCAATACACCGCTTCCCTATTGGTTACATTCTGAATTACAGTAATAAAAATGCTCATATTACATTTTTGCAGATGATTTTGAGAATGAGCACACAAATCAATAACCAAAATAAAGTACTTGTAAAATGCTGCAGCTGTGCCGATGCATGTAAGACATTGCTATTGCTTCACTTACTCTACTTTCTTATATGGAATCTCTTTCAGCTGTTCTTCAGTGAGGCCAGAGGGATCCACCAGCTCTTTCCTGCACACAAACATATCATTACACCCATGACAAAATATATAAATTAATACATCAGTTCAGCAGAGGAGATTTTGTTCTGCAGACTCTTTTGCAGAAAATGTTAGGACATGCATACTTTTACTATTGCATATAACTTTACGTCTTGGGAAGCATTAGGAATGGGTTTTTGAGCTTTGTAAAATTAGACTTACTGAATATGTTTCCATAACTGCTCCTTAGCTTGCACATCAGGGCTTCGTCTACAAAAATTAATGAAATAAACAATATTATAGCTGGAATTAAAGTAAACTATGTCATTCACCCAATACTCCACATACCAGGATGTAGTCGACCACCAAAAACATGTTTGAAGTACACATTTTGCTTTTTAAGATAGTGAAGGCGTGATTTTCCAACTATTTTCCAACTTGGTTGATGTGGCTTTGGGCAGAGTATGACTTATTATGGGCTACTAAAATGAACACCGTCCCAACAGACATTACACAAGTTACCTCAGGAGCAGGAGTCACAATCAATTGTACAACACTTTAATTTTAAACGAGACTGAGAAACATTTTGATGATGCATTTTTTCCCTGATTTCCTGAATTTTTAATTCCCCCTGCTAATTAGGATTCCCCCAGTCACATGATATACCACTGACACTGGGGCTTGCACGTGTTAGCTTCACCGCATCTTTACTAACTGCTGTTAATGCAAAGGACAGCCTCAACACGCTTGGAGGAGAACACTGACCACCATCACAGTGAGTTAAGCGTCTAGAGAGGGCGTAACCAGTTCTGCTCTCTTGGACTCCTGGCCATGTTTAGCACCAACAGAGATCAAGTTTAGTGACATGGCAAACACTGCGCCACTTGTAAGCACTTGTGACGCATTTTTACTGCTTGGTGATTGACATCAAGTCTTTCTGAGCCTCGTATCTCCAGTTCCTACCTAAAGAAGCAAAATTCCAACACTGCACATCCTGGCAGATTGAATAAATCTGTGGTCGTAGAGTATTGTTCATTTTTTGCCAAACTTTCCTTGATGGCATCTATTTTATTCTCATACTACACAATGCTGTAAATACTCTAGAGTGTAAAAGGCATGAGCCACTCAAGTTTCTTTTTATATAGTACTGAAACACCTTGTTGCTGAAAAAACATTTTATAAGATACTGAGTAGATCGAATCAAAGACATAGTAGCATGTTTTACTACCTTAGATCCCATAGAAACACTATGTCTAGATAAAGCTGTTCCAACCAGCATTCAGTACCACCAGTATACTGGTAATCTGCACCTGTTTCCTCACAGGTTCAGGACTTAAATGAGAAGCGCTTTGTTCTGCTAGAATTGATTATTTGTAGAACACTGTGGCGTAACACACAAAAAACTGTCCTCTGAAACTGGTCAGATTCAGGGACTGGCCTGAAAATGAGAATCTTCAAAAGACTATAAAAAACACATGTCTGGACATTTGGAAGCGAAGTATGAACAAAGGAGGGTTGGCTCAAGACTTTTGTAGCTCAGGTAAGAGATCAAAGACACTAACGATCTGGAGCGATGGCGTGAGCGCCGATGATTGGGGTCATTTGGGGTTTTCTCCTTCTGCCGCCGAAGCACAGCCTCCCACTGAGGGCCCGAGTCCACCATCTCATTCTCCTGACGAGACCTACAGCAAGCACACACACACACACACACACACACACACACACACACACACATGCACACACACACACACACACACACAATTGTAGAATAGCAGATATATAGATATTTACTGTTTTCCGTGTTAAATATTAAACAAACTTTGCACAAACACACAATGATTGGTCTACTCTGCAACCTCAATATTTCCAAATAATGTTTAGGAAGCTTTAACAATGTAAGAAATGATCGATGTGTCCCAAATCATGACTGATTCCATAATCACTAAGAAAGCTATAGAGTACTAACTGCCACATATTTTAAAACTCCTTAGATCTAAGTAAGGAAAGATTAGTGCACATTCTATATGATTTATCACCGGTTCTATTTCGTATATAATAATATTATTACTACTGGGTATAATCCACCCCAAAACATGCATTTTAAATTAAATGTAAAATATCTGTGGATATGTAGTGTATATTACATTCATCTACACTATACTCAGTGTTACTGAATAAAAAATACTCTCAGATGGTTTCAGACTTTTGAACAGTCAACAAAATCGAATAAAAACTGATGACGTGCAGCCAGTGAGGTCAAACATCCAGTAAGTGTGAATGATCTGAATTTTGCACACTCTGACCTCTGTGGCTCTTTTCTAAAACCCAGTTCTGAAGCCGTATACATCATTTACACTGATCTCTATAAGGAGACCACCAGGAGAGGCCCTTGCTTTGCCTTTATCCTCGCTGTCGTTAGACTCTGGAGAGGTTCTCACCGGTTCCTCTTTTTGCGATGTTCCCTGTTGGAATTCTCTGATTCGCTGCCACTGCTGGTGTTGCCACGGGAACGTGACCTGAGGGGGCAACACCAAGGGGGTTAAAAGGTTGGAGTGGGATGGAAAATAATAAGGTAGCGCAGGACAGAGCAAAAGGATGGACGATTTCAGGTGTGAAGCAGTAAAAAACCTCAGCGTTTAGTCTTTTCTGAGCAGGGAACAGCTCCAGGCAAGATGGGAGTAACTATATAATTAAGTATTCATTATTTAATTATCCAAACCTTTTACCAGTGTGGGTGGGTAACACGCACAAACACACACAAACACAATTTGAGGAATAGATGTAACGTATACACTCCTGTTGAAATGTTTGTTGTTTTCAATATTAAATATGTAACATGGGGCCATTATACCAAACCTAAACAACCTTCTTCAAAATGGATTTACATGGCATGGAAAAGTGGTGGGTCTTTTCCAGAGTCTAGATTCACCATCGTGTCCGCGGACAGCACGCTTAAACAAACTCCACTTAAGGTCCAGATTCCTTCACCTGTCGCACACAGGGTTCTTCCCGTGGACATGCTGGGGGAACCACAACCTACTGACTGTTTTGAAAAATCTCTTAAGATGTTTCTTTTTGGCGAGACATTTGGTTCACACTCTTGTATGGTTTCTATATTTGTTGTTTAATAATCTTAATATTTTTTAATGCCTGAGATCTTGTGATGAATAAGGCACTATATATAATACGTATTATTTTTATTATTATTATTAAATCTAGATTGAGCACTCTAAATTGCCCTTAGATGTGACTGTGAGTGTGAATGTGTGTGAGTGTGTGGCCGTGCAACGTGCTGGCGACTGTCTAGGGTGGCCCCGCCTTCGCCCATGGCAGCTGGTATAGGCTCCACCCCCCCTCGACCCCGAGTGTGGGATAAAGGGGTAGAAAATGGATGGATGGATTAAATCTAGACTTAAAACTCACCTATACAAAACAGCTAATTCAGCATAATCTGCCTACCATATTCTTTTGGATGGTTTTATATAGATTCTGTAAGCTGTCTGCTGTTTTGTTTGTCCTTTGTATCATTTTGTTGGGTACAGTGTCCTTGCGTGTTATGAAAGGCGATTCTCAAATGAATTGTAATACTATAAAAGTGTTCTGCTACTGTCAAAGAACCTGTGCAGTCACTATAAATCTCATTGCTACTATTAAAAGACTCTCCTAGATCTTAAAACGCTTCTTGATCTTCTCTTTGATGTGGACAGAGTGACCCACCTTCTCCGGTGCTGTTTGCTGGCTGGGTCCTCACTGCTCTGGCCTCTCCTGCGGGACACACAAAGAAACACGGGCTCGTTTAATCGGTTCTACACACAAACATTCATCTTAACGCTGGGGGCTTCCAGCATGTTTAATCTTCCCTACAAGCATCATCTTGCTTTCCTTCAGCGCTTCCCCAGACGCTTTGAAGGTTTATCACTATTTATTTATTCGGAAGCTTTCTTTCATCATCGCTTGGCCTGGGGGTGGGTGGGTGGGGGGGTCATTTTTGGCTCTCTCTCTGGTGCCAAGCTTCAGGAAATTCATTACCGAGAGCCCTGCCCTTTCCAGACGGAGAGTCACGGGCTGAAAGTGGTGGATTTGGAAACAAAACAGCATAAAAGTGATGAACGACGTGGCCCGGCAAGTGTAAAAGAGCTCCACCCAGCCTCATTTACAGAAAGCTGAACGTGACATAATGTAAAGTTTGCATTCAAATGTGATTTCTGTGATATTTGCTGATGGGAACAGTCACCTCAGATTTTCTGCTTTCCAGCTGAAGCTCTATTACAGGGGTTTCTCACTAGAGGGAGACCATGCATTGCTGGTTCATTCCCACAGATAGGAGCCGTCTCTTATGATCAGACCTCTTTAGCCCCGCACGTCTCCCAGAATAAACTCGTATATGCATATTGCTTCCCCCAGTTATTACCAGAATTTATTAAAAAGTGGAAAAAAAGGGCTCTTAGAGCAGCCAAACTGAAGAACCGCTTTTGATTCCATGATGAGTTCATCAAAGAACTGCTTTTATAAACTGCTTTTATATAAAATCCTTTAATTAGCACTTTAGACCCTTTGAGTCTTTCTGACACATTTGTAAGAAGGTTGGACTGAAAATGAAAACTTAAAAAAAAAAATTCCTATCATATTTAATGTTTTAAGTTGCTCAGATATTTACGGTGTAAAATTAAGCTCATTGGTAATCATTATTTATGTTTATAATCTTCTTCTTCCTCTTTGGGCTTTTCCCTTCAGGGGTCGCCACAGCGAATCCTCTGTTTATGTTCATAATACAGTTGTATTTTATATATATTTTTCATTGTTGTCATATTTTATATATTTTTCATTGTTGTCATATGTTCACATTTTCAATCATTTTTTTTTTTGTTAACAAATTCTGTATTTTTGTCCTTTGCTCACTATAGTATTTTTCATATTCTTGTCAACTTCTTATGTTTTATATTTTTTCAATTTAAAAAATATTTTCATATTTTTGTCATTTGTTTACATTGTTTTAATTTTTCCTAGCTTTCTATTTTTAACTTTTTTAAATTCATCCACTTTTTCATTTTTTATATTTTTCATATTCGATTAAAATGATTGAAATTGAAATGTAAAGAAAATTTTAATGCACCCCGGCTGCTCCAGAGGAAATAAACCCACAGGTCACCTGTGCCTGGCCGTCTGGGAGACCTCGTTCTCGCTGCCGCCGGAAGGTGAGCGTCGGCGGGAGTTTGGGAATTTGGGGGACTTGTTTCTCTCGCTGGCTGAGTTGTAGAGTCCGCTGTGGGGAATAAAACAAAGACAGAGCTTGAACTGCTCGTCCAGCCTGCGGGCAGAATGAATGGAGGGCTGTCACAGAGAGCCCAGTTAAAGGGAAAAAGTAGAGCATTAAATAGTCGATACATTTTTACTTTATTTCTTATTACCATTAATACCATTTATGCATCAACAGCAGTTGCTGTTTAAATGTGGCAATTTGGAACCAAACTTGGTACAATAAGCTGCTGACTTCAGAAGTGTGGGCTATGTGTTCATGGTTGTGACATCACAGCCATGACAAAATTTAAAGGGGCTGGTTTTGCAGCTTAATTTCTGTGTATAGACTGCAGGGGGGTTTGTGCTATTGCAAGACATCAGTTAACATTAAAGGGAAAATTCTACAGATATTTTCCCATATTTTCTGCATAATTTAGTTGTTGAGAGATCCAGAGCCACAAACATAACAGTGTAACCAGCACATTCTGAGCAAAAGCATTAAACATTTATAAATCTGTTTTCTTTTTTCCTGAACAGGTACCAGCAGAAACCTTTTTCTTTTATCAGGAAGCAGCAGAAACATTCAGTATCTTCAGAAGTGAGCGCCCCTGTTAAAGTGAGTTGAAGATGTTGAGCACAGAAAAAATTTAAAATGTAAAGTAATTGAATAATTGCACGCAATAAAATAATTGTTGGCTTTATTACATTATGCGTTCACGTGATAATAACATGTTAACCTGCCCAGCACTGATAAAAATGCATTTTAGGCCAAAATCTCAGGCAAACATTTTTTGAGCTTAGATCTGGATCACAAATGGTGTGAAAAAAATTGAACATTTCACATCACACCGCTGAAAATGACAGTGTTTCCACCTTAGCAATTGAATTTTGCAGAAATACATATAAACGGGTGTATTTTCCCTTTAAAGTGTTCCATTGTAGTCCCATGTGTACACAATGCAGCACAGCACACAGTGTGAACAACGTGAAATTCTTTCTCTGCATTTAACCCATTTACTAAAGAACTGATCCTACTGTTGTTTTGAAAGGGAAAATCCACTTGACCTTGCTCTTGATCCCTGTCTCGACACTGCTTGCAGCATACAGTAGACGTGTGTGTGTGTGTACATGAGAGTGTATTTAAAACATGTCTGTGTACATGCAGCCAAAGTTACCACCTGTATCTCTCCTCAAACACAATACCTCTGCGGCGCGGTCTCGTCCCAGGGTGCCGTGGGCTTGCTAGGCTGCTCTTCTGAACCCGTGTCGGTCTTGGGTGCTTTGGGGCTTGAATAAACGGAAAATGTCTTTCAGATCGCTCTTTTGTACAAAATGGGAAACAATGACATGAGGTTACTCTTTATCAGTGCAGACTGGGTTGCTACCTCTTCGCCGGAGAGAGGGTGATGTTTTTAGGCTGGCCTTCACTCTGGGAATTTCCTGCCTTTGTGACCGATCTGCTCACATTGTTCATTCCTAGAAGACACATTAAAGGCGTGTGAGCACTGGTCCGCTCATTGATTACTGGAGCACTAAATCACTGGGCCAATTAAAGTAGCACTGTGTAGGAAAATCAAGTCGATTATAAAGTAGGGTCAAATGTACCCAATGTTTTCAGACTGAGATTTCCTTAATATCCCTAATAAGCCCAATTTAAAACCGAAACTAATGAAGGCTGGTCGAGGCCAGGCTCCCTTATAGTGTCACTCTGGTAAAATCAACCTCAGACAGGCTTTATTTACAGCTTCTTTTGTTTAAAATTTTCATAAATGAGAGTAAGTCTAGTTTTATGTACCTTAACAAAGTTAGTGTATATAGATGTCAAAATTACAGGGTGGTGCGTAAACTTGCGTTGCAAAGCTAAAAAACCAAACGGTAAATATACACTTGCAGTAATTTTAACATATTCTTTCTAAAAATGTTCAGTCGTGTGTAAAAGTTGGGACACTCCTCAGAAAGGGTATGTAAGTTTTGTCCTCATGCTTTATTTTTGTCTTGGTTCCATTTTCCATTTGCTTTCATGCGTTTTTGTTCTGTACTGGTCTCTGCCCTTATCAAGAGCAATTTACAATCACTAGTTACAGGGACAGTCCCCATACAGTAACTCAGGGTTAAGTGTCTTGCTCAAGGACACAATGGTAGAAAGTGAGGGTTTGAACCTGCAACATTCTGGTAATCAGGTTCACAGGCAAGTGTTTTGCCCGCTGTTCTGATCTCTGTCGGACATTTCTTTATAATCTGTATTTTATCCGTTTATCCAGGTCATGCTTATTTTCTCAGTCTTGTTTGTTCGATTGTGTTTATTTTATGTTGTGGCTCATCCAGTAAATTTAATTTTGCTCACATATACAGTGGGGAAAAAAAGTATTTAGTCAGCCACCGATTGTGCAAGTTCTCCCACTTAAAATGATGGCAGAGGT
>JBBKCR010000034.1:11414157-11431408 GCA_037577295.1 Ladigesia roloffi | reverse complement strand
AATGATCATTAGATATGTACACACAGCCTGCAGTGTACACACTTCTAAATGCTTTTATGCATTAACTGTTCATGCGTGAATGCATCCTGTGAAAAAATAATGGCATATTTTATGTGGCCCATTTTTTTACCCAAAATGCCACATTCAGGCTTATTCGCTTGGAACACTGAAAGACACATAACTCAACTCAAGACGAAGCATCCATCAGCCCTTCTCTTTCAGCGGACTCTCCTGCCATGCATGAAGTTCCGAGATGTTCATTCCTCATTACACAAGCTCTCTGCCGCCCTGCCAGGTAGCGAGAATCTTCATCTCTGCACGTGCCTGCGAGTAGCTGAAGTGAACCTAATCTCACAACTGATATAATGAACTTGGGTGGAACTGGAACGACTTCCAGCAGGTTCTGAGTAACAGGATTACGGCACACCTGTGTCAAACTAAACTGTTTTTGGCTTTTTGATAGAGTACTTGTGCGTTCACTGTTTATAACCTGCACAGCTAAGCCTGCTGCGGTCAGACCCAACAGGTCAGGCCGCTGTCCAGCTAGGAATACCAGGCAGCCAGTGGAGTTCATGCTTTACCAACCTCAGTAAAGCTTACCCACATGAAAATACCTACATCATGTTATATTTGCACATTGAACAATTTGTCCACAATATAAAGGAAATAAACTGAAACTGGATTCCAAATACCACCTGCACAAACTTTACTGAAACTGTACATGACCACTTTGCATTATCTCCTGTACCGTCTGTGTTATTGTATATAGATTTAGCTAGTATTAGTACCTTGTTCTTTCATCTTACATAAATTTAGTTATTATTTATTAGAATTTTCTAGTTTTATATTTCTTGGAATTATATTTTGATATATATTATTATATATTATTTGATATATATACTTTGAATCTCTACAGGACAACAGAGCAGGCTGGGATCCTGCAGGCCGGCTCACCCGTGGGCTGCGTGCTCCTCTTGGGGTAGGTCTTACTGCGGCTCCGCACCACCTCCAGGTCCGGCCTGGGCAAACACACAGCCTGATCCTTCCCCATCTGCAGGGCCGTCTTCCCACTGAGAAAAGGAGTGTCGAACATGTCAGACATTTTCAGGCTGTTCCTGGTAATGTATTCATTTTTTAATCGGAATAAAACATAGCTGATCGGTCAAGGTGTTTTTTTGGTCTCAAGTTTACCACTTAATTTTTGAGCTACAAGGTCGGAGAGTTTTAATTCTGTGTTTGTTCAAGTTTAAGTTTATTTATATAGCACATTGTCATACACAGAAGATCATCCAATGTGCTTTAGAGCAATGGAAATTAAAATAAGGATAGAAAAATTACAGACAAACAAAACATGATTATAGGGATAAAAGACCATTAAAAGTGCAGTAAAAGTGCATTAGAAGTGCAAATATTTTCAAGCCTTGTCAGTTTTGATTGGTTGCTCTGTATTGCACCTCAAAAAAATGTGGCAAATTTCGATTTGCCATGATTTAGTTCTTGTAAGATTAAGCTACCTATCCTCACTTTCCTTTTATGACTGGAAATTCTTCTTTAAGCCTGTATCGAACTTTGGTAAATTTCCAATGCCAAAATATAATAATATATGCAGCATGTATATTCAGATTTGGTTGATGTTTAATAATTAGACTCTGAAATGTATGGGGAAAGAGAGTGGAGGGGGCAGTTGCCATTAAAGTGTAGAAGAGAGAAAGTCTCAAAGCCTCGGCCTTGGTGGCTGGAAAGCAACACTAAAGACACAGCAGACTTCAAGACACTAAAGCTCAGTTCTGTTATGAAAAAGATGTGTCACTGTTTGTTATGGTTTAATTAAAAGTAATCAGCTCTTGAACTATATGCATTTATCCCATTAATGGCTCGGTAATAGACAGTGAGTCACTCCCTCATCTGTGGTTCAGCGAAGAGGGTTATAAAACGTGCAGCTTCGATACTCCACTGTGAGCACAGTTTGTCTTTTGGCCATAGAATCAATGGTGGGTATCTCTATACACTGATTTTACAGCAACTACACAATCACACTTCGCATTTTCTTGCAGAAATGCAATCAAGTGATTAATTATGAACTAATTTAACCAAAGAAGGACGTTTCCCCTCCCTTCAGTTTTTCTGCCTGATGAGCACAGTAGTCCACATGTGGCAAGAAACATGGAGGTCACTGACCTGTAACGATGTCTGGAACCCAGAGAGCCGAGCTTCGACAGCTTTCTTGTCAATGTGCTGGAGTCATTCTCCGGCATTCTGAAAAACACATTTAATAATAAAATATTCTAAAAGCTATTGGTGTTGGAGGACATCATTCATAGATGTTTCTATAATTGGGCTGTTTATATTGTCACTGTTTGGGCATAATTGTTAATAATTTAGTATTGACTTACACAACAGGGCACTAATAGGAATAAATCAATCCATTTTAATTATGAAAGGCGCCTTCTAGATGTGTAATCAAGAATCAAGGGGGGGCTTTAAACCATGAAGTTCATTTCTGATATTGCCCTGAAGCAGCACAACTAGTATATAAATAATTACTTCATAACAGACTCAGTTGCAACAAAATGCTTAATGTGATCACCGCAGAAGCTGTGAGAGTACGCAGCAATCAATGGGGTCCAAGCAGAAAAAGCTAACTGGCCAGTTCTTAACATTGGCCATTCACACAGGCATTTTGTTGCATAAGACAAAGGAGATGTGAGCAAATATATATATGTTGTGTTCCCTATGGAATTCATGAATGTGGTAATGATGCAGCGTGTCAAAATTTGTGAAGTTTAAACCATTATATTAACAGATATTGGCTAGTAAAACAATCATTTATAGCGTTGAAATTATTCACTGGGTGGCGCTACATCACAAATGCTCCCTAGAGACTAACTTGGCAAACCCTTGACAAGCTATTGCCCAAGAAGTACTATGTGCCTACTCCACTTTCAGGGGCAGTAGCATGAAGGTACACAACAATCTAGGGACACAAATGAACCATGTGGGGCTACAAAGACCCCAAATTTTCCTATGAATAGGTGAAGTATTTGAAAATTAGTGTTCGAAATCAGTATGAAAAACTAGCTTCAAGCAAACTAGCTTCAAATTGGAACACTACTGTATTGCTGGTAAGTTTTAGCATGCATTGCACACATTTCTTTAAAATGCATTTAAAATGCATTCCTGGGCGAAATAATAAGATGTAATTCCTTCTGGTCTCTCTATGCTTCTGAAGTGAGGCCCATCTTTTCAGAAGTTTATTTTAATGAGGCGAATTATAGACTGAAAAACATACTAAAGAGCGCTTTTGGCTCTTATTAAAATTCATAGCTTTAAAGTGCACCTCTGCGAAAGGAGTGCTGCTCGAGCACGCAGGAGAAACATTAAAAGCCTACAAGTGATGAAGAACTCAGACGTGTAGCCTGCATGGATTACGTTACCGCTAGCGTATCAGGAGCGTGCAGATGCTTTGAACTCAGAACCGCTAAAGAGTGGTCATTGCAACAATGTTTACCATGATCATAATCAATAGTAGTCTATTAGCATTAATGAATACCTGCCTTCATCCACTGATATCTACTATATCAGCAAAATTCAGTGGAATATTTTCTTCAGGGCTGTCTTATCGGCTCACTCTAATGTGTACATTTCAAAGCTAGTCATCCCAGAATCTTCAGAGGTTTTCAGGAAAGGCATATGAAGGAACGGCTCACATGGATCCCAACAGTTTTGTGTCAAAAAATCTTCAGACAAGTAGTCAAGTTTCATCCAACCATACCTGACATGCATCTGATCTTTTCCTTGGAGAGCTATGCGGCTTTTCACTGTCTGATCCGAAATACAAGTTTCCCACCAAGAGGAACCAAACATGAGTGCATTTTTAATCCAACTTGAACTGACCCAGTTGTGATGTTAATGCCATCAACACAAAGAATGCAGTTCAGTTCTAATGGACCTGTACAAAGTAAAATGATTTTGATAACGAGCAGATCTGAGAAAGCAGAGACTCTCTTAGAGCAAAATGAAGAAACCTTGATAGGAATTAAACTCAACGGATTGACCTTTATTCCTCAGAGCAGTAAAAGACTTTAAGAGTTAAAAGCTAATTTGAGGAATGACTGAGCAATTTGTTCTGAACAATTAATTGTTTTTATATAGAAATCGTAATATGTAGGAGTGAGCTCAGTCCACGTGAATAGCAGCCTGGCGCCCTACTTGCAGTCTTCAGTGTTCTGGAGTGGAACATTACGCACATTGGCCTCATCACTGGGAGACCGCCAGTTCAAGGTCTGGTGATTGCAGTGGCTGGGATTCTGGGAGTATAATTGGCCTTGTTCTTTCTGGGAGGATGGATGGTCTCAGCCTATCACCATTACTGACTGATCATAACTTGTTGGTTGACACATGGTTACATCAGAGTACATTCTGTCCTCGAGTGAATTTTGTAGACAATAAAGCATAACTCTGGTAGCTGCCATGTACAGGTATCAGTCAACACTCATTGAAATCAATGGAAAAAGGTGAATTTATTATTGTCTTTTGTCTGAAAACAAGTTCTGAATACTCTGAATGTGTCATCTTTTAACACAGGCCAGCTTCCGGAGGAGCCACCTGTCCCAGTCTCCCTGTTTCCTGACCCTTCGGCTCTCAGCTTCCTGGAGCCCGGGTTTCACACGCGGATTACCAAAGAAAAGCCCTGAGCCTCATGTCTGTGGCCACTAAGGCTCTTGGGTAGCAGCATTAGTCTGGTACGATTGCACAAACAGCAGGGGCCACTTGGGGAAAGGGTTGGGGAGGGGGGGGTTGCAGTGACTGTTTCCCAAAAGCCAACATTCACTCTAAGGAAAGGTCCAGGAAGGATCTAGAGAAATGCTTCATTTACAAAATGAGTAAATAGTTTATAACAGACATATCTGATGAATCCTACAGCTCAGGACTGTTTTATGTATACATCAATGAGATCAAAAATGTCTAAAGATACATCAGGATAAGACTGAGCTGGTCTGGTACAAAATGTAGGATTGGTATAATTAGGGAGAGTTACAGTTTATGCTGGCTTTCTTTGATCTTTGACCTAAAACAACTGTGATGAGGAGAAAGTGAAATTGTTTGAAGTGGTCTCCTTTCATGCTTAATTAAAAAGGTCAACTCGTTGAGCTTTCAAATTCCTCTATGGCCAGAACTGTATCATTACTAATTCTAATACTAGGCACAGTCGGTTGCAAAACAACGACCAATTACTGGACATGTTCACTGTGGAAACCTATGAAAGCTGCCATTAGTTGAGACAGCTCCCTGTCCTTCTCAGTCCCCAAAAAGAGCAAATCAAGAAGAAGGACTTTCATTGCAATGACCTTCAAGAAATAAGACTTCTTTCTAAAGAACTTGGGCTGAAAAATTATTCATTATTACACTGAAATCCCAATTTGAGAAGTTTTCAGTGCACTTGAATGACAGCCTGGCACTCTACTTGCAGCCTTCAGTGGATGTGTGGGACTCCCAAGTGGCATGTTTGGCATACTGGGCCCATCATTGGGAGATGTCCAGTTCACAGCCTAGTGATTCCACTGGCTGGTATTCCTAGAGAGTATAATTGGCCTTTTTTTTCCCTCTAGGAGGATAGATGCTCTTACCCTATCACCACAACTGAATCACAAGATATCTCTTTGTGGCTGATACATGGTTACAGCACAGTATGTTCTGTCCCCTAGTGAATTTTTCACCGGGGAATTCTATGAAATCTGTTGTTGGTTGAGATGACTCCCAAAAATGAGCAAATCAGAAAGGAGGACTTATTTCATAGAAATGTCCCTCAAGAACAGGACATTTTCAATGCAATGTTCCACTAAATGGGGCTATTACCTTGCCTGCAATATAAAGTTACATTATGGCTAGCCCAAGGCTGAGGAACCAGTCCATATATTTGAGGTTTAAGGGTGCTCTTGCTTTATTGTTCTTGTTTGAAAGTTTCATAAATGTTTCTAGCTGCTGCAACCACTGACTGGTGCCTTAACCTCTTCAACTCCATGAACCCAAAGAATTCAGACTTCCACTGCCCACTCTAATGTCGTACTTAACGACGTTACATTCTTTTCCATGCAGTAACTGAGCAACAAGCCTTTGGATGTCGACATACAAAGAGGCTTAAGAGGTTGAAAGGTCACTTCGCTGACCTGAAAAAGGTGTGGTACTCCACGCAGCACTTCCAGAGGTTCTTACACGCTGTCTTGCTGGGAGCTTCGAAGAAGAATGACGTTTCATTGCACTACGAAAAAAAACAAGGACATTTAAATCTCAGAAATTGATTTTAAAAAATGGTGTTTGAGAGCTTGTTCACAATAGACCATGTGCACTGGGTCATTAAATGCCTTGAGAGAATCACCCCTCTTCATTTAAATAGTAAATTGGCCTTTGAGGGAATATGGGAGAATTTCCTTTTGGGCATGTGGTTAGTAATGGAGTTCTTACTATCCTCTGCCTGAGGGCCCAATCTCTCTACATAATAATGTATTTTAAAAAAGGAAAGTTTCCCAAATGGAACCCATGGAACATAATGTGTGTGCCCCATTCAAGCTCTCATCACACAGACAAGCTTTGCCTTGTGGGTTATGGGAGAAGGACCATGGTAGAATGATGTTAGCCCTCATAAAAGGGCCATTGAATGAGCACTACAGTCTAGAGGTGTGCTAATCTTATACTTGGTATCAATGCTGGTTCAAAATGGGCCAAATATTCCTGGGTGTTCTGATGGATCAAGGACCTCAGTTAACCAAACAAAAAACTGCTATGTTTACCTTTAGTTAATGTGCCTTTAAGATTTATATATGTAAATTATGGCATTCTGATTGGCTCCCCATTCAATAGGCAACATGGGGCTGAAACACTACTTAGAATTTCAGCCTGAAGTTTTCCTTACAACTTCAGACCAACAATATTTACATATTTTAGGGCAGAAAAGTAAAGATATGGTCTCTTTACTACATTGAATTTCATTGCAGTTCCAAAACGTAGCTATAAAATCACAATACTTATACATTGTCCATGTTGTACAGGACTAGTTGGGAACACTTCACATTTGTATGTTGCGCAGTTCCCGGTAATGGAATACTTACGTCTTTCCCCAAAACACGCAGCTCGAACTGTGTTTCCTTGAAAAATACTTTTGTAATTCTTGGCCTGAAATGTCAAAGGACAAAAAAGTTAATAATTTTGTATTCAGCTTTCAGCTTGTAACGTCCTTCGCAGAGATATGAGAATTAGCTTTGAAGCTGTCAGGCACCTGAACGGCAGAAAAAAAGCTCAGGGCAAATCAAGGCCAAACTACCTGGTTATCTCACCATGGCCATTCCCTGAATGCTAAGATTCATAGCTCTTATTTGTGGTGCTAAATCAAGCAGAAAGTACTCTGAGGAGCATGTTCTGTATGCAAATAATGTCCAAGGTAGTCAAGCATAACATCTAAAAGCTCCACTGAATACAGTGCCTTCACCTACCAGAAATACTTCCCCACTTGGGTTTTATTTTTGTAAACTACAACTCCAACAGGCGTCAGGCCGAGAAAATATTCGGACTGCTTTTCTCCCTGAAAAAAAGAAGAAAAAAAACAGCTTCATTTTGTCTGCAGGCTAAAATGGGAGTGGAAACTCAGCATAATTATTAGTATAATGATTCATGGTAAATAGCTAATATGAATAATTATCAAGTCACAAGGGAATGTTTTCACTCACAAACACAGGATGAAGGTCCACTCCATACATCTCCAGCGTTTTGCCGATACTTAAATAATTATTTTCAGCTTCGGAAGGAGTCTGACCCCTGCAAACAGAATTCCTTTGTTAATAAACATGTAATTTAATAACAATTTTGGGTGAGGTTTGCTATATTCTGACTTAGTATTACCATTAGTACTATCAACAGAATAATCATTGTTACTGTTAATGGTTTTACAATCTGCAATCTGTTCTGCAATTTGTCGTGATGGTCCAGTGCAGCTGTTAAAATATCCTGATCCATCACTGGAAAACTTGGTAGGCCACTTAGACATACTTTTATATTTTTTATCTTATTTGATAATTAGGCAAGTTCTTGTCAAAAATTATAGAAAAAATACTTTCCTTTGGTGTTCCCCAAGGGTCTATGCTAGGGCCACTACATTTCCCAATGTATCTGCTCCCTCTTATAATATGAAATTCCTACAAAATACTACTGTATCTCAAGAGACTGGACGTTATAAACCAGGTGTTTAAAAATCAGGTCCTGGAAGACTGATGTTCACCACCTACCCCCCTAAAACACTCTAAACATGGCAATGAACAGGTGAGTTGATCCAGGTGTGTTTGAGCAATCACCAAACCATGCTGGACAAAAGCCCTCCAGGACCAGAGGAGGGGATATAAACATATCACCAGTTTCAAAATGTGTACATAACACTTTTGTTCAAACTTGCTCCTTAGCTGTAAATCATTAACTCATTCTCTTCCTCTGAAAACGTTGGCACTAGCATTTTTAGCATTCTTTCAGAAATATTCAGGTAAATAGTGGGTCTGCAAAAGAACCCCTTTCCGCTACTTATTAACACACACTCAAATAAAGGCCATTTAACGTTTCCTGCACTGCTTTACCAAGGACACCAAAGAACCACAGACACTCATACTCTGGACAGCCTTCATGATCATATGTCACTCCTTCCACGAATGCATGATTTTCATTATCATAAAGACATTAAAGCAGGGGTCTCCAACAAGTAGCTCCCCTCTCCAAGTAGCTCGGCGAAGGGTTAACGAATCTACATACATTTGAAAACGTGACCAGTCAAATTTTGTTAGTCACTTGGAAAACCAACTTGCATGTATAGCCAACCATATCCGCCCCCTTCTTACACCTAATCATTATTTGCCCATTAGTTATCAATAAAACAGTTCCACTGCTGTCAAGTTTGATGAGTCAAAGGTGATGATTCAGATTCAGATTCGGATTCAGATTCAGATTCAGATGATGAGAGATGGACAGGAACCATGACCGCGGCAGATCGCCATACAAATAAGAGGCTGAAAATGTATTTTCATGATACAAAAATGAGTAGCTCTCTGCCATTTTCATTTCAGAGGTAAAAAGGTTGGAGACCCCTGCATTAAAGCATATCAGAACCTCATAACCCCCTGCTTTACTCTGAAGCTGCACTGTACATGGTGTGAAGGTTTCTTGAGGAATGGATTAGCAAAGTGTCAAAATGATGAGGTGGAAAGAACACAAATAAAGTTTTGGCCTTCGTGTGACACACATCTGATGTTTCCAGATATGAGTTTATATTCCTATTGCCAAAAAGTGCAGAACTTCTAAAACTGTTGCATCACAAGAGATGGAAAAACTTTCCTAAATTTTATATCAATGATATGAATATAACAAATATAGATGTAGACCAAGTCTCCATGCCTAAACCTAGATACACTTGTGCTCATTAAAGATGCTTGAAAGTTTGTTTATACAAAATATACAGTGGAAAAAAGGAGGAAAAGCCTCCCTTGAGAATAGCACCCATTTTCTTTGAGGCTAATTTAAGTATTTACTGTACGGTGCTGCATATATTTAGTTAAGCCAAAAAAAAAGAAAAAAACATAAAGGAAACTAAAAGAAGACGTTTTGCCTTACTGTAGCGACAAACTCTCCCTTCTAACTGGAGAAAGACACCCCCTGATTTCAGTTTGCCCTCCAAGCTTAACTTATATAAAGCCTACGTATAAATATAAATATTATATTACATCCTGTTATGTTTGGATGACATATTGATGCATGAAGCATCAATATATATAATATAAAATAATTTACAACCAAATTCAGTAATAGTGAACAGTGTGTATACATCACATTCTTGTAATTTCATGTATGAAATGTACTTTTGCTGCCTTTGTGGTTCTTAAATTCGTTGGAAAAGACTAAATGCTCTGTGCGTGGGTGTAAAAGCTCTCAGTGCTTCTCTAGCCTCTTGAAGTACACAAGTTAGGACAGATCGGGGCCGTGTGTCGTGTTAATGCAAAAGTGTGATATATATGTTCATGACACACACATCCTTCCACACCTCCCGCCCTGCTCCCCGGCCCGAGCGTGGCGTGGCAGGCCCTGCGGGGCGGATCACGTCCTCCGCCTCTGTTCGCGGGGTGAATTCCCCAGGAGGAGCAGGCTGGCGCAGGCCGCACAGGGCAGGGCGGAGTGGAGGAAGATTGCAGATGCCCTGTGATAAATGCACAGTGGGGAGTTATTTACTGCCGCTTCAGGGTCTTTTATTTGGGTTTTGAGCTCCACTGTGAAGCACGAGGCTTCTTGAGCACACAAGTAAACACGAGTCTCAGTTCCACTGTTGTCCAAAAGTTTTGTTTGAGCTATTTAACAGAATTACCCACTACAATGCCACGTGTACCATCTACATGTTTGATTCATGTAGTATATAATAAATATATCACTGTTTTCATCTACAGCTCACCATTCTGAAAACATTTGTTTTGAGCTTCCTCACTGTTAACCCTCAGAACTCAGAATGTATTAGTAAAATATGATTTTAACAATGACAAACTGTGTAGAACAGTCAAAAAAAAAGTGTTTGCTCTCCCACACTTTTTACCAAACAAAGCTCAGCATGATGTCTGACACCTCAAGCATTACCTCAGAGGGAACTTCCTTATAAGGAGTTGTTTTGCTGTTTTTAAAAATAATTGACTATTTGTTCTTATATGAATTTTGATGTCCAATCAAATTCATATAACTTTGCCCACAACTATGTTCAGCTTTTGACCACCCACACTTTCACTACATGATCTCTGCACTGTACTTCCTTCCTTCCACACATCTGAAAACTCTGGTTCTTGATCTCTGGGTGTCCTCTGATTCTCACGGCCACACCCCTGTCTCTGCTCTCTCATTTCCCTCAGCCTGCCGCGCTCATGAGAGACCTCGCAGTGCCACTTCATCCATCACCGATGCACTGGGGTGAGGAATCAATCCTCCTTGACTGATTTCCCATCAGCCACAGCGCGTCAAGGAGCAGCTCGCTGGTAATGATTCAAAACTGGAAGCAATTTACAGTAGAAGAGGGAACTTAAGTATCAACAGTGCCAGCGATCGCAACAGTCATGAATCACGCACTCACAGCAGAGGGCAACCAGTGACTCAATCAGAGCCCAGAGCAGGGGAGGAGGTCTAACTCCAAACACCCTCAGTCAAGTTATTACTATCAATTTGGCACATTATTTAAATATAATTATGGAATTAGAAGGGTTGCTTCAGATTTCAATTGGTTTAACTCAAATACTTGCTTAATTAAAATTTGTTTTCTTTTAGTCTTACAATGGAACAATAATATAATTATTGCCGTTACAAATCTATATTACGTTTCTCTACTCACGCGCTGTGTGTTGCTGTAGAAGGCGCAATTGTAGCCTCTCTATTAAATACAGCTTCCGCACCTCACCTATTCAGCAAGAGCGCAACGTCAGTGAATTCAAATGACCAAATGATCACTGTCAGGATTTTCAGCAGCAATTGCAACATTTGTCTCTTCATCTACTGCCAGAATTCAACCGAAAAAACTGGTCTGTGATCTCAGTTTTACCCTAAATCTTAAAACTAGGAGGCCAGTCTTATAGATATCTATTCTTACATATATCAGATACTTCTTGTGCCTTTATGTTAACCTCTTATGCAATTTTTGCACTGAGCATTTTTGTTGTTGTTCAATTTTAAGGGTGGTTTATGGCAGCTCTGCTCTTAGGTCTCAAGATCAGTTCGCCTGCCAGGATATATTTTTTAGTGTAGAATTCTAAACGCTAACAAGGGCAGGACAGAGGCCAAAAAAACAAACCTCAGAAACCGAACTGTCTCGGATTTCTCCAAAGTGAGTTCCAGGTAAATGATTATAGTAGGTCAAGCATCCAGCATTCATGCACCGACCATTCTTTGACCTCCTTCCCAGTCATGTGATGGGCCTCGCTCTATGCATTCCCCCTCAGGCGATATTCTGAGGAGTTTCAGACGGGTGAATGAATGCAGCAAAGGTTAACGATTGCACCTAGCCGAGGCCGACGAAGAAGACTCCTCTGGCAGCTCCCATTACAAAGGTGTGGAGCACAGCCAGGGGAGAATTCCTTTTTATACTTTAAACAACATTCCAGCAACGCACCATTCCCATGGTGAGGGAGTTGACATGTTGCCACACTCTGCACGTCTTCAAACCCTGCTTTTAAAGGACAGACAATGACAGGGTACTCATTTCTGAGGTGCCATTCGAGGCCTCGCGAGTAAAAGGTGTAAGAATGCAAGTAGTAATTTGTACATTCTGTGACATGGTAACACACTGGGTCAAAGGGGATGTTGCTAGGGTGGTCGGCAACAAGCACCAGGGCGGCAAAGTGGGTTCTCTTTTAGATCAGATGGATAATCCGTGTCAAGAGGGATTGCAATTTAGAGAGAGAGAGAGAAAGAGAGACAGAACTGCCATTTATCTGCTGTTCAGTAGCAGCACTCTCTCAGCAATCATCCATAATCTGTCATGAGCGGGATTAAGGATTACAGATTTTGAGTGTGTGGTGAGGATTGGGGCAGAGGTTAAGTTTCTGCTTACATTAGAGTTTTGTGAATCTGCTCAATGTTGTCCTCCAAGTCTTCTTTCTGGTCTGGCACGAAGCGGTACTCGGACACGTAGCCTGGCATATGCTTGTACGGGTCGTAATCTCCTAGCTCAGCTGAGGGCAAAGCAAACAAACACAAATACGCACTGAGTACAAAATAACACACTGCACTTTTCGTGAGATTTCTGGATATTTGATAACGATATTCCATATTAAAGTGGGAAAAGCACAATACATTTTTTAAAAGATTAATGCTACGGCACTCAATTTTACTCTTGTTATAATGAAATATAAACGGGAAAACCAGAGGGACTGAAATTTACACTGAATGGCCAGAGCTGCCAGCTGAGCGCTGATGTTAAAGGGACATGGGAGCCTTCCTTGCAGCACATCCTGCTTCACCTGGAGGAAGAACTGGTACCTGACACAAGAGAATTGAGTCAGTGCAAAACAAACTCTCCCATAAAAGACCACTATATGTCTAATAGATAGGACTTGCACAATACATCATTGGTTCATCAATGTCACAATATTGGCCTTTTAAATATTAAGGGTCACAATGCAAATGAGGCTTTTAGCCATCAGAAAATTGTCCTGAACATTTACATCACATGTATGCAGACGCTCTTCTTTATAGATCTTGGTGTATATCTGTATCTGTATAACAGTTTGACTTTTGTTTTAATACACAATAAGCTAATTGAAGCTAAATGTTGAAATGATGTACACATCGCAAATACAAGGCTTTTGGAAATGTTGCATAAATTGACAATATTTATTTTTCTAATCATTTATATGATAAGCATATATTCCTTGAGAAATCAGTGTTATTTATTTAGTGTATTATAGTGTATTGCAAAGAATATCCCATCAGAATCTATAGTAATAAAATCACTTGCCCCCTATATACAGCAGCTTCACTGTAGACCAATGTATTATACATGCATTTTAGGTAAAGTAATATAAGGCATTAAACACAAAGCCCACCTTGTTATCTCCTCTTTTAGCTTACATGGGTCTTCAGTGTAAAATTTAACCCCAAAATAGAGGGTGTACGGAGGGCCAGCTGCAAAAAGAGAAACAAACCTTTTAAAACAGGTTATAATGAGGTAATCAGCATGTTCTGCACTCAATAGGATATTTAGTTTACTCTGCAGACGAAGAAGACATGGTGAAAACCCACTTTAAGGAGCTACAGTGTTGGAGAATGCTGAATAATTCAGTCTAATTGGTTTACTGATTTTTAATTAGCGATAACTTCATGAAAGCAGCAGTTGCTTTAGCCAATTTTCAGCTATTGGCTCTAATTATACAGATAAAGACAAAAATACCCATACAATTAAGCTCGTAATTATCAGGAACCAGCGGGTTCTCTGGCTTAAGCGGTTCATTAGAAGATGAGGAGAAATATTAGTTTCATCAGGGACCTTTACATAAAATATCTGTGAATTTCATGCTGTGATAATCAATTTTTAATCAGCGGAAGAGATGGGAGGCTAAGCATGGGGTCAATACGTTTTCGCCTGTGGCGCGCTACGTGCTACGGTCAGCTCTGGACTGTTTAAAGTGTGGTCTGATTCCTACACAGCAACATCTACAGCATGGAGGAGAGGCTGCACTTACTTGTTATCAGATCTTTATGCTCGGCTAGGGTTTTTGTAGGATCCAGCCAATACTGTGAAAATAATATGGACAGGATACAGTTACAATTCATTCCATTAGAAAACTAACTCTAATCATTAGAATTCTAACACTTACTTCCAATCCCTAGACAAATTATTGTAGATACAGAATGATACACGTGAAGATTAATAACTCAATTATGAAGCCTAGGATTATGCACAGAACCTCACCCACCCACCCAAGTGTGCATTATCCACACTGTACTGTGTGCTTCTGCTCTCAGGACACTTTATTGGAAACACCTACCCTATTCCTCCCTTCCCTGGCCACTTTATGGAAAACACCTGCCTTGTACTTCCATTTACTGGTCACTTTATTGGAAACTCACACTTCACTTTATGAGCTCCACCCACCTTACAGGTGCACTCTGTAGAAGTACAGTTATAGACAGTGGCCCACCCAGTGTCCTCATCCCCCTACTGACCACAGAGCTGCTGTTGACTAGATTTGGAAGTGTCAGTCTTCACACTGCAGCTGCTCACATGGGAGTGGGATGGAAGTGTGTCGAGTTGTTTTAGTGTTTTTACACACATCAGCATTATGGCTAGGTGGTCCACTACCTAAACTATGCATCCAAGAGCTGCTCTGGGATAATAAACTGGCCACTGATGGGAAAACTGTTGGCCAGTAAGGTGGAGGCAGGTGTTTCTAGTAATATAAGGGTATCTGCAGGCTTAAAGAAGCCAAATTTAAGACTTTTTAAGACTTTTTTTAAGGCCACTTGTATAAAATTGAAGACCCTACATTCACAAAACAGCAAACAACATCTTACAAATAGTTGGAACACTTATCGAAACTGAAAGCTCTGAAAATTAACTGAAAGTGAAACAAAAAACATTATAGACTGTTAAGTTCCGTGAAGTGAATACGGGGAACAAAATAAGAACATTCCAATTGCATTGATACAAAAAGGCAAAACACCAATTTGAAATTCACAAAATTCTTTAGAGATTATCAGAAAAAATGTGTTTATGGAGAATGTGGTATTTTAAGACCTTTGAACTCTGGATTTAAGGATTACTGGTCATTTTTAAAGATATTTAAGGCCTTAATGTTGTAAAATCAAAATTAAGATTTTTTAAGACTTTTTAAGGACCTGCGGATACCCTGTAATATGCACAGTACTGACTTAACGAAATCAGATTTTCTGACATAACGAATTGCAAAAACGTTGTAAAAGCAACTATGGGAGGTGAAAAAAAACTGGATTTTAGTGGAATCCAGCGAGTAAATCTGAGCCGGTTTTGAACTCCGAGAGATGTTCAGTCATGCAGGCAGCAGCCGCATAATATGAGGCCCATTAAAGTGGACTGTAAAACAGGCTTGTTAAAAATTTCGGGTAAGAGTCATTACCGCCTCCATCAATAAAACATGAGGCAGGAGCAGGTCGCAGCACGCAGCCGGTGGTGAGGGAGGCACTCAGGGAACGACTTCACTCCGCTGAGGAGCGTGTGTGCCTAACATGACACTGTGCTACTCCTTTATTACATGTTAGAGATCAGATGTGTTTACAAACCACACAACGATCCATGTTGTGTTGGGTGTGGGCGTGAGTGTGTGTGCAAATTTGTTTGCATGTGTTTGTGTGTAATAGAGGTCGACCGATATATTGGGTCGATATTTGGCATTTTTCAATGTATCAACATCGACCGATATCCAAGTGCACTATGCCAATTTACCCTGTATTATTGTTGCTCTGGAACAGGTGGCCCATGCTACTTGCTTGCTCTAAAAGATTTTGACTCTGTTTATTGTTTACAATTTTAAGTTATTGTATTGCTATAGTGAAGTTTTGTTTTTGTTATGTAAATTTATATGTATATTTAAGTCATTATTCAATAAATGGTAAGTTGAGAAATTTAGTTTATCTATCTTTGTGTTATTAGTGTGATATTTTACCTCCAATAGATAAGTTCGATTATTAGGCAAAAAAATATCGGCAGCATGTATCGGCCATCGGCTGACCCTGACTCCAAAATATCGACATCGGCATCGGCTACTGAAAAACCCATATCGGTCGACCTCTAGTGTTTATGTGTGTAAATTTGTTTGGGTGTGTGTGCGCATGTGTGTATGTGTCTGCAAATGTTTGTGTGTGTGTGTGTGACAGGAAATTTAAATGTCTTGCCAGTATGACTGACACATGTTCAGTTCCACATTAAACAAATTCAATAACATATGTAAAACACCATATAAAATTTATAATATACCACATACAGAGTTATACCCTATGTAATATACCAAACCTAATACCATTTCATATACAATAATGTATCATAGGGTGCAGTGTGTATTTCAGAGCTTTTTGAGCTTTGAACAAGCTGCGTCCTTTTTCCTCTCTCATGTCTAATAATAACGGCCCTTTCCTGTTTGTTCTTTCCGCATTGCTATCCAATGAACACCAAAAAGTCCAAATCCGGCTCATTTCACAAATCGAGTTGTGCCGCTTGACTAATTAACACCTCCTGACGCGCTCTGCTTCGCCCACGCTGGATTTCTCCGTACTTTTGTACCTTCCTGAGGAAAGAAGTTGATGGTATTGCAGGTGAAGTCTGGAGGAGAGGACCGACTCACACTTTGATTGCGATGAGAGCGCGAGAGCGCGAGGGCGCATGCAAATGAAGCCTAAAATATTTCAGCTCAAAATTAAAGACAGGGAGGACTGGGACTCCATCAAAAGGAACACACACACACACACACACACACACACACACTCACACAGGCATAGACACACATACAAACATAAACACACACAGGCACAGACATACACACACACAAACACACACAAAAACACACACACACACACACACACACACGGGCACGGACACACATACAAATATACATACACACACAGGTGCAGACACACACAAACACACAAACACACACACTAAGGCATGGATACACAAACAAACACACACACAGGCACAGACATACACATCCACACCCACACACACTCA
>JBBKCR010000034.1:11379225-11403794 GCA_037577295.1 Ladigesia roloffi | reverse complement strand
ATAGTCATATCGTACCGTACCGATATCGAGATATCTGGCATGAAAATCGAGATATGAAAATTTGTCCATATCGTTCATCCCTAGGTGGAACACAATCCGTTAAACCTTTAAAATTCACAATATGACAAACAATATGAGCATCTTCATTTAACAAATTAATACTTGTTCATATGATGAAGACCTCTTTTACATTGATTTGCTGTGCGTGTGTATATGTGTATAGGTGTGTCATTCATTCATTATAAAATTTTGACTATGTAAAGGGAGGAGGATTTCAAATGATGAAAAAATGTTTCATTAGTGATTGTGTCAAAGAGCAGAATTGGCCTCACTGAAAGGAAATGACCCTTTCATTGAACTCAACATTTTTTTTTTATGAAGCACAAGTCGTTGTTTTAGGCCTCGTCATCAGAGCTCTTTCTGACTTTCTTTTAATGTCCTCCACCCATCTCTTCATGAAGGAACGTCACACGTGATCCATCCTTTCCACCTGAATGCCTTTTTCTTTTTGCTAAACCCTGGAAGCGAGGGCTCTGCTCGGCTCTTGGGGAGCTTTTGATGCAGATGTCTCAGCCTTCTAGGTGGGAAACAAGTCATTTGAATGTGACTTGGCAGGCTTCAGCAAGGGGAGGAGGGAAAGTGACAGAAAGTAGTTGTTCTGGGCCGAATGCGCAGAGACGTTTGGATTTCTCGGTTAAAAGGCTTCTGCTGGTTCCCAAGAATGTGATGTGCATGAATGTGAGGGGAAATCACTTTTGGTTTCAGTGACTTATTTTTCGGAATCATTTCGAAGTTCTGCAGCGCTGGAGCAGTTCTGCTGAATGTCTTTTCCAGTTATGTCATGTTCAGGATTGACTGTCAGAGGCTGTTTGTGCCATTTTCTACAAGTACGTTTGGTGTTGCTAGGGGGGAGGCTTTGAAGCGGAAGCAGATTTGCACTCTACATCCTCATTCGCTGTTGGATCCTTAAGGGGGAAGAGAGCCATTTTTCTTGGTCCAGCAGTTATCAAAGAACTGTGGAACTGACAGACGCAATAAAAAATTACATCTGCTTTCAGGTCAGTCAGATTAGAAGACCTAGATTTTATATACTGGTAATGTGGCAAGCGTTCGCTTATGTTGAATCACTGAATGATTGCTGTTGCTTTTTAGTCGAAACACTCAATCATTCAGTTTACCAATCAATTTAATACATATCTATGTACTTTTTCTGAAAGATGGTTATTTATCTAATGTCTCATTGTCTAAATTCAGTGTTCGCTAGCAAAATCTGATTTCAACAAATAAAAATGCTATAAAACGGTAAAAAAAATCTGTGTTTGTTCTGCTACACACTCGCCGTTTACTGGGCTTTAGCACCGTTGCCCATGTCCGGACCCCCTTCCTGTGTCGGTTTTACCCACTTACTTGTGGGCGGAGACTATCCTGAATCATTTCCCAGTATCAAAATTACTTTGTCTTTGGTTCTGTGTGACATAGGAACACCAAACATGATGTCAGACATCTTGATCAACAACACAAACTGTGGAATCTTCCATTTAAGGGAATTTAACATATGATAAGAATTTACTATTTGTTGAGCTTATGGTGTGGATCCGTGCCGCTCGCTTTTTAAGGGGTAATGTGGGTGGTGGTAGCTCAGTGGGTAGGACACTTGCCTCTGAACCAGGAGGTTCTGGGTTCGAATCCTACCTCCAGCACCACCACTGGGTCTCTGAGCAAGACCCTTAACCCCAAGTTGCTCCAGGGAGACTGTCCCCTGTGGTTAGGGAATGGAAGTCGCTTTGGATGAAAAGCCTCTGCTAAATGCCGTTAATGTAAATGTAAAAGCTGGGTGCTTCCAAAAGCAAATGTTCCAGCTCTCCAGACTCTTTTTGGACTCAAAAGGGTAGAGATTTGTTTTTCTCCGTGTGGATCTCATGAGGTAAAACCGCTGGTCATGTCTTATGTAAGAGGGTCTGGACATGCCCAAAAGCTCCCTTCCACATTTGGAAGACCTGATGCACAAAATGAACCCTCCACATGGGCGCATTCCCTAATGCCAGTGGTTGTGTCAACTTCAGGAATAATCATACCCTTTGGAGCACTAATGAGACTTTGGTTTGGCCAAATGGAGCCTTTGCTCTGACAGATGTGGGTGGTACATTGTGTTCTTTGGGCTATTTAAGTTACAAAAAATTAGGCTGAGCCGATAAAGTGGCTCTGCTTTGGGTCATGTTTGCCTTTTAATTGTCTTATGTTTTCCTTTCTAGTTTCACTTTGAGTTTTGCTTTGTTCTAAATAGTCTTTTGATATGTTACAGCACAATTAATATTTTATTAGTAAAATTCGAATGCCGCTAAAGTACTAAACTGTTACTGTTCTCTTCAGGCTTCTTTGCTGCGTTTTTCAAGCCAATTTCACTGGCATCAAAAACAGTAGAAAATGTGCTGCTGTCTCAGGAATTAACATTTTGATCCATCTATTTATTTTTAGCAGTGCTGAGTGGCAGTAAAAAAAAAAAACGGATGATGGCAGGCACAACTGTCCATAAATATTGATATTTTCATATTTAAAACAACAAAGTGCCTGTGAAATAGCAACTTTAAACTGAAAGTAATCAAATCCAGGGTTTACAATGTTACTGAAATATGAACCGTGGTTCTGACTGTCAGGTGTGAAACTCAAGAACAAAAGATTTCAAGAACAATGTACAGATTTGTCCAATAATGAAAACTGGCGTGACTAGACATGGGATGATAACCGGTTTTAAGGTTTACCTTTTTATTAAGGTTTACAAAAGTCACGGTTTCAAAACCACAAAAAAAAAGTTCTACTGTTCCTACGATATGTGCATTGTTTGTGTCGTCAAAGGAAGGATTTGTTTCTTAGTTTTGATTATTGTTGAGCTGCAGGTTTAGGCTCACACAAGGGACTGCAATTTAATTTAATCAAGAAAATACAATTTTTTATTTAATTTTTTTTGCCTGATGTTTAATGTTACAAAATGTTCTATATCTTTTCAAAATTAAAATATAGTGTGTTCAGTTGGAAAAAAGAGTAGTTTTTTTTACCGGCCCATGCCTAGTTGTGACATTGATAAAATCAAAATCAGATCACTTTGATTATCACGTCATGCGTCGCTAGTACACAGAACAGTTGATGTGAATGAAATGCTAGTGTGCAAAGACTCTCAAAGCATGGTGTGATGAAACTAACAACATATATTAGCGTTAAAGAAAAAAGATAAGTATGTATATAAAAATGGGAAGACAAGTATATAATACGCATAATGTGCGCATGTACAACATATATTTTTACATTTACTTATCTTACCATCATACCACTGTATCTACTGTTTCTTTTTATTGTCTTCAAGGTCGCACGTTGCAAAAAGCATTTCACTGCATGTAGTACCATGTATGATACTGTATGTGACAAATAAAATCTGAATGTGAATCCATATACAGTAAAGTGCAGCTGTGGGTGTCCACCCCTAGTACTTACAGAATCTGTGGTTTGGATGCAATACTTCAGCAATGAATAACATTTGATCTGAACATCACAAAATAATCGTGCCATCATATCAAAGTCTCTTCAGATTATAATCACCTCCCTAACCTAATTAATGTAGACCTGTCCTTCTCTGTCTTTGTCCAGCCTCTTTTGATCAGATTCTTTGCGACAGGCTTATGACGGCCCTTTCCTCCCGCACCTCTGTCCCTCTGGGGGCTTATTTTAGCGCCGCTTCCTTCCTGGCTTTGTTTCCCAGATGAATGCAGTTCATTTCCGTCCCACGGCCATTTCCTCTCATTTGACTACTGGAGACAAACATCTGCAGGCAGACAGTAAACACCTCGCATTCATCAATAACTCCACTTCCTCTCCCAGCATTGGCCACTTGCACTTCCTGAGCACAATGGAGGCTTCTACTGGAGTTCTGGTTTTGCTCCAGAAAGGACACGTGCCTGTTAAGTGTTGGACTGTCAGAAAGCTGCCAGTTTTGATCAAGATCAAGCATTTGTCATTCCTGATTAGAAAGGAGAACCTATAGTGGCCTGGTGGTTAGGGAATTGCCCTTGTGATACTTTGGACTGTCCGATGACACTGTTGCACTGGTTGCCCACTGATTAAATTCAGAGAAAGAATTTTACTCTGGGTGATGTGATTGGTTCTCGCATGATAAAAATGGCCGCTTTACTTACTTTGCAGTCCTCCAAACTGTAACAGCAACATTTGAAGAGGGTCTTCGATTTGAAGACTATTTGATGTGAAAAGCTCTTCAATGCCTACTGTCCATTTCCATTAAAGCGGCTAAGCTTTACCCTTTAGATTGGCCTGAGTCATGGGGACACCTCACTTGTGCCATCGGGAGGTTTCCCAACACAATTGGACTTTACTGCCGTGTTGGGTTGGTTTTCTGATGAGCGCCGTTCTGGCAGCTCTGTCCTCTGCTCAGGCTTGGAGGAATCCCATTCCTGTAGTCCCAGACGAGTGACAGTGGACGCCTCATCAGGGAATGGAGCTTTGCAGCAGTGACTCAAAGTGATCTCATCTGACCCAGTGCTTTAAACAGAGGTTGGTCCTATTGTGCACCAATTAGAGGAGGAGTGGATTTGAGAGCAGATTAGTCACTGCAGTGAAATGGGTGTGTCTGAAGCACAGATCTTTCAATAGGAGGTGATGATGAGGATGATGATGATGATGATTGCACAAGCTGGAAGTTGATTCCCTCCCTTCTTTCCCCAAAGAGAGAAAACAGCTTGTTAAATTGATCTTAGGGAGTATTGCGGGGCCGACGGTTCCAAGCCGATAATTGAGTGTAATTGAATATGCTTTGAAAAATTTAATGAGTCAGTGCTGTTGCATTTATTTAAAATGCAAAATGTGATTAATTGGAAAATGTAGATTTTGAATTAGTCAGCAAAACAAAAGCCTGAAAACAAAAGCATAATCTCTTTTTCACTCTGATCTTTTATTCAGTGACCAAAAATATGGATGGTCTTGCATATGTTACATATCTAGCCTTTTGTTCTTTTTTTTTAGCTTGCTTTATTCTCAGTACACTCCAGTGTCTCATTTTTCTGTCCATTTCTCAATGATGTTTCACCTTTGTCTCCTGTTATCTATGCTTTTTCCAATCCCTGTTTATTCTTGTCCGACTCAAAACACCCTGAGCACTGAGGCTAAAACTTCAGCGGAGTCTCATCTGACTTTAACTCACAGCCTCAGTTAAGGAATTAGATTTCCTCGCAGTTCTAGCCTCCTTTCCCATAGATGGATACCACAGTGCATTGATTTCCATTACAGAGAGGATAGTATGTCTCCTTAAAGTGTGTATGTGTGTGGTTGAGCTCCATGCATGAGTGCTTCTATGACACAAAGAGCTTCAAGGGCATCTGCCATCCCTTCTGGATCAATGTAAGCCGAAACCACGTCTGACTCTGAGAACACTGCAAACGAAAATCAAGTTATGCTCCTGAAGCGCGAGTGTAGTGCCTCGTGTGGATTGGAACGGGCCCAGTAGCTGGAATGAACTGTAAGCGATGCTCAGTTTTTGGGTTTTACCCAAAGGCGATGTTTGCAGCATCGAACCAAGACAAAGTAAAACCAAAAGCAGCGAAGGAAAAGTATTTTTGTTGACTGTCTTCTCCATCCACTGCTGTGACTCAAAGCACAGTAAGACGTTCATGATCATATGACAGTCCCCCCTGAATAATGAAGCTGTTGTTTCCAGAGTCTGCTCAGAGACGTCACATTTTGCTCGAGGAGAAAAAACACGAGTGTCGCAGTCTCTGAATCGCTCTGGCGGTTTTTGTTTGTCCCTGAATGCAAGAAGATAAACGGCACAACCTTTCCTTTTCGGACATCCCCGGCTTTCAGCCGGCCCAGCGATGTGTGTCTGCGGAGGTCAGAGGGCTGCGGCCTTTGGGGAGGGGAGGCGTTGCTCTGAATGGGAAGCAGCTGTATTCTCCATGAGGCCGTGGGTCTGCTGGATGGGATGGGAGGAAAGAGCTGCTTCCTGAGAGGCAGGCTTGGTGCTGGGAGCTTTTTCTGCTCCCTGGTCTCTGGATTAGCTGCGCGAACTGCTGGATGTAGCCGTTGGTCTTAATTTCTGTGCTGACAGTTGTTGGTGGATGTAGCTGGATTACTCTGATGTTGGGTCATCTGTGAGTATGCAGAGAAGTAAGAACAGGCATGGAACCGTCAGTGCGCTGTGGTGAGTAGAAGGGTGTCGCTACTCAACGTAGCAAAGCGTTGGTAACTGAAAATTAAGTGTACATAATACACATCTGTTTTTTCTGAAGTAGGCTCGATCAGGTTTTTCTCGGGGAGTCTGAGAGCTACATTTTGGTGCTTTTTGTTGGGGCTTTGACAGATGAATTGTGGTCTTTTGTTTAGATTTTCTTGGTCGCTTTAGCATGAATGCAAGGTCTTACCCTGCAGTGTATTTATAGCCCACATTGGCTCATCTTCATGTATTAAAACATGCTCTGTTTCGAAGAATTGGCCCCTCCCTCACTGGAGAACCATGCTTTATTAAATCTTTCGGAGAAATGGAAGGCATCGATGGTTCTAATGGAATAGTATAGCAATAGAGCTGAAACTGTTGTTCAGCATCAGTTTTAAAAAGAGGCCAACAGATCAAATTTTAATCATAAAAAATGTTTCCTATGAAAATGTCTCACTATGTTTCATTACTGACTCCAGTCACTGGTCACTAAATGTATCTGTTCTGTTCATTGTAAATAATTCTCATGTTATCGATTTAGCATTTAGTGGTTTTTCATGTTTCAGATGTAGCCTGGGTGTTTAGGTTAAAATATATTCTGTGAATGCTTTTAAATGAAAAATATTTCTTCACATGCAGCTCATCGGGAGGCAGAAAATTAGCATCAGACTGGCTCATCAAGCGTTTTTTAGAGGTTTTTTTCCATTTACATATGTATTGCTTCTTATTTGAGTTATTATCTTATAGTAATTCATAATGAAGGGCTCATGATGGAGACAGGATGCAAAATGACTGTAAACTCAGTTTGTCAAAACATTTACAATTGACAGGTAATGTTATTTTTAAATGTTTTCCCTGCTGTTATAATGTAATGACAAATTATTCTGTTTATTTTATCATTACTTGGAGGAAATAATAATTTTTTTTCCTGTTTGCACTTCAAATTGTCAGGTCACATTTAGGCCAATTAATCCAATGTTTGTTGTCACAGATCATCTTTGAAATACTAAAAACATTTGAAATACTGAAACACTGACGATACACGTTAGTATTTTATGACTAAAGAAAACGACTCAGCATGTTGATCAGCACCTTTTAGCTCGCTTCCGGAAACACATCTAACATGTGATCACAACATTAAAGATTTAGCTCGAGCTTGTCTGTAGGACTTCAAAGCAGTTTTGTGTTTCTGACAGAGAAGCTGTCTGATGGGACTTCAGAGAACTGAAGGAGGTTTTCTTCTCCTTTCACCTTCTCGCAGCCACATTAACCTGCAGGTGAAAAGAGCTGAAAACGTTCCCCTCGGCGATGTAAAATCAGTCCAGGCATGTGCAATGTGACATTTCGTATTTATCACATTGGAGATGGAGTAGATTTGGGAGAGAGACAAAATAATTGGTCTGTCTGTATTGCAGGAGGTGCTGAAGCAGCTGCAAGGAAGTATTGAAGAAGACTCAAAAGATTCACAAGGACAGATAGACTTTTTGGAGAGACTTAAAGGTACGAAGTTGGACTCGTTATGATTTAAAGTGACACGTTGTTGCAGGTAGATGTGGATGAAATATGAGTTCTGCAATTATATTGCTAAATAATGTGATCTTACAATACATTAAAGAACCTGTGTCTTCACTTTTCTGTAATTAAAGTGTTAGTTCTAGGAGATAAATATAGTTTGGGAAAACCATCGTTATAATTCATTATAATTATTGTACACAACCTGGCACAAACATCGAGGAAAAATGACGTAGGATGAATTTGTAAAATATGTACCATTTCAGAACACCTTGGTTAAATTGGTATCTATAATGGTTATAATAGCCAATATACACATTTGCTGGAATACATGAAGACCTCGATTTATCGGAACACCAAGTAACTCACCTGGAGCTGTGATTGGTTGTCCTGTCAGAAAAACTGAAATTGATTAAAGGCTCATTTGCACATTGCAGCCTCCTGAGATTAGTATTGCAGAGACTGATATTGCGATACCACCAACAATAAATTGAGCAGCTCTTTCTGAAGAGCTTCCATAAAGTGCACGTTAGCATTAGCTATAATCCCTTGAGTCATTTGTAGAATTTTGTGTAAGATATTTTTGTGAAGGGTTTGACCCTACAATTAAAATTTTATTATTTTTTTTCCCACTATTCAGATCAATGTAATCACTTTGTTCCTCAATTCTTCAGAGATCAGCCTGGACCCCAGCAGTTTCCCGGGTGTTAAGCTGAGGCAGAAAGCATCCATGCAGGGTTCCAGCTCGGGCCGTTCGGCGGACAGCAGCCCCAGCCCCAGCCCCAGCCCCATGGGCTCCTTCCCCAGGAGAGGCGTGGCCAATGGGGGCAGAGACAGTGCCGGGTACCTGGAGGAACTGGAAAAGGAAAGGTATGTGTCAATGTGACCAAAAGATACACCACAGTTTTCCCATTCAGACAAGACACGAATTTGTTTAGATAACTTGATGACCTCGGTCTGTTTTTTGAAATGCTTTATCTAAAGAGGCAATTATAAACAAGTTTTGTGTCTTGAGCAATCAGCTCTTAGGAGGATGAGACACGTCCCTGTTACATGTAAGTCCATTACGCGTCTCCAGGGTGACCAACTGACCACTTGTGTTGAGAATTTTTTTTACTTTTTCTGTATGGCACGTACCCTAGACAGCTAACGATGCCTGAGTCAATGCTCATAGCCGCCAAACTCATTATTACAGCATACAGTGCACACTGCTGTATAACACTGCTGCATAGAGATACTGTGCACATCTCTTTCCATTGGACAAAATGATACAATATTTGTCTAACTAGTCATCCAGTCACTTCCAGACTTGTTGCCGTTGGTCTAGTAGCTTAAGATGTTTTATGCTCCTCTCCATTTTAATTAAATCTCTGGTTAACTGTTCTAATTCAGGATGCATTCACATTTGGAGTACAGATATGTGGTCACATGCGTCCCAGACCCAATCAGCAAGTTCTTTGAGTAAGCGGACCCAAGAAGCATTTTAAAACCAGATGTGAAGTTCCATTACTTTATGTACAAGGGTGTTATAACTCCAGTGCAGAAGTAGAACTTCCATCACCAAACATGTTCTGACTGATTGACTCCATTTGGGGTAAGGAGGGAAAATATGGGGATCTGATATTCGGCTGTGCAGGATTTTAAGAAGTTAGACACTGCTTAACAGTTTGTTCTACAAGTCCAACAAATTTGTTCTTTTTTTAATGTATTATTTAAACTTAAGACACCAAGGTTCCCCAGCATAGATCTGTCATGAAGAGCGAGCGGTTAGAAGTCTCCTCCAAATCTAAAATTGGGGCTGAACGTAGATTATATTTAACTCCGGTGCAAGAACGAACCCAGGTGCCCTGTTACTCTATTAATTGCCAGGCCAGCATGTAGACACTTACTTCTGCCCTAGGGTTACATCGTATTTCAGTACTTCACAGTGCGTAAAGTGTTGTTTATCTTCACTTCCTCTGTCCTGTGTTCAGGTCTTTATTAATGGCAGAAGTGGAGAAAGAAGAGAAAGAGAAGGACTGGTATTACGCCCAGTTACAAAACCTTACCAAGAGGATTGACAGCCTGCCACTGACTGAGAATGTAAGTTAATAATAAGGAGAATTCTAAAGGAAACAGGAGTATAATAATAATATTTAGTTTGACGTGACTGGGGGTTAGACCTGACAAAGAGTTCCGTGTTCACAGGAGTTTCTGTAATGCAATCTGTGAATTGTTTGTTCAGTTCTCCTTACAGACAGACATGACGCGCAGACAGCTGGAGTACGAGGCTCGACAGATCCGGGCGGCGATGGAGGAGCAGCTGGGCACCTGCCAGGACATGGAGAAGAGGGCACAGGTGAGACACAGAGGGAGCGGTCTAACATCCCCCTCATAGATATATGCTTCTAATCAAGATCAGATGCTTTCAAAACTTTTTATTTAGGAGGAAAAGACCCTAATTAGTGCACCTAAATGAAATTAAAGAATGATATATCTGTAAAGATGAGTATTTTAATATGAAAAGCATGTTTTATTTAATGTATTTTCAAAAATAATGAATGGAAAGTGAAGTTTAGACTTCACTAAATTAGGACATTTACACAATTCAAGCCTGTTTTTAGTGTCAAGAACCTGATCCTTGTGTAATTTCAGAGAATGTTTCAATTCAAGAATGGATTTTAAACGTGTTCTTAAAGAACTAATTGCAAACATTTAAAAACCTTTAACTTTTTTTTCTAATAGTACCAGTTTGTTCAGATATGGTCTACGTTAATCAGATAAAATGAAACAAATGTATGGATTTTAATGCAGAGGTTTCTATGGTTGTATAAGGCATGCAGCTAGCAAATTTCTCCTTTATCATTTGTGCTTTAGTGATTAAAAAAAACTAAAATTGTCCTAAGAGGCAAAGCATAAACAAGCCAAATACCTTCATCCTCCAGTTTGTAAAGAGAGTTCTAAGAAATCTAAATGTAAACTCAATGCAAACAGTGTGTTACTCTCAGCACAACGATGAAGACCTGCTCTGTATTTGTTTTTAATCAGTGTTCAGTACTTTCTTTTGGCTGAATTTTTATTGGAGTCTGTAGTGTTAATGGGATATTCAAGCATTTTCTGCAAATATACATAGTTATATACGCAACAATACATTTAGGAGTCCTATTTGCTTACATTGGGGACAAACACATTACTAATTTTGATCATTAAATATGCTGAAATGGGACAGGCACATTTGCATGATTATTTAATTATTCCCTGCGCTAAAGAACTTAAACCTTCGTTTAATAATCTTCATTTAATAATTCACTCTGAACACTGAAGTGGCTAATAGGGAATCCTAAAAGGCTTGAAATACTGAATAAATCATTGGTGCCTTGGGTGCCTTTAACAATTAAAGGTGAGGTTAATAAAAAATCCAGTGTAATCATCCCTGTTTCCCTTAAAATAGTCAACTGGGATGTCCTGCCGATTTTGTTGGTTCTGAAGTCAGTGTTTGCTTCTCTCTCAGTTTTAAAGCCTTCTTATTTTAGCCCAATATCTGATTCTAAAACAACTGATGCAAAACCAACATATACAAAAGCAAAGCAACCTTTGGACAAATTGTTTGGTCTTGGCTGATGGATTCCGTGTGAGGGTACAGTTGGGTGAAAGAGATTTTCAGGTGAACCGTTTCTTCTGAAGTTTAATGTGTTCGGCGTCTTTTCAGGTCCGGGTGGCGCGAATCCAGCAGATCGAGAAGGACATGCTGAGGATTCGACAGCACTTACAGTCCCAGCCTGCAGAAGCTGAGGTAGCCTATTTCAGTAGTCTGCATCCATAATGCATCAGCAGGGTGCCTGTAGTGCGCTTAGTCCTTATTAGAGGAGCTCAGGGCCTGAATTAGCCGTAATGACTTACTTACCATCATGAACAAGGCAGTTATGGCTCTTCATATGTTCTTCTGTTAAAGAAATCTTGCAGTGTCTTTCTTATTGAGTATTTTCTTCAGAATTTGTATTTGGATTTATTTATAATTTATAAATAATATCTTGTCTCTGTGTGTCTGTGCAGTCGTGACATAAGTAATTTCCTCCCGCATCAGTTAAGATTTCTGGTACAGACTAGGATTGTGGGGGATACCTCAGACTTATATTGTCTAAGCATTTAGTCCAGTCAAGTCTCTTTAAGCTTCTTATTTGTCTTAGACAGCAGGTTCCATTTCAGCCTTCCACTTTTAATCAGTTTGTTCCATTGTAGTGATTTTGTAAGAGTCGGAATTGTAGGTAGATCTTAAACGTTGTTTGGTATCTCAAAGGTGGTGGAGATATTCTGCAGCAAAGAAAACACTACACACGCACTACATTTTTAATCGAATGACTGCGTGTTCTAAAAGTAGAGTCTTTGGGTGACTGAGCATGAGCAGACGTGAGTGTGACCTAGCTTTCAGATGTTACAGATCAAAGGCCATAAGGCTTGAATGCTTCAAAATTCATGGAGTACTGGATTATCCACGCGGGATTATGTTATGTTAAGGACGATAGTAAATCATCTGCCTATAGATGTGTATAGACGTGGGTGTTTGTATGTGTGCACAGTTTGCAAGTGTATTCAGGCCCCTTTTATGAGAACAAATCCTATTGGACACATTTAATTTCCCTCCCCCTTCTGTTGCTTTTAATCCTGCGGGCAGAACGAGCAGTTTATGTAGGTCAGAAAAAGAGAGCCTGATGCTCCTGCAGCTGCTCAAGCCTAGTGACTACTGAGTCTTGCTTTCTTTTCTGTTTCTTTTTTGCTTTCCCCCTCCCATCCCTCTGTGTTCCTCAATGAGGACGTTCTTTATGCAACCTGTCTTGTTTATCCTGCATTACTGAGTTTTATTCAAGTAAGTTAGCACTCTTGCATGATAGGGGACTGTCAAGTCTGTCTCTCTCTCCCTTCCACTTTACTGGAGTGGTTCTTATCATATCTACCCTGCTGTTTGAACAGTTGCTTTATTAACCCATAGAACATGAGTGGCACAAATCCGTGCTGCCAGTAAAACAAAGGGTAAATTGTCATCATACGGCCAAACAGCCCATCATATGCAAGATTCCCTGGATTGTGTGGATGCTGGAGGTGTTTTAAATGGAATCACATGCAAATGCCCATAATGAACAAAAATGCCAAAAATTTCTTTACGTTTAAGTTTTAGAAACAAACTGATTTTTGAACCTGGGAAAACATTCAGTGGTGTCTCTGCAGAGAGAGGGGTGCGGAGCGCACACACCAGTTTGAGATGGTTTTATTTGGTAAAATCAGACCTTACCAATTCACTGTATGGGTTAATGTCCCTTCTGTTCTTTATGTTTGCCCTCTCCTCCATCACCAGGCCAAGCATGACCTTGTAGCCCAAACTGAGGGGGCCCAGGCATCAGCGGACCCCGGCATTGGGAGTGGAGCTTGCTCTCAGGTAAAGAGCGGATCCGGATGTTACCCCTCTAGCATGTTTTGGTGCAGTCGTTATTGAAATTGTTGTTTTTGGTTGGGATGTAATTTTGGCAGTAGGAACAAGGGATTTTTTTTTTAAGTGATCTTTTTAAAAGACGCCAGGAGCCTCTGTGTGCTTTGAATACTAATGTACTTTGAATGGAAATGTCCTGAAAATGCTTGTCTCTGTGAGCATAGAAGCCTTGTGGGGCTTTAAAATTCCCAGCACAGGAATGAGCTTTTTGTTTTGTTTTGTTGATCGTGTACCACGTTCCTGGCCTGTTGCCAAGAGGTTCAGTAGCATTTTGTGGACAGATGGTGTCACTGATGCATCATTGGATTAGGTGCTAGGATCAAGTGTGACTCCTGGACCTCAGTTACTTTACGGAGTTAAGAAAGCAAATGTTTTCCTTGAAGGAGGATTAAATAAATGTTTTGTAAATAAAATAATTAACTATTTGTGTGCCAGGGCCCAAGCTCTCGTGTAGATCATGACACAGCAAGTGAGATGAGTAGTAGTGGGAGCTACTCGGTCCCACGAAGACTGACCAGTCATTTGGGAACCAAGGTAAACCAGTAAATTAAATAAAAGCACTTTATTTCAATGTTTTCTTTTCTCTTTTCATTGCTGGTATAAATAATTATTCTTATATTTTAGTGATTTTCTCTTTTCTGCACTTGTTAATATTGCATGTTTTTTGTTTTCTACTTTGGTTTTACTGTCATAAATGACTGAAGCTTACGCAGACTGTGAACTAAATATTAGTTGGTAAACAGGTGCCCAGTACGCTGAAGAATTTATGCCATCATAAGATAATCATAAGATAAAAAACAAGGAATGGAAACATGCAAATTTAAAAGATAAATCCTGTATCACTGAAAAACGAATTCTCACATGTAGTGGTTTCAAAAAATTTCCAAAGTCATCCAAAGTCAAATGGCATTAGTCACGTTGCAGTCAAATGACCACGTTCCTTGTGTCTTTTGGTGAATTATTTTTATAGTTAGTTTGAAGTTTTTAACCACTTCAGATAGTGGCCTCTGATAAATGGCCACTCCCAGGTGTAAATTATTGCGTGTGTCACACTCCTCTTTCGCTACTTTTGAGAATTTTTAAAAAATATGCTTCAATGTAAGATTATAGATGACTTAAATAGGATATATTCTTGTATTATCTGCTTATGTGTAAAAATCACCTCAGAACTCATGACTGTCCTCCTCCATGTCCAGGTGGAAATGGTGTACTCCCTGCTGTCCATGCTGGGAACCCATGACAAGGACGACATGTCCCGCACTCTCCTTGCCATGTCCAGCTCCCAGGACAGCTGTATAGCTATGCGTCAATCTGGCTGCCTGCCGCTGCTCATCCAGCTTCTCCATGGCAACGACAAGGACTCGGTGCTGTTGGGTAATTCCCGAGGCAGCAAAGAGGCTCGAGCCAGGGCCAGCGCTGCCCTGCACAACATCATCCACTCGCAGCCAGATGACAAGCGCGGTCGCAGGGAGATACGGGTGCTCCACCTCCTGGAGCAAATCCGAGCTTACTGCGAGACCTGCTGGGAGTGGCAGGAGAGCCACGAGCGTGGTGTGGACCAAGATAAAAACCCAAGTAAGACTATAATTCCTTTCTCCCGCCTTCTCAGTGAATTGTGATAGATTTTTATATATATACATGCAATGCAATGTACGTTTATCTGTCCTGCAATATGTACATGGATGTTGTTACCTATCAATGTGTGAATTTCCCCTGATTTGAAACTGTCCTGTAAATTGCAGTGCCTTCTCCTGTGGAGCACCAGATCTGCCCTGCGGTTTGTGTTCTCATGAAGCTGTCCTTCGATGAGGAGCATAGACATGCTATGAATGAGCTTGGTATGTTTCCTTGTTTTATGCCATTTCCTTAATAGACATACAACTCCAATTCCAATTCATTATATTGTATATTTTGAGTCATAGGGATAACTTTGTCCTTTACAGGTGGACTGCAAGCTATAGGTGAACTGCTGCAGGTCGACTGTGAGATTTATGGCCTTACTAGTGACCACTACAGTGTTACACTAAGAAGATATGCTGGCATGGCTCTCACTAACTTAACCTTTGGCGATGTAGCCAACAAGGTAGAGAGCTCCCTATTTCTTAAACATAAAACTTATATCTCATGCATGTTTAGATTGCTAACACCATGAAACACAACCAACTGCTTTGGCTTTTTAGCCAGGTAAATGTGTGAAATGAAACATGTGAAATATGCTACCACATATTTATTGTTTATGACTCAATGATACATACATTAATACAGTTAAATCGATCTCAGAGTAAATTTTGACGAGCTGTCTGCTGTGGTCTTTTCTTGTCAAAATGTACAATTTTACTTAAACATAATGTAAAAATGTGTTAAATAGCAATGCACACTGCACCACAGTCCTGCCCACTTTAGCACCTACTGAGTCCCATTAAATCCAAACAAAAAACACTTAAGATATGTGGTGGAGATTAACTCAGAGCATCAGGGGATCAATTACACTGTTTTCTTGTTTATGAATTTCATTAATCTACTTTGTTGGTTGTTTATTAAAACAGTTTATCATGCCTGTAATTTTTTTAGGCTACACTTTGTTCTATGAAGGGCTGTATGAGAGCCATGGTAGCTCAACTGAAATCTGAAAGCGAGGATCTGCAACAGGTATGCTTTTTTAACAATCTGTGCTTCCTATGTCACTGCATATAGTTAGTTTTATTTAACAAATTTTATAAAAGTTTGAACAAGGGAGTGTTTTTTTCATGCAGGTAATTGCCAGTGTCCTGAGGAACCTCTCCTGGCGTGCTGATGTGAACAGTAAAAAAACTTTGCGCGAGGTCGGCAGTGTGAGGGCCTTAATGGAGTGTGCCCTTGAAGTTCAGAAGGTAGGATTCCTGAAGAACGTCTAGAGTGAATTGATTACAGCCCACAGAAATGTACTCAAATCAGTATTCTGTTGTATAACAGTCCTACCCCTTTCATTGTTTCTTTTCACAGGAATCCACAT
This sequence comes from Ladigesia roloffi, assembly GCA_037577295.1. Taxonomy (NCBI): domain Eukaryota; kingdom Metazoa; phylum Chordata; class Actinopteri; order Characiformes; family Alestidae; genus Ladigesia; species Ladigesia roloffi. The sequence continues at coordinate 11,387,618 of JBBKCR010000034.1, read as the reverse complement.
TAAAAAGTGTCCTCAGTGCCCTCTGGAACTTATCTGCTCACTGTACTGAAAACAAGGCTGACATCTGTTCTGTTGCTGGGGCTCTGGCCTTTTTAGTCAGCACTCTAACCTACAGAAGCCAAACTAACACCCTTGCCATTATTGAAAGTGGTGGAGGTATCTTAAGGAATGTATCAAGCCTTATAGCAACAAATGAGGAGCACAGGTAAAGCTATTTTCTTTTCCTTCTGTCTCATTAGCAAATTGTTACTATTCTCATTTGTGATGGAAATGCTAATGTCTCTTTACTATATTTCTGTAGGCAAATTCTGAGGGAGAATAGCTGTCTCCAGACCCTTCTGCAGCACCTTAAGTCTCACAGTTTGACCATAGTGAGCAATGCTTGTGGAACTCTCTGGAATCTCTCTGCTCGAAATGCCAAGGACCAGGAAGCCCTCTGGGATATGGGGGCAGTTAGTATGCTGAAAAATCTGATCCACTCCAAGCACAAAATGATTGCTATGGGTAGTGCGGCCGCTTTAAGGAACCTCATGGCCAATCGACCTGCCAAATATAAGGATGCCAACATAATGTCTCCTGGATCTAGCCTGCCTTCACTACATGTAAGAAAACAGAAAGCACTAATTGAAGAGTTGGATGCACAGCATCTTTCTGAAACATTTGACAATATAGACAATTTGAGTCCCAAGGCTGCTCACAGGGGTAAGCCCCGACATAAGCACAATGTCTATGGCGATTATGATGGGGTATGCAGGGCAGATAGTTGTGGTGTTGGTGTTCGGTCCCCTTACATGAACACACCAGTGCTCTCAAGCCCATCGTCACGGGAAAACAGGGGAAATACAGACAGTGTTAGGTCTGAGATCGACAAAAATCTTGATAGGGAGCGAAGGGTCTTCCACCCAGACCCTGACTCGAGTAAAAGAATGGGAATACAGATTCCTACCACTGCAGCTCAAATAGCAATGGTAATGGAAGATGTTAAAGGCATGCACTTGGGCCTGGATGATAGAACTGCAGGATCCACCACTGACCATATGGTGCAGGATGATATGATGAGACGTCAGACCAGTGTTCACAGTCACCAAAACATTTACAACCACAGCAAACCTGACCCATCAGGCAGACCTTGCCCAATGCCTAAGCTGGAGTATAGAGCATCTAATGACAGTCTAAATAGCGTGAACAGCACTGATGGTTATGGCAAAAGGGGCCAGATGAAACCATCTGTAGACTCTTACTCAGAAGATGATGAAGCCAAATGCTGTGTCTACAGAAAATATCCTGCAGACCTTGCCCATAAGATACACAATGCAAATCATATGGAGGATGATGATGGAGATGTAGATACGCCAATTAACTACAGTTTGAAGTATTCAGATGAGCAGCTAAACTCTGGCCGACAAAGCCCGAGTCAGAATGAGAGGTGGGCAAGGCCCAAAACCCTGGAGGATGAAATAAAGCGCTCTGAACAGAAACCACCCAGGTCCCAGAGCCCTGGATACCCACTGTACCCTGAGGGAAATGGAGACAGTGAGGATAAACTTAAAAAATATCAGCCCAGATTTGTTCAACAGGACATGCCTGGGGGATTCAGATCAAGGGGACCTACTGAGCAAAGTACCAGTGGGCCTAGTCATGGGCTTAATAAGAAAATGAGTCAGACAATTTGCACAGTGGACGACTTTGGTGATGACAAACCAACCAACTACAGTGAACGTTACTCAGAAGAAGAGCAACTTGATGAGCAGCCTACAAATTACAGCATGAAATACAGTGAAGATCACCATGTAGAACAACCAATTGATTACAGTCTGAAGTATTCTGATGCTGCTTCTAAGAAGGCAGTGTTCAGTCACTCAAAGCCCCCATCTGCCCAAAGTTCTGTCAAGGACCAATTAAGCCAGGACAGTTCATCTTCAGTGTCCTCTATAAAGAATCAGAGCAGACAAAAACAACTTCACCCATCCACAGCTCAAAATCGATCAGGACCCGGTAGAGCCATTCAGAAGACAACATGCAAGCCTCCTACCATAAATCAAGAAACACTGCAGACATATTGTGTGGAAGATACCCCCATTTGTTTCTCAAGAGGCAGCTCACTCTCATCCTTGTCCTCTGAAGATGAAATGGAGAGCTGCAAGCGAAATGTTAATGCAGCCAGCAACTACCCAACTTTGCCTGTTTCTGAGAAAGAATCCACTAATGTTTCAGATCAACGCACGACAGAAAGTCAGTCATCTGGTGATTATGTAAGAATCAAGCCCCCACGACACCATGTCGGGCATGGCGAGGGTCCCAGGCATCACAAGGCTGTGGAATTTTCATCAGGTGCAAAATCGCCCTCCAAAAGTGGTGCCCAGACTCCTAAAAGCCCCCCTGAACATTATGTTCAAGAGACTCCTCTCATGTTCAGCAGATGCACTTCTGTCAGCTCTCTTGAGAGTTTTGAAAGCCATTCCATTGCAAGCTCTGTACAGAGTGAGCCTTGTAGTGGGATGGTGAGTGGAATAATTAGCCCTAGTGATCTGCCTGATAGCCCTGGTCAAACAATGCCTCCCAGTCGTAGCAAGACACCCCCACCGCCACCGCCACGTTCAACATCCATAAAACAAAAAGTTACTGTGCAACCTAACACGGAAAAACAGGATTTACCCCCAAGACATGCAGCCGTCAATGCTGCAGTGCAAAAGGTACAAGTACTTCATGATAACGACACACTTTTACACTTTGCCACAGAGAGTACGCCTGATGGACTTTCACGTGCTTCTAGCCTCAGCGCGTTAAGTCTAGATGAGCCCTTTATTCAAAAGGATGTTGAATTGAAGATAATGCCTCCGGTTCATGAGGATGACCATGACACAGAACCTGAGAAGGATGACACTAAAGATTCCAAGGGACAAGAGAAACCTCCAGCAACTACTGAACCTGAAAAAGACATATTGGATGACTCTGATGATGATGATGACACAGAGATTCTGGAAGCCTGTATAAATTCTGCAATGCCGACAAAGTCATCGAGGAAACCTAAGAAACAAACCCCTCCTACCACCTCAAGGATACCCCCACCAGTTGCTCGTAAACCGAGTCAACTTCCTGTTTACAAATTACTTCCCTCACAAAGCAGGGGGCAACAACAGAAACATGTAGCACTAACTCACGGAGAGGATATGCCTCGGGTGTATTGTGTTGAAGGAACACCCATAAACTTTTCTACAGCAACATCTCTTAGTGATCTTACTATTGATTCACCTCCAAATGAGTTGGCTGCTATTGACAGTCCAGCACCACTTGCAGAGTCATCTAATCGGAGGCGTGACACTGTCCCAGAAGGGAAGAGTGCAGAAACAATGGATATTGTTGCTTCTGCCAACTCTCAAGTTCCTCCTGCGGAGAATGAAGGAGATGACATTCTTGCAGAGTGTATAAACTCTGCAATGCCAAAAGGTAAAATACATAAGCCTTTTAGGGTTCAGAAAATGTCTGATCCACCTCAGCTGCCACCTTCTGCTACTGGCAGTCTCGTTCAACAAGATTTTGAAAAGAAAAAACCAACGTCACCCGTGAAACCAATGCCACAAAGCAATGAATACAGAGCACGGATGTTCAAACGGCCTGATGCTCCCAGCAGCTTATCAGAAGTGGCATCATATCCTGATAAAAACATTGAAACAAAAAAACCACAGCTGAAAGCCGGTCCCAGAGAATTTGCAGATAAACCCATAAATGCTGAGGAAAGAACTCGTCTAGGTTTTACCTTTGATTCACCACACCATTACACCCCAATTGAGGGTACTCCTTATTGCTTCTCTCGTAATGATTCTCTCAGTTCACTTGACTTTGAGGAGGATGATCTTGATCTGTCTAAAGAAAAAGCTGAGCTGAGGAAAGATAAGGAACAAAGAAAAGTTCTCCCATCAAAGGGCAATGGAGAGCAGTCTGGCAACACCAACAGAGTGACCGCATTTCAGACTGGCCCAGCAAAGCCCCTGCAAAAGCCAAGTTTTCCCCTAGCATCAAAAGAAAATACAGGAACAGTGCCTGATGAAAAACAAAAATTTTCAATTGAGGACACTCCAGTGTGTTTTTCGAGAAACTCCTCTTTAAGTTCCTTAAGTGACATTGACCAGGAAAACAACAACAAGGACTGTTCACACAAAGAGGACACAACTCAGGTGGAATTGCCCAGGCCTCAAGCCTCTGGATATGCACCAAAAGCATTTCATGTCGAGGACACTCCTGTATGTTTTTCTCGAAATAGTTCTCTCAGCTCTCTCAGTATTGATTCTGAGGATGACCTTCTGCAGGAGTGTATTAGTTCTGCAATGCCAAAGAAAAAGAAGCAACCTCCGAGAAGTAAGAGTGATGATCAAGCAGTTAAGGAGGGGAAAAGCATTTTGACTGATGGGATTTTAGCAGAAGAACCAGACCTCATACTGGATCTCACAGACACACACAGTCCTATTTCAGAGCAAGCCTTATCTCCAGACTCTGAGTCATTTGACTGGAAAGCCATTCAAGAAGGTGCCAATTCAATTGTTAGCAGTCTTCACCAGGCTGCAGCCAGTCTGTCCAGACAAGGCTCTTCTGATTCAGATTCCATCCTTTCTCTCAAATCTGGCATATCTATTGGGTCCCCCTTTCACCTGCCTGCCAATCAAGATGAAAGTAAGCCAGCTGCCAATAAAGGCCCAAGAATATTGAAACCTGGTGACAAAAGCACTTTAGAGACCAAAAAGAAAGAGGAAGATGCTGCTAAAGGTTTGAAAGGGGGTAAGAAAGTGTATAAAAGTCTCATTACTGGAAAACCACGACCCAGTCTTGAGAGCATGGCCTCTCAACAGAGACAAGGTCAAGTTTCTGTGGTTTCTAGAGGGAGGACAATGACTCATGTACCTGGGGTAAGAAGCAGTTCCCCAAGCACCAGTCCTATTCCAAAAAAACCACCTGCACGTGGCCAAGTCACCAAACCCCTGCCTCAAGGTTCAAATTCTGGAAACTCGCCCAGAACCATGAAGATACCATCAAAATCAGATCCTAGTATTGCCAGAGAACCACCCGCCACACAAAGTGGATCAAGTAAAGCCTCCTCTCGATCAGGATCCAGAGACTCTACACCATCTAGACCACCTCAGCAAACCTTCACTAGACCCATGCAGTCGCCAGGTCGCACCTCTGTCTCACCAGGTAGGAGTGGTCTGACCCCACCTAACAAGTTCTCTCAGATACCTCGTACTGTTTCTCCTAGTGCTGCTTCCAAACCATCTGGGTCTACTCGAATGTCTTACACGTCTCCCGGGAGACAGTTGGGTCAGCAAACACCACCAAAGCAGAGTGGCTTGCCAAGGAGTACCAGTGGTATACCTAGGAGTGAATCTGCCTCCAAAAGTCTGAGTCAATCTGGAGCAAGTGGCCCTTCAAAAAAGGCAGAGTTGTCACGAATGTCATCTACTAAGTCAAGTGGGAGCGAGTCCGACCGCTCAGAGAAGCCTGGACTTGTTCGCCAGTCCACGTTCATTAAAGAAGCCCCTAGTCCAACATTAAAAAGAAAATTAGAAGAGTCTGCTTCTTTTGACTCCTTATCCCCTTCTTCCCCTAGCCAGTCACAAACCCCTGTATCAAGCCCATCTTTGCCAGATATGTCTCTCTCTCTGCCCTACCAAGGAAGCGGTTGGAGAAAGTCCCCTCAAAGCCAAAATTCATCTGAAAATGGAGATGGAAAGTCATTTAGACGGCATGATATATCCCGTTCACATTCAGAGAGCCCTTCAAGACTCCCAATTAACAGAGCAGGGACGTGGAAAAGGGAGCACAGCAAGCATTCTTCTTCCCTTCCAAGAGTTGGTACTTGGAAAAGAACCGGAAGCAGTTCTTCCATACTCTCTGCCTCCTCAGAGTCCAGTGAAAAGGGGCGAAGTGAAGATGAACGCCAGCCAGCCAATCCACCCCAGCGATCTGGACAGAACAAGGAAGGAGGGCTGGAGCGGAAAGGAACATGGAGGAAAATGAAAGAGAACGAATCAAGTCCGTCAATGACCCTAGACTTACCAGATCCAACAGGGGATTCATCCCATATTGGCACAGCTTCTATGAGTGAGGATGTCTGGGTGAGGATTGAAGACTGCCCCATTAATAACCCGAGGTCTAGCAAGTCACCAACAGGAAACACACCTCCAGTCATTGATAGTGTGCCTGGAAAAATACATCCTTGTGATTGGGACTTGAGTGAAATGCAGCATAAGCAGCCAACATCAAATGAGAACACTGCCACAAGGCGTCTTGGTTCAGAAACCAATTTGAACTTGATCAGAAGTAGTGAGAGTCTCGACAAAAAGGTGACTGATATCAAGCCTGTATTAAGCAACCCAAATATCGCCACTGAAGTTCATGAAATTGCGGTTGCTGAGCGTACCCCTTTCAGCTCGACCAACTCCAGCAAACACAGCTCCCCTAGCGGTGCAGTTGCTGCTCGCGTTAGTCCTTTTAATTATACACCGAGCCCCAGAAAGAGTAGTGCAGACAGCGCAACTCCAAGGCCGTCTCAGATACCTACTCCAGTTAACAGCAATGTCAAAAAAAGAGACTCTAAAGGAGACACGACCGAGAGTGGGTCCTATATTGTCACGTCTGTGTAAAGAGACATCAAAGACTCAGTTGACAATTGGCCTTAAATTGTCAAAACAAAACTGTGCTACAGGACAGAAAAATACTTAAACAGGCTTGGATCATCTTTTGATTTTGTCTGTTTCTGTGGGGGAAGGGGAAAATCCAACTATTGTTAAAGTTATTGTAGTTGAAGCCAATGTAAAGCTGTGTATCTTTTGCTTGTAGATTTGTGGCCGGCACACTTGGTTATTAGAAAGCGAGTGCAAGGGAGGAACTCTAAAAGGATATTGTATGTCAATTTGTACTGTACAGATTTAATTATGTATATATTTAATTTAAACTTGCGCCAAGATCTTGTATCTTGCCTTGACTTGATATAGATAATCACTTCAATTGGAATATTTTGGATGTGGAGATAGCATTGGTGGTGCTAATGCATTTGATTTATAAGGAAACATGTACACCTGTATTAATTCAAACTCATTTTTCTCCCATATTATTGTCTGTTTTATGACCTTCTGCTCATTGCATGAACTGATCCAGTGGTCTGGTATTTCCTTAAGTAAAGCTGAACATTTCTGTGGACACATGATGTACTGATAGCTGTAGTGTAACATTTTACACTTTTGTGTGTGCTTTTGAAAGTAAGGAATTAACCTTGAAAAAACCTTTTGAATGAGGATCTTTCCGGTGGACATAGATTATTAAAACTCGTAGCTAGATTCATTGCTCTGCTGTTTGCGTATAATGTTTCCAGTTGAGGTGAGTGTCTTCTAAATGACACTTTGGTCTGAAGTTGTTTCGAGGACTGAAGTTGTTTATGAATTTAAATTATTACTGTAGGTTTTGGTGTTGGTACTTTTTTTTAAAGCTCATTTTATTTTTACCCTTTATTCACAGTTATTGTTAAAGCACATAATCAGAAATATACTGTTCTGCCAAAACATGTTGTGAATGACCACATTTTATTTTCCTCATGCAATAAAGTAGGCTGATTGATGTTCGACACGCATTTCAAAATACCAATGGCAAATCAACTTAATAAACACCATTTTGGTGAGAGTTACTTCTTGTGCATTTTATGTGAATCCACATGTCAACATTCCTTTTGTAAATGAAGAGAAAATACACAGGTTATATGCAAGTAATATATCATTGTATTTGAAAATTGGTGCACTTTTAGTTTTCTAAATGAAAAGTCATCACTGCCTGAACATGGGACTTTACATGACATGTAAACATTTTTAATTTGATAAGTGTAACATTTTTGGGACGAAACAAAACTAAATCGAGTTTTAGCTCATATTTATCTCAAGTCTCAGTACTTAGAATCCTTTTTTTGTCTTTCTTTAGCATAGTTTGCTTTTTCTACAAGAATGCTTCTAGTTCAGACATATAAGCTGTGTTGCATGAACAGCATTGGTAAGGTCCATGCATGGAAAGCCATTTAAAAAATATTTTAATGTGTTTTTATCTGTTTATATCCAAACTCTATCTTAATTTTCTCGGCTGACAGTGATATGTAAGTGGCTACGATTTGTTGGTATTTATGAGAATAATTCTGCCGCATAATGTTAAGTCCCACTGGTAACCACACAACCCCAAAGCTCAAATGAGGAGAAAACTGAACCCCTGTCAACTTATTGAAAGGTCTGCGTTCTACCCATTAAGCGACTGGGTAGCAAGAAGTTCGTTAGCCAGATGAGGTGTAGCAAATTGTTGCTTTGGGACCAGGGTTGTAGACCATTGCAGTAACTGAAAAAAGTTATTATATAGATCTTATATAT
>JBBKCR010000034.1:11340038-11363527 GCA_037577295.1 Ladigesia roloffi | reverse complement strand
TCGACTCCAACCGACGATCCAACCCAGTTGGATCGCCCATACGACGTCGTATCATGGCGATCCAACTGATCGGACATGCTGGAGCAGTATCAGTATGAATCAGGCTTAACGCAATGCAAACATCAGTAAGTTCAATCGCCTACTACATATATTGTTCCCCACATATAAACCAACTGTAAAAGGTATTCAAGGAAGATGTAAACTTTCCCGCCTGACCCACACAAAACCCTCAAATGTAGACCCTCGGCGCAAAAACATTTTTCCCGTGGGTCCTGCAGACATTCCGCCCCGTTGCAGACCTCTACTTTAATCTCGCCCCTGAACTGGACGTCCTCACTCAACTATATCTACCAAGTAGGGGTGTGCAGAGCGGCCGCTATTCGTATCTGTATTTGTTAAAAGGGAAAATTATTCGTATTCATATTTGTATTTGCATTCGTGTAAAAATCATAATGCAGCACGCAAACAACGTCAGAATCTCCTCCTGAACTTGAGGGTGTGATGGGGGGAGGGGGCGGGGAACCGGAATATCTAAAAGGGGGGCGTCCCGAATACAAATATTTTTGTCGGAATACGGTTTTTGGAAAAAACGCTATTTGTGCCGAATCCGAATATTGTATTTGTATTTGTCTCCACCCCTACTACCAAGGCACCACAAAGGATAAGAACCTGAAATACCCTAAATACCTTTTCCTCTGAGAGCTGTTTCTGACTGAAACATGATTCTATTAAATAATAATGAACTAAAATTTAGAGACATGTGTTTTTTATTAGACCCTCTCCGAAGACCTTGAAGGCCCTTAGGGTTTCCCGCTAGTAGGAGATCAGTCACTACATATTTGATGTCCAGAATTTGCTTCTTTAGACTCTGGAGCTAAAATCAACTTTAAAGGTTGACTGTATGTCTGAACAGATAACTCACAACCAGTCAGCGGCAAAAGCAGCACCTTTCATGAAGCTGAAAGTGTAAATAGAACTGACTGAACTAAAGCACTGGCAATAAGGGTCACATCATTTTACATTTGAGCCTGTTATGTAAAGTGTAGCCAAGTACATAACAGATCATTTTTTCATTACTTAAACCCATATGCAGTCCGTTTGTTCGCCTGCCTCTCATTTATACTCAGAGATAAACATAAACTGAGACCAGGGGCACTAGCTGGTAATCCAGAACATTAGGACATTTATTTGGACTTGGCATTGACTGTGGTTCAGAGTCTTGCTTCTGATGACAATAAGCAACTCATGACAAGCTAATATTTAGCCCGAGTAAATATATATATGTCAAGTATATAGATATGTGTCAAATAAAAGTATGTGAACATTTCCTTTTGGAATTTTTTTCTGCATTACTTGATTTGATGTGATCTTCATCTAACTCAAGGAATTTCTGACTTCTCATGTCTTTATGGAGCACGACTATAAAAAACCTATAGTCCTTGTGGAAAACTAAACAAATTAATTGGAGTCAGAGGTCAGCAAACCTAGAGTCTTGTTAAATAATTGAGTTTGGGTGTGTGGGCTAGCGCTACTCTGACTTATTAAAAACCACAGGAGTTTGTGCTGCAAAAGAGGAATTGAACATCTACAGTGGGGCAAACAATCTACAACTAGATAAAGACACTTTGGGAGTGTCTTTCTCTCTCTCTCTCTCTCTCTCTCTCTCTACATACCAATACAGATTCTGAAATAATACATTAATATTAGCATTACTTTTGTTGAAATTGTGCTGCTTTTCTCTTAATAGAAGAGCAAATATACACACAACTGCACTGAATTTAAAGACATTCCAAAGCAGCAACAGCTGTAAAAACAATTTTGGCTGATTAATTTAAATAGTTCAAGTTTTCTGTCCATTTTAGCAGCAACAAAAAAAGAGTTAAACTATTCATGCATTCATTTTCTACCCCTTTATCCTGCACTCGGGATGCGAACTACCGTCATTAGGAAACTCTGAGTGATAGAAAGTAGCCAAATAGATTAGTGGCTTTTTTTAAAAAAACAAATAGCTCAAGTTCAGGGCAAAGAGACGTCAGCTTCAGCCTGAGTGCACAATGTTTAAATCTTTATAAATGCACTTTTTGTTAATTTCACATATAATCCCTTTAAGTTCCAGTTTAAAGCGCCAGTTAAAATGCCAGTATTCATTTAATATTGGATTTTGACATCAAATTTCAAAAGAGTGTGGCTTGAACGGGGTTAAGGAAAGAGACTTCGTGTAAATTAGAAAAATGTCGGGCATTTTGTAGTTTGAAGTGCAGTTGGAAAAGTCTGGGTGCACCGCAGAGATTTTAACCCCTGAAAGGAGAAGCACCAGGCGCTGGTCTGCATATTTATTTCTAATAATTCCATGTATATATTATTACATATTATTTTGTGTTCAAGTTAAACAAAATCTGTTTATTGTATATGCTTAAAAATTCTAATTAATAAAATGGACGCCCCCCATTTGCATCTGAACGCCCCCCTCTCAGCTGTCAAATTCTCAACGCCCCTGAAACGCCCTCAGGGGGGCGCTACCGCCCCATTGAGAAATGCTGCTATATCCGAACCCGATACCAATAACATATCAGATCAGGCCCATCTCTTAATCAGGAGATTCAGGAGACTGAACATGTTCACAGATATCTACAATGTCTGGAACTTCATTTGAGCTGCTTTTAGAGATGCGGCACCACACACTTCTAAAGAACTAAAACGTTGCAGGGATTCAGCCAGTCTATCATATGGGATGCCAGCGCCGCAGACAGTAACGATCGAGGGAATACACGTCGCCTCTGAAAGTTCACAGAAATCAAACAGAGGGCGTTTTAATTTGGGAGTGATTTTGTCACCCGAAAAATGAATTTGGCGTGCAAGATACAATTTTTAAAAAAAGTTTTATATAGCACTTTTCAGCAGCACCCAAGGCCATCTTACAGAAGCCTCGGAATCACATAATCAATACAGGAGGAAAAAACAACTGGAAAAGAGAGAAAGTATCAACTGGAGAGAGAAGGAGAAAGAAAGTACGGAGAGAAGATGGGGGTTCTAAGCAGAGTCCAGGAGATTGTGGTCCATAATTAATGAACCTGGTGCTAGAAGATCTGCCCCCAGCAGTCACCGATCTGGAATTCGAGACAGACATCAACGTCTCAAGATTTAAGGATTCAGACCGGGTTGTAGAAGTGCCGGGGGCTCAAATAGGAGAGTATTATCCTAACACTGTGTGTGTGAAGGCCTTCAGGTAATCTCAAATTTAATCTGGCTCTCACTGAATAGCACTGATTTATTGATAAGACTGTCATCCATAAACAGTGTGTCTGAGACCACATAAACTAAGCTATTCGTGACTGAAGTGGTTTGAGTTGTGGGCAATTATTTATGTATAATAAATAGGAATAATAAGAAAACCCCTATAAAACTATAAAAGTCCCACCAGGTTCTTTACAATGATGGTGATACAAACCAGTGTTTATGTACACAGTGCAGCTATAGACATTTCATGCTACATTTTTAAATGTTTTAATGTTTTATGCTAAAAATGGTAACATTCACAATAACTTTTACACATTCAATAAGTACATTTCTGGAAAAAAAATCATTGTAAATTGACCAATAGGAATTGTCCAAAGTGACTTTTAAAAAAAACTTCCAGTGACCTCCTGTAAAGCAAGAATATTGTGCAGACTGCGACATTATGTAAAGTTTGTAAATGACATTGCCAGTCAAAATCCTTATGCCACTTATTATATCACATAGAAGTAAATGTTACTTATAACTGTTTTGTCTCATAACGGTTTGTGAAGGCGCTCTTAGGGCTGACTGAAAGACTTCCAGCTCCTGTCACGCCTGCTGTGAACGATTCGGAACTGGAGCACTTCTCTGGAACTGAGCGTTTCACACCAAACCCACTCCAAATAAACTCATTTACATCTTAACCATTTGGCCTTTAGCAGCAGGTTTAGGGACAGGATTGCTCGGTTAAGATAAGGCTGAAAGATCATTTGGCATGTGGCTTCTTTACGGAACTTTAACCGCACAGCCCATGCACGGCTGCGCTTCTGGACTTTGGCAGGAGTGTGGAAACCAGATGGCCTGGGAGGAATCTGCAGAGCCTGGCCTGCTGACACACCAGGCCACAGATAAGGAGAGAAGCTTCTGGTGTGGAAATCAGGAGACAGGAAGGAAAAAAAGCGGATAGCACCAACACACACACACACACACACACACACACACACACACACACACACGCAAACACATACACACACACAGTACAAGCACACATCAAATAAGTGAGAGTGAAAATGATAAGACGACAACCAGAGGGAAGACAAAACAGGATGACAAAAGCGCACAGGGCCTTCAGAGCTGTGGCTCAGGGCATCTTACCCTCAGATCCCACCTCACAACCCCCACAATGCTTGTTAAGGGTAAATATGTCCCTTGCCTGTGTGATGTATGGCTTTGGCTGTTGTGTGAGTGTAAGTCAGACAGCACTCCCCTGCTAACCCACCGTTCCCACCCCACTGCTGGGGACGTGGGGTCTGTCTCTGGATATCGAGCTCTGGGCCTGACGAGCCCCTGATGGCTCCCTTGCTGTTTACCCTCTCTACCTCTGTTTACTGCCACAGAACAGAGGCATTTCCCACCACCACACAGCATTCTAGAGCCCTGCACCCTGGCCATGGCCAGGAGAGGGGAGAGGGGGAGAGAGATAGAAAGAGGGAGGAAGAGAGGCAATAGATAGAGAGGACGGGTAGGTGAATGGATAGCTAGATAGATATCAAACAACCGTGTATGTGTGTGTGTGTGTGTGTGTGTGTTTATATATATATATATATATATATGTATCAGTATGTCTTTATATAAGGTAAGAGAGGGTACTCGACAGGGTCCCCAAACATACAGTCAAAAAATAACCAGAGACAGGTTTTTAGAAAAAGACGAAAGTGATTTCGCTTCACTCGTGGCTTCTGTATTAAATTGATGGTGTGTTTTGTCAGTGTGATGCCATAAGGGGAACCCATTGGGGTTTGGGAAACGAAGATGGCTTGCAATGAGGAAAGGGTCAAAACTGGAATGCTTCAAAAGCTGTTAAGGTGCATATCTATATATGTTGTCCAAAATGGTATTTGCGTGTGTGTGTGTGTGTGTGTTTGTGCAAGTTTAACAATTTCCAAACCTTTCCTTGTGACAACCTCATGTTTAAAATGGCCTAGTCTTTACTTTGTCTAAGCAGTCCTTAAAATTCTTAATCTGAATGATTTTTTGCTTTTCATGACAAGGACTAGTGCTAATTTAAGAAATCACATTGGTGAAAGCTGAAAAATATTTTAATATACATTAATTTTATAACATTTGGGGAGTGTAAACAGGAGGCGGCCATTTTTGTCCACGAGGACGCTGAGTGGGAGTTTTATGAACTTTGCTTTCCCTGCAAAAATGAACCAATGCATAATAATCAGTGTTGTTGTTAATCAGTTCCATATCTCAGACTGTACTATTAGTAACAAGAAAATCCAGCAACTTTGAGAATATAAAAAATACAAGAAGTTGTTTTCTAACAAGTGCATCGTGCAAACAAACTGGTATTTGAAGGATAAAATTTTTTTAAAAGAATTGAAATTTTATACTTATGACAGTATTGATGTTAATTAAACACTTAAGTAAAAATAGCAAAAAAGCATAAATATAATAAAAATCACAGACTTCATCTGTTGGCGGCCATTTTTGGTCACAAAGACGCTGAAAGGGTAGTAAAAACGAGGACAGCCAGAGGGATATTTGAATCAAATCAGGTGCTGCTGATGGAACTAAACCAATGTATACAAATGCTAGAGTCAGGAAACTTTATAATGTTTTATAACCAAAACTCTAGCACAGTCCATTTACAAGGAAGTTCAAGAAAAAGCCTGAATAAATGAATGTAGGAAATTATGAGTGCAGATGCTTCCAGGCAAGTGTTCTGCAAGATACAATTAAGTCATTAACATCCTAATATGCTCTGCGGTGTGTATAAACATGCTGATCTGTGGGAAAGACATCAGTAAATAGGCGTGGTGATTTAAGACCATCTGTGAAGTCTTTAGTTTGGTATGTAAGGGAAAATGGAGTAGTCACTCATAAAGAGGGATATTACATTACATCTGCAGTGCGACATCCTTGCCAGATCCCATCAGAACACTAACTCCAGACTCTGCCACACAACACCTCCTAAATCCCAGATCTAATTCACCTACGTTCTAATCACTGGATCCCTATTAATGGGCATAAATACCTCAGAATTTGTGAGGTTTTGTTGTGGACTTTCCCAGCATGCCTAGCATGTTTTGTATCTTGTTATTTGATTTTTCCTGATTTGTATTCGCCTGCCTGTATTTCTGGATTTTGATTACTGGCTCTCAGCTTTTGTTTTTTTGCGGATTTGCTTTTGCATTACTGGACTATTAGGACTGCACTCTTGTTCTCGACACTTCGGTAGGATGATTCGGCATTGTTTGCTAACTGGACTGCCATTTTGGAACTCTGCCAGTATCTTTATTTTGTAATCTGCTGCTTCACAGAATAAATCTTGGTGCCTGTTTGACTCCGCTCTCGGGCCTATCTTGGTCTGAACCTGACAATGATGAAGATGAATTACCATTTTAGACGAGGTTGTAGGTAAAACCATAGAGGCATGTCAACAGAGATGTGAAAAAAGTGATACAGACAGATCATCACCATGTTCTGGGAGAGTGTAAGTGCAATGGGTGGGTGGGGGTAGTTGCCTAGTGGGTAAATCACTTGCTTGTGCACCTAATGATCTCAAAGTTGCAGGATCAAACCTCCCCTACTTTCTCCCATTGTGTCCTTGAGGAAGACACTCAGGCCTGAACTGCTCCAGAGGGATTGTCCATTTCCTACCTCTAATGATTGTAAGTGTGTCTGGATAAGAGTGTCTGCCAGATGGCACTTTCTTTTCTTTTATTAACGCACACTCAAAACACTGTTTGAAAAGTTAATGTAAATGTTGGACAGACATGTTAGACAGTGCTCTCTAAACATCAGTACTATCAGTAGAGTTGCAGACGCATGTAGCATCTACCACGTTGGTTTTCTTCTATAATGAATCAACCACCTGTACGTTTGAGTGCACAAGAGGAAAAACAATAAATGCCAGCCGGTATGTTTCTTGGGGTCAGTCAGACCGCTTACTGAAGCATATGGATTCTAAAAGAACTGGTATAAATAATGTAAATGCACGATGCAATATGATGTACCAGAAAAAGACTTTGAATGTTTGTGAATGCGTGGGTCACTTGGGTTTCTATTGCAACCCGTTTGATCTGATTCCTGGAGCATTTGGGACCCTGAACCTCTCTGAGACGAATGTGTGAGGCACATATAAATTTTCTAGTGTTGATTCTCTGAACAGAGTCTTGCCCATTGTGACGCAACAGAAGTTTGGAGAGTGTGGATCTAATACCCTGCTGAGGGCAAGGTAGCACCAGCGCTCAGGAGAACTGCACTGGAAAACTGAAATTTAGTTCCGAACTTTCCCTGAAAAAACACCAGATTATGATTGGATTTGTTACAAAAGGGGATAATTTTGTTTGGACGCAGATGTTTGCTAGAAAAAGTGAAATATCCCTTCAAATACCACCATCAGAACGAAAGGGCAAACTCACCGAGAGATGTTGAAATCAGTCTCAATTTCAAGCCTTGGCTCCTGAATCTCACATTCTTACTAAAAATGTAATTCAATGAAATATTAATTAATATCAAAACAATCATGAAGAAGAAACGCACATAGAATGGAATAAAATGGAAAAGCTTGGAATCCACTTGAATGAAAGTACATAGAAACAAAACGCAAACTTACAGCCAGATTTAAATGAAATGTACTGCCCATATAGTTGGAGAAGTTTTGTTCATGAATTTATTAGACAGTGGAGGGAAACCACGTTTTAACCAAGAGCATTTTTAGGTGGATGTGGATGTATGAGAGGGGTTTAGGTTTGGTGCATGGGCATATCTTAGATTTAACTTCAAAGCTTTAGAAATTCAGTTAGATAACCTTCAAAAGAAATCCTTTATCACTTCTGTGTGTCTCCAGACATGCCTCGTGAGAAGACTTCTCTCAGATAATGAGTGTGCTTTGTGGAGGAAAACTTCTTATACCATACGCTGTATGGAATGTTCTTTAAAGGTTGGAGTCTTGTGCCCTGAATTAACAATAAACGTTGTGTGATGGTTCATTCTATTGTAGTGAGGTGGAGCTGCTCCACGCATTTCTATGGCAGTCAGCCTCAACATTAAATTTCAATGAAACACTGTTAACTTGGGTCGTGTTCAGCAAAGGGAGAACACCTGGGGAGCGAGGAAATTGATGTCATTTGATGGTTCTGGAACTCTTCAATAGTGTTAGCGCTTGTATTGTCTTTTAACGTGGCTGAAATGTCGATTTCAGGGACGGACTCCAGCACAAAGTGTCTCTGAACAAAGGCAGCCACAAACTGTACAGTCTAACACATTTTATTGTTTATCTTAATGTTCCAGATTGTGCTACTCAAGCTTTAGCTATTTTACTGTTCAAGTGTAATACATTTTATTACAAGTAAAGACCTGTAGTTATGCTTTGAGGGTACAAAACTAAACCTTTACTGAGAACCTGCACCCATCCATATCTGAGACTCCGATCCTTAGCTGGGTCATGGAGGGTCCTGGAGCCAATCCAAGCAGTCACAGGGATAAAGGTAGATAAAAGCCAGGACAGGTTGCCAGTCCATCACAGAGCAAACACACATTCACACGTTTGGGCAATTTAGAATGTCTAGTCCACCTGACTTGCATGTATTTAGGCTATGGGAGGAAAATGAAAGATCCTGGTGGAAACACATATAGCAGGACCTTGGCCATCCCAGACAGGAATAGAACCCTTCAGGGCCCTTCAGTGATAACCACTGCACCACTATGCCACCCACCTACTGACAATCTGGAGTCTTCAAATGTATAGCCAGTGTTTATACACATCCACTATGTGCATATGCACATACAAAAAGTGTAGGTTTTTAGAAGTTGTTTAACTGTCAATACTGTCCAGGCACAAATGCATGTTCATAGTAGCTTCAATTTATGTAATGGTGGCAAAATCCCCTGCATTCTAATGTGAAACTACATTGTACTTTGTTGGAGTACCTGCATAATCGTTAGCTTTAAAAAACCTACACTACAAAAAATGTTGTGTTATAACAAGGCATGCTGGAAGTAAGATCAAAGAATTTGCCTCTTTTCTAATGTCACCATGAAAGAAAACAACATCTGATTTGTCCTAACAGTGACCTTTTAACCATAAAACTGTTTATGCTACAACTGCACAGAGACAAGAACACTACAAAATAGAAGTCAATGGAAAAGTCAACGTAAAACTCTCCAGAAGTACTTAGCACTAAACACACTATGTGAAGAAAACATCAGATAAAAGCACTCCAAGTTTGTGCAAAAATGTATACTGATGTGAACGGGGTTCTTTGCATTTTGCTCAACTCATGACAAAAGCATTAGTGGGCGGAGAATGTATAGGTCAGCTGGAGCTCAGTCTCTGTTGTTATGTCTCATACTTCTGAGCCAATTCCCTCTGAGGGAAAATCCCCGCCAACTGCCCCTGACAAAAGAGGACAGATTTCCTGCATGTAATCCCATCCATCCAGTCTTTTCATTCTGGAGGATCCTGCGGTGTCGGGTGAGCCCAGTGGAACCTGTGCACCGGGTTTTTTTTTATTTTATCAAAAGGATTTGCCAAAGCTTGTGCATATGAACTGGCGCTATTGAAAGCTTTGCATTGTACCAGTGGGGTGCAGGAGAGGATATGCTCCCAGCAGGAGGAGCCCTGGTTGGGGGGGGTGGGGGGTGGGTATCTTCCCAGGAGTCCTACCTGCAAGACTATCACTTTCTTGACCCATTCATTAAACCACCCCTTTTATAACCACAGGACACCCGAAAACATCACTCTATGAGTAACATTCCCTGAAAAGGTCCAATCTGCCTACATTCTGCGAGCATCTCCCTCGGGTGGAGGCTCGAGAGGCTTAGGTTAAGGAGATCAGGAGAAACTTACTTAACAAAAGGATTGTTTGCTGCCTCTTGTAGAGATTTGGGCACCCAGAGGTTAGAAGGAATTGAGAAAAGCCCCAGACAGGCCCGTCTTTTTGTGTCAAGGATTATGTAATTAAGTAGATAATTGACAGAGCACGGGCTTTGGCTGAGATGCTAGGAAATGTCGGCCCCCAGAAATTCAACGCGCGAGTTTCGTCAGTCCAGATTCTTCCGTACTTCCAGGTCCATGTCAAGCGGTCAAGTGCTAATCGAAGTTTTACCGAATGCATGAATGAGCAAATATTCAAATTGGAGTGACGCCCTGGACCAGCTTGGTCATTTAGCATGAAGAGTGCTGCGCTAAAGGCCAACTCATTTATTGACCACTGTCATGGAAAATGAAATAACACATTCAAAGGTCAGAAAGAGGCCATTGTCACTGCTAATAGTGAGGGGGATTCCCAACCCCCACCCACTCTCACAGTCCTTCACCCCACCTGGCAACTAGAATAAAGGAGCCTATGTGCATTTGAATTGAAAAAAGACTGATTACCACTAGCTACTCTATGCAGCTGTTCAACTGGCAACTACCCAGCTTTTAGCAGGAGGAAATACTTTGCCTCAGACATTGGACAGCAATAGCCCACTTGTATTTAAACCTTGGGCCTTTTTGTCTTTACACTAAGTGGTAGAACTCTGGAATTAAAAAAAGGCACATCTATTAATCAAAGGTTGTTATCGGGCCTGCATAAATGAAACTCATATGCAAATACCAAAAGCCTTTTTGTGGGAACACAGAGTAAGATTAATTGTGGACGTATCTCACATCCTCCTTTCAGGCAGAGTCATAATGCTGCAACTGGGACAGAATAAGAGAAACAGTAATGGAAGCTACATCAGTAAAATGTAGGGCTGTGCCTTATGCCTTTGAGGTAGCTCCAGTTATCTTTTTGCTATAAATCATGTTGGCGAACTCCAAATAGGACCTCCCAGGACATATCCATAACCGTAATTCATTACATCTTAAGGCAAAGTGCTATAAATGCAGTGTAAACAGAAACATGGGAGTAAATCTTCCCTTCTTGAGCAAAAAAAAGCCGTTCAGACTCCACAGCTCAACAGTTTCGGGTTTGAGCTCGTCACACCAGATTATGTGATTTTGAATAGACTTTCCAAATAGGCAGCTTTCCTAATACCTCTGCAACTGTTCGAAATGAGAGGACGTCTGGGGTAATTTTGAGAGAATCAAAGAACATTTTAATGATAAATATAAACAGTCGCACAGGGCGGGTTTAACGTTCATTGTGGAGAGGTCTTTGCAGTAGTAGTGAATACAACCAGGGGTCAAAATTTTTATAAAACAAATTATAGACGTCTTATTTACTGACAAGAGCCACAATTGGACATGCATGTGTCTTTATATGCAAGTTCTTACTGGGCCCTTTTGGCTTCATAACAGCCTCCATGCATGAATGGGCTTGAAAAATGCTTT
The DNA here is from genome assembly GCA_037577295.1 of Ladigesia roloffi. NCBI lineage: Eukaryota > Metazoa > Chordata > Actinopteri > Characiformes > Alestidae > Ladigesia > Ladigesia roloffi. The sequence goes on along the minus strand of JBBKCR010000034.1, from coordinate 11,351,979 downwards.
AGGCCACAAGTAAGACATTAGTAAAATCGTTCATTAATGACCGGGTTGCGTGAATTTTTATGGTATTTAAATATTTGGACATCTGGTTCCATTCACAAACATTACGAACTACCCTGATTAATCTGAGTAGTGCATTTCACATCAAACAGCTTAATTTTTTATTGTATCAACTTATGTAAATTTGTAACATTTTGTGGGATCCCCTTAAGTTTGTGGGTTTTCCACAGTTGTCCAGTTAAGACCAATTGCTTTGGCATTTCTAAACTTGCGACTGCTGGTATGTGTACACGCATGTGAAGAAAAATATATGAAAGCTGTTTTTTATTTTCAAAAATTCAAAAGACAAAAAGCACACATTTGTAAACATTCAGTTTTAATCACTTGTTTTCACACTTGCACTTTGCCCCATAAAGCTTCAATTCTATTTTTGCCACTAGCGGCATGATCGACAGTCACCCATCTCGTTGCCTGGCCGTTGATGAACAGGCAAAATGAGGCCAGTAAGTCAATCCGCCATCTGAGTTATTGATGTGAAAATTAATTACTGAAGACAATTTCATTCCTCCAGTCGCGGACAGATACAGTACGTCCTCCCAAAACTCTATAAGGTCAACAGAGTGGGTCGGAGCAGACACTGTGATTGATTGGCCAGAGTAATTGTTTGTTTAAGATAAGGAGGAAAAACAGCAGAAAGGTCAACAATCATGGGTTATCTCAGCATTATCACACTCTCTCCCCGTCGAGAAGGACTTCCAGCGCATGTTCTGGGTGCGGCCACATTTAAAACCAGTCTCTACAACAGCCTTCTGGAATACTGGTTTACATAAAAAATAAACATTAAAAAAATTCATAGGGGATAATGCACTCCAACACATGTACAATATATTCTCAATATAAAATCCTATATACAGGTTCCTTCACATTTAAACAGTTGTTTTGAACACATCTAGATGTCAAACTTCCACCGGAAGCAAAACGCATTTCAGTGCTGCCAATAAATGCTGCCTTAAACAAGAAAATATACATAAACACGTAGATCCTTGAAAACGTCATGGTCTTCATGGTCTCTGAAGTTCTTTAGATGTAGCTTCTGAGCAAAATTGAGCCAAACACACTGAACAGAGTAAAAACGAAACAAAACAAAACAAAGAAGTCCTCAAAATAGAAACAAAAGAAGCAACGGTAGGCCCAGGAGAACCTGGGACATGGGTGTTACTGGTGCATTCGAATGAATCCAGCGCACTTCCTCCTGAGAGTCATCTGCAAAGCAAAGCGAATAGAAAGACACAATGAATGCATGGAGGAGCATACAGTGCGTTTGACATGCGACTTGCTGGGGAAATGGGACCATTAACACATGCTTAGACCTAAAATACAGGAACACCCCCCAACCCCCCACCTAAACCAATGGGTGTGCTGAAATGAAGCGCTAGCCGGTGGGGATTCTCAGCCCTATTTGGTCAGTGGATGAGGTGTGAATTCCTCTTGATGGTCTATTCTGGACAATATCTGATAAAGCTCGTTTCAGCTCCGAGACGGACGCTCCATATGCCTCCGGCTATCACAATATTGATGGAGACGGATAAACGTCTGGCTGTGCTGCTATGAAGTGGGCGGGAAGGAGGATTATATACACTGAAGCACAAAATGCAGTCAAACACCCAAAGGCCTCTGATGCCTCAGTGAATGTACACACAGCATAGGGAGGAGTAACTGGAGGAAACTTTATTAATCCCACAGGAAACCGCTAATGTTACGACTACACGGACACACACAGACAAGAACAATATAAAGTTAAAATTAAAACTTTGTACTAAATACACTATGCCTGGAGTTACTCTCTATACTGAGTGTAACTGACATAAGCAGTGATATACAGGACTACTGCAATTAACATACAAAGACAATTGCACATAAGATATTACCTGGAATTTTTCGGCACTTAATAAGCATTCCGAGTTTTAGTGCACATGTTAACAGCCAGGCATGAGGACGGCCTGTGTGTCTACGTGCCTCCATGTGAAATTTACCTACTTATGTCAGTATTATATCCTACTGATCTTGACTATGTGCGACTTCTAACTACAGTTTGTGTTACTAGTAAATCCCTTAACTGTAAGTTACACATAGATAGTATTTATACCCAGAATTTGTGCATTTCAAACTGAGTTTTCTATATGTTTAATACTGTTCTTGTCTTTGTGTCTCTGTGCAGTTGTAAAAGAAGCAATTTTCTCAGATCAATAAGGTTTTATTCCGATTAAAATATGTAAATAAGATCCTACAAAACCAAGTGAGACACAGAGGCAGCGGCTATAATTAGAGTCTCTCTATTGCTGCCATAATTATACCTGGTGCAGGTTGAAATAAACCAGAGAGAACGCAGAGAGATAATGATATAAATCTGTAAACATACCACAGTCCTCATGAAAGACCTCCGGGAAGCAGTGCAGCACCCCGTATCCACATCTACAGTAGGAGCAGCCCTTCTGTACCCACTCCCCGTGTGGAATAACCCCACAGTTCCTGTGCAAAGACAAAATGCATTGTTGTTAAATTCTGCCTACTCCAGCAGATCTGTGGTTGTGGTGGCAGCACAGTTATTCTTTCACTTGCCTGGCACGTTCATCGTACTCGCAGGTTCGTCCGGAAAAGTGCTTGGGGCAGGCGCAGAAACTCCCCAGGATGCAGGTGCCCCCGTTCTTACAGCAGCTGCGACTCTGCTTAGCACCTTCAGAAAACAAACAGTAAAGTAAAACCACTGGTTGTGAATAAGCCCAAAGGAGGATGACGCTTTTTGGCCAAGGATGTTTGGAACCTCCTGGTTCTTCAGAAGCATTTTTCGTCTCAATACAGGAACTCCCTTTAAAAGGCCTCTCTCCCCAAACGCACAAACTTAAATTAAGGATGCAATACTTAGTACCATGAAGAACCTCTCAGAGGAACCTTTCTATTGAGAATCAATTCTTTAAATGAGATGCAGGAGGACAGAAATCCTTCTTGAACCGCCACATTAGGTAAAAAGCCATAAGTTCAAGTCCAGAACCATTCAGGAGGCCTTATGGTTTAGAATACACACACTGGATCCCAATGGCCAACTTGGAGACACCAAACCTTGCAGCTTATGCATGGACTGGGGATTAGTTGGGGTGGTGACTGTGGGCTAGAATGTCCCAAAAAGTGCAATTAGGTCTCTTAAAAACAAGCACTTTAAATGAGATGCAGGAATGTGAAATCCTTCCAGGAGCCTCAGGAACCTTCAGGCAGTTTTATATCAGTTACATTTTCACCCCTCTATAGCCATACATCCAACACTAAAACCTTTCAGGAGAAATTATGGATTTGAATGTATGGCCCCATTGGACGCCAATAGACCATCCTGGAGACACCAAATTCAGCAGCTGATACTGGCGATTAGTTGTGATGTTGGCTGTGGTCTGGAAAATCTCCACCCCTGGGAAAAGGCCCAATTTAAACCCATCACTTACTTCCAGTGAGTCCAATAAAAGGTAAAACAGGTCCAGGGTCGCGGTTCTGATGGTCCGCGGTCGGATTCATTTCATTTAGCTGATTCAGGAATTCGCCGTGCTGATCAGGCCTCCCGGACACTTTAATTTTCCCGCATTCTGCTCCTTCACAGCCTTCTGGAGGAATAACGTATAAAAACAGGTTAAAACAATAAAAGTGGATACATAAATGAACACTGTATTAAAAATGGAAGACGCACAGCAGGTTAACACTGTAAAAAGTCTTATGGGGCAAAATAGTTTGGCTGGTTCTTGTAAAACACACAAAAAATTAATATAACAATAAAAATGTAACAGACCAGGTGCTGCTATTTAAAAAAACAGCTAAAATCCTATTAAACCAGCAGCTACTGCTGTTATACAGCAACTGTATCAAAACATAGATCCCTAGACAATAGTACTAAAAAAAGAAAATACATGAAAAAAAACTAATAAAAACAAAACCGGAACATACTTAACTGTTGCCATAAAAAGATAAACATAATGATATTGTAAAACTACTGTAACACCTGGCTTAAACTTACTTTATCAAAATAAAAGTTTAAGAAAATCCCACAGAAAATAGAATAGCAGTAAACTATGGGAATAAATAAAAAAATATATAAAAATAAAAATGGAATAACTCCTATTAATAATTTATATTAAAAAGTCCTATTAAAACTACTGTAACAGCTGACTTACACTTACTATATCAAAATAAACTAAATAAAAAGGTAAATAAAAATTACATTGACAATAAGAAATAGCAGTAAAGAGAACAAACAAAAATATGTTTATACAGAATTAAAGCTATTAAAAGGGATTTCAAATGAACGTATTAAAACTACTGTTACAGTTGGCATACACTCAGTTAAAAAAAAAACTTAATTAAGAAGAGTCAAAAAGTTATATTATCAATACAGTACAGTTCAACAGAAAATGAATTTATATTTGGTACACAGTTATCATTTTAAAATAGATAATAAAAGTGAAAACGGGGAAAATACATTTAAATAAGTTACCTGCTCCTACTGTGAGGGTCTGCCAGGCGACTGCAGCAGAGAGCAGGACCCTGAGGGAAGTGGACACACTTATTTTAACACACGGGAAAAATGGAAGTCTGTCGATTTGGAGAAAGTGAAACAACTCGTTACCTGAACATGGAGCTCCTCATTCCTACTCACTATCAGCAGCAGACACAGAACAGTCCGGGATCTGGGTCAGTTCAGGTCACATAGGGTAAAACGAGCAGAATCAAAACATAAGGCCATTTAAAACATCAGCCACGGAGACCGGGTGGACCCGGCCCCACAGCCTCCTGATTGGCTGTTGACTTGCGTAACCACGCCCATCAACCAATTGTTCAATAACGGTTCGCTATTGACGCTCCATTCACACCTGCGGCCCCACCCACCTCCCTCAACACCCCCACAACCACCATCACCAACCACAAGACTTAACAGCTTTATTCACTTTAACGTAATTGGATTTTGTTTATTTGTTTGGCTTTTAAAAATAAAAACAGTTAAATTAATGGGTTCATATTAAACTTCATTTTCATTACTTTTTACACCCACCCCCCCCAAAAAAACAAAAACAAAAACAAAAAAACACTCTTAACCACACACAGGCACACACACACATTTTGGTTTGCTTTTCAGTATGATTCTCATTTGAATGTTTGCACATGATGCTTTATTAAGACACTTTTTTGCCTTATTTATTTTAATTATAAAATACACAAACAAGCAAATAAATAAATAAATAAATAATTGCTAGTATTTACACTGTATTTGAATTTCTCATAAAGAAAATGTCTATTATAAAATATGTCTGGTTCCATTGATTTACACTGAAAATGCTCATTTTTACTCCTGTGAACTCACTTTTTTTTTGCTTATATATGCAAGTGAGCCTGTTTTCAAACATCATTTTCAAACCACTTATTAATGTGACAATCACACATTTGTTTATAGCGCCTGTCTTCGTTGAAAATGTCGAGGCTGAATGAAACCTCATTAAAAGACGTGTGAGATATGATTCTCCCGGGTGTAAAAGGAAAAAGAGAATAAAAAAGAGAGAATATAAAACCCTGATCATTTGATGAATAGAAAGCAAGTCCGTCTCTCTGTGGGAGGGCGAGAGAGATAAAGAGAGACAGAGAGAGAGAGGGGGAGAGAAAAAGAGAGAATGAGAGAGAGAGAATGAGAGATAGTGAGAGGAAGGCAGGTGAGATCTGCAGATGATAAATTGAGCTGGGAATGAGCTGAAACCCTCTGAGCAAACTTCCACTCAATAAGAGAAAACCTGCATTAAAAGTTGTGCCGCCTCTGGTTTCAGACGCCTCTCAGGCCCAGAACGGGCACCTAATTAGAAAGAGTGTAATAGAGATAAAGGCGACTGAGGGCCTTCTTTGTTTTGTTTACCTTCCTGAGCAAATACATCTTCATTAAGACCACAAAAACACTGCAGTGTCCCTTTAACTCTTAGTTAATAGTTTTGTGATGGTCATGCAGTTGGCATGAAGACTTTCTTCTCAAACTAGGAGAACTGAGGCGAATTTATTCACCTCCCCCTCCAAAACACACTCTGTTCTTCTGGGAAAAAAATAGGTTGGGATATTGGAAGACAGGAATCTGAATGCTTAAATAAAATATAAGAAAGAAAGAGAGTAAATTAATTGTATTATTATATTTAGTATTAACATATTTAACGATTATATTAAGCAACAGCAAAGACAACATGTTATAATTGTTATTAGTAGCATTCCAATGGTATTTGATGATTATTGACATAATGTTAAAAATAAAAACAACACCAAACAACAATACTAATTATAATAATAACAATAACGATAATTAGGAATGATATTAGTATTGTTGTTGAGAATGAACACTAGGGTTGTGGGTATGCAAACATTAAAAATGAATAATGAAGTCATTAAAGAACATAATTAAGTTTGTTAGATATATTTTTAGCGGAGCTGGTTTTCACAGAGATGACCTGCATCCCCTCTAATGATGCTTGGCAAGAGTCCTCATCCACTTTGTAATTTGTAATTATAATAGACTTCTAGACTTTTAAATCCTGCTTTAATCTACAGCAAACTTAATTTCAGACTCCCAACGAGGCATGAAGCACCTGAGAGAATGCGATGTTTTTGTTCTATAAAAGAGAACTTTCATCCCTCTTGGGTACCAGTACAACTTCCAACACACTGTTTCATCTCATAATAGACACATAATAACAAATTGCAATGAAATTTTAATAAAAAAACAAAATATAGAAGTGACAAGATATTACACACACACACACACACACACACACACACACACACACACACACACTAAGAGGCTCTATTAGCACTACAGGTGTGCGTCACTAAAAGAGAGAGGGAGCATGTTGGCTAACACCTTGCTATTAACTAAGTGTGGGAAAGTGTATATACACCACCTTAAGCTGGGAGCTCATCACAAATCTAATACTGCACATGAAGTTTATTTGCAAGATGAGAGTGTTTTAAATGCAGTCCATGTTTGGTGTCCTGGTGATGTAATACATTTTTCCAGTTCCACCCACCCACGTGTGTCTGAGAACCTCAGAACTCATCTTGATTTTACCATCAGTCACTACATCACTAACTGAGCAACTGGAAAACCAATGTGGTGTGTTGCTTTTTATACTGAGATTGGCCAACACGATCCCAACTACTGGCCAATCGGAGCTGGATATGCAAATGTGGTGCAAGTCTAAGCAATTGAATCATTTTCATCTCTCAGATCTCTCTGTGAAAGGCCAGGGTTTGAAATACTGTCCTTATACAGAAAAGGTCTTCTCTAAGTTCACTGCTTTTATTTTCCCCACTGAAAGCAGACTCGCCACATCCTGCCGGTGTAATTTTCTGCCCATGCTGGTCTTTGACACTGCCCACACTGTGGAGAATGTTCCTGATCTGGGATTTACTTTGCAACTAAAAGGATTCTTGGGTCATCCGTCGAAATGGATTTTGCTTGGTCGACCAGGCCGGTCCGGCAAAAATCTTCACAGGGGGATGAGCAAAATGGCAGAGAGAGTCAAAGTGATTTTTACTCTCCTGTACAGTCAGATTTGACTCAGTAGTGGAAGGATCCCAATACATCCAAAATCCTTCAAAACAGCACCCCGGCATCTAATGAGGTGAATTACTTTTAAAGGGGCATTCTAGAGTTTAACCACTAGAACTCAGAGTGTATTAGTCTTATCTGATTTCAACTAATTAAAACGATGCAAAACAGTCTAAAACCGGTGCTTGTTCTCCTACATGCTCCCCGTTTGTTGCACTTATGCAGGTTTTCCCCACCTACTAGTGTTTGGTTTGTTCCTAAGCCCTGAAATAAAATAAGTATATACATTTTTATTCTAAAGGGCGTTTGCGTTTGACACCATTTTTAAAAGCCCAGTGGTGGTTATTGCTATAACATGTTTTCAAAATGACAATAACTTTGGTTCTACAGGACACAGGAAGAGCAAACAAAGCTCAGCATAACATCTAACAACGCAATCATCAGCACAAACAAATGGAACTTCCATATAAGGAGACTCGTTGCCACATGACCATGTTGTTGCTTATCCGGCACAGACAGTGATCTGATTTGTTATGAAGCTCAACATTACATCCCTCAGCCTCCAAAGGGGTCCAGAGCTGGTGTCCAACATGGTTTGATAATTCGGCTGTTTAAATACACCTGGTTCAACTCACCGCTCAGTGCCAGGTATGTGTTTAAAGAGGAAAGCACCCATATTGTGCTGGTTACCTTGGACTGAGTAATCCTTATCATTCTCTCACATAATAACAAGCACACATTTCACATCTATGTCATATGACCACTTGTGAGGCTTGTGGCTCTCAGCCAGCACTCACTGCAGCCTTGGATGAATTGTTTAGTCCATGAATTGTTTTGTACTTGATCTATTGAATGTTGTATACAATTATATTGTAGTTTGTGTATATATATCATTTTTCATATTAGGAAACACACCCAGGCTAGCAATATAGTTTTTCTTACGTCTTCAGATTTATTTTATGCAGCATGAAGTGGATGACTGAGTTTTTTACCCCTCAATCCAAAGAAAAGGAGCCAAACTCACTGACATTATCTTTCAGCCCTCATGTAGTGAGTTATATGTCATTTGAGGAACCTATTATCTCCATATGTCTCATAATAATAATCACAATTACATGATTGTTGCCACGCTAAACCATAAGGCATTCATCAGCTAAACAGAACCACTTAAAACATCCCAACCCAAACAAACAGTCTATTGTATTTTTAAAGACTCTTTCAGCTTTATGAGAAGGTGCACAATCTGCATCACTTGCTCTGGCTAACGAGCTTCTTTAACAGTCTCTGATTGGCTGTAGCCTTAAGTAGAAGGGGGTGGGGGTGCCACATGTGAGGTGCAGGTTGGAGCAAAATACTTCAGTAGATCTCCAGCAGGGGGGCTGGAGACCATAGGGTGGGAGTAGGGATGCTATGGAGTTCCAGAGCTGATCATCCAACACCAGTGCTTGACCCCACCAAAGACCTTGTGACTGAATGCAGTCAACGTATAACCTTGTTAGAAGAAGAGAATCTGCTATGGCAGCATATTAAATATTTTAATAAAATTTAGAAGAAACTTGATCTGCAGCAATGTTTAAGTAAGTGATCGATGTCACAGTGTCATCTACATCAGGGGTCACCAACATGGTGCCTGCCAGAACCAGGGTGTCCCCATGGACCCCTTGAGTAGCCCATGAACCCCTCCTAAAAATAGCACAGCTCACCAGAGAACAGCATCTAACATTTAATTTGATCCTGCTGCTGTTCTTCTTTAAATGCCTTTGTACTGATATACATGTAATAATAACTTGCTTTTTTAACTCTGTTTCAGTGTATCGAACATGTAGCCCCTCATATGGCTTGGTACCTGAGAAGAAGCTCTCACTTTCAAAAAGGTTGGCGACCCCTGATCTGCAGGTTCCCAGCAGAGCATCACAGAGCATCACACTACCTCCACCACCTTACCTTCTTCATTCACATGATGAAATTACTCTTCAGACCAGGATATACTGTTTCAATGCGCCATGGACCAGTTCTGATGTCTTTTCTGCATGTTCACACTGATGGGTCTACTTCTCCATATGAAGCAACTTGAGATGTATTGTGTGTTCTGACCCCTTTCTATCATAATCAGGTACACAAAGCAATGAAAGCCTGAGTTACCTTTGTTTTTGTAATTAGTTCTCTATTCTGGGTCTGTGCGACCAGAGGCAGCACAGAACTGTGGTTTGCTTATATTGAGTGTAGGTTCACTCAGAGGGTTTCTATTCATTCCCTCCTCAATTTGACTCTGATCTCATCTCTCTCACTCTTTCTCACCCCCACCCCGCCATGCCTCTCTCTCCTACTGAAAAGAACAATGTTGTTTTCAATTCCGCAATCTGAAAATTGAATAAACGTAAGGTCATCAAATAAAGTCGTCTGATAAATGATGTTTCTAGATTTTGTTTTGATTCCTTTCCTTTTACATGCACAGTGGTCCACGTTTCACACGCCATTAATTGGTCGCATTTTCATCCCGGACGGGAAAAAATGAAGCCTTTCTGAGGAGAAATTAGATGCAAATTATTTGTCTTGGGTCGTTGCATTTCTCATTTTCCTGAGAATTGTTACTGTGGGGAGGCTTTCCCGTCTTAAAGTCTTCAAAATGCATTACATCCATCCAGCTTTCCCCCTAATTGTAACAAAGTGTCACAACATATACCTGTTGCTTTGCTTCTAACATAGGTTGAAGGTGTTCTTACTTTTTATAAAAGAACTAGCACACACATGCAAAAAACATAAACAGGCCAGACATGCACAAGACCGTTAAAGATTTTGTAAGGTAACATAATCTATTCAATAAAGGAAAAACACAAAATAATAGGTAATTGGAATAATGAAATAATGATCCCATACAACAATCAGAATTATTTTTTTAACATGTTTGGAGAATGATATCTTGAGATTATTTATATTATAATATGTTTATTCATTTAAAGAGTCTATAACATCCAAAATGTCCTTTTACTTCTCCATAAGGAAGTCTAAGGAAGGCTTCGATATCACAAAAAGTCAGTGCCTTTGCATACATCTCACCTATCTGGGCTCCTGCTTTTTTAACAAGGCAAAGTAGAGGGCAGCCAATCAGAACAGAGATCATTTACATACATTATTTAGGCACGAAATGTGACCAGGATAACAAGAGACATCAGGCCAGCTGATCACGGATTTTCATTCACATATTGTTTGTTTTGACTGTTTTGTAAAAATGACTTCTAGATATCTTTAGAAATGTTAATGAACCAATTAGTTAAACATCTAAACTGGATATTACTGGCAAAGAGAGAACTGAAAGTAACAGTGGAAACCGCTAGCAGTCATTCACACTCATTAAAAAGTGAGAAAAGTGTCATTAGCATAAAATGGATTACTGATTTACATAATTCCTGTATTGCGATTATTTTATATAGTTAAAGTGCAAACATGATGTCATGTATGAAAGATTTATTTTCAAATTGCACAATAGATTATTTTCATAATTTTTTGTTTTTATAACTTATTTTGTTGGGTACAAGAAAAATGACTGCTATATTATAATTATTGTTAGGGAAATTTGTAAGTTAACGTATAGACAAATGTATTGGGACATTTACCGAATTGATCAGATGCTTTTATCCAAAGCAAGTTCCATTCCCTAACTACAGGGGGCAGTCTCAGAGGAACCATTTGAGGTTAAGGGTCTTGCTTTGGAACCCAGTGGTTGTATGAGGACAGCAGGATTCAAACCCATGACGTTTTGGTCCAGGAGCAAGTAATCTACCCACTAGGCTACAAATTGTGTGTTTCTGAGTGTGTCATGCAAACAATTCTGTCTGGCAAGCCAGATTGTTTTGGAAATTCTGAATAAATGCAGTTAAAATTGCAAATATGTATAGTTTGGGGTGAAAGAGAATCTACACATACAAACGAGTGCATGTGTGAGTGTATGTGTGTGTGTGTGTGTGTGTGTGTGTGTGCTTGTGTGTGTGTGTGTGTTAGAGTTTAGATCGGGCCCAAAAATTAGACGTAACCCCACCCGACCCGAGCCTGTGCACCTTGTGCCCGAGCCCAGCCCGGCCCGAAATCATTACCTGTAATTATCGGCCCGAGTCCGATTTAAACCCGACAATTTTTTAAAATACGTGGGCCGTTATAACACACGTTCCTAAACACACACTCCGAGCTCCGAGCACACTCTGGTCCTTTGAAACTGTTTGTAAATTCCGAGTGTGGATGGAATTGTCGTTGGTTTATTCACTTTCGGTGTGTTCAGAGCTCGGGGCACTCCAGCTGAAGGGAGAAGCAGCCGAGCGTGAGGTCAGTCTAACTAAA